>CM052898.1:15613939-15683108 GCA_028534135.1 Potos flavus
CCCCCCGGCGGGCTCTGCTGGGCACTGATGCCTGGGCTCCTATTTTCTTGTCCATTTATCCACCCTCCCAAAGCAGAGCTGGAGGCAGAAGAGGGGGGACACATTCACACAGGTGGGTGGGTCAGCGCCAGGATATCCAGAACTGCCTTGGGTCCAGCAATAGGTCTCAGGACGGGGCTCTCCACAAGGAGGAACCAGAGAAGCTGGAGCAGAGCCGGGGTCTCGAGAGCACTCAGGGCTCAGGGCAGAGAGGTGGGGTTGGCTCAGCTCGAGACCAACCCAAGGAGAATAAATAAATAAATACCGTATAACTTGGCAGTCCCCCAGCCTGGCCTGTTCCCCCATCGGGGGGACTGTCACTGCCAACCTCAGTTCCTCTAGCCGCCATCCGCCCTGAGACAGGGAGGCTGCAAGGAGGGGGCCCGCCCCACCCTGTGGACTGAGAAACCAGGGCCGGCAAAGTCTACACAGTTCAGGAGGCCACACCAGGCAAGTGGGGGCCCGGGCCCAGCCCACAGGGTGAGACAGGGTCCTGCCTGTCTCCCTCTCTTCTGACCCATGGTTCACCGCAACGGAGCCACATGGGAGCTGGGTGGGGGAGTTGACCTCCGGATTGTGGGATGCTTTTTCCGACCCTCCCCCACCCCCCAAGCCTCGCTCCTGCTGACTCTTCCTGGTCCAGCTGGTCAGGTGCCTGCAGACACCGGGCGACCTGAGGAGGGATGACGGGAGCCCAAGTCCCGCTGGGGCCGGCGTCGCCTCCAGGGTATGGCCGGGTGAGGCCCGGTGGCCGCGCCGGCGGGTCAGAGCTGGAAGGGGTACTGCCGGAGGTAGTCGGCCATGCGCCGGGGCAGCGGCAGGCAGTCCACGTCGGCCACCAGGCGGTTGATGACGAGGCGGCACAGGTGCTGCAGGCTGCGGGCGCTGCTTCGGCGCACGAATGGCTGCACCAGCTTCAGGTGCACGGCCGTGACTGCAGGCGTGGGCAGCGCCGGGTCGCCGGGCGCATCCTCCTTCGGGGTAGGCAGGGCTGGGGTGGGCGCAGGGTCAGGGCTGTCGCTCCGGGGGTCGGTGGCACAGGAGGCCACATAGTGCTGCACCAGGCTGACCACGTCGGGGAAGGCCAGGATCCGTGGCCTGGACAGGCAGTTGGAGTCCAGGCGGAAGCTGGAGTCCGCGTACTCGATGCGCACGTTGGTTGGGCCTCGGGTGGTTTTGACCGACAGGGTGAAGAGGTAGCTGGGGTGGGTGCTATCGCGGACGAGGAATGTGCCTTCTGGCATCTTCTGCAGGTGTTGCCGGGCCTCGCTGGCCGTAATGGAACCCCAGTACCAGCCTAGGCAAGTGGAGAGGGAGCCGAGAGCCTGGTCACAGGGGCGTTCAGCTGGGGGCGCAAGGCAGGGCAGGACTCTGCCTCCCCCTTTACGCTTCCATGGGGAGCGCTGCGCCTCCCCCATCAGACTCTCCTGGGCAGGGAGACTCAACAGACAGACCTAAGCTTTCCCCACTGGACTTTCCAGAACAAGGCCTGCTTCCGTCCTCGAACTCACCAGATTCCCGGAGATAAGAGAAGGTCTTGGCTATGCACAACAGGTCCTCCTCCGGGTCCAGCACCTTGGGCTCACTCTCTGGCTGGGCTGGGGTCTCCTCTGCCACCTCCTCCAGAAAGGCCCCGGCAGGCAAAGGCTGCATAGCTGGTTCGGGCAGCTCCAGGGACTGGGCCCACAGGGGCCGCTGCCCAATCCGCTCCACAGCCAGCAAAGAACAAGGTCTAGAAGAGAGTGGATGGGCACTGAGTGGAGGCCCTGTGCTCACCCTGCTTCCAGAGATCCCCCGCGCCCCGGACCAGTTACATGACCTCTGGCCGGTCCATCTCGGTTTCCCCCTCTGCCCACTCGTGGACTCAATGACGTCAGCACACCACCTCCCAGCTGTCACCACAAAAGCCTCTTTGATGGTTTCCCCCACATGGTGATTCGCTTTTGAAAGAGCCTTCTCCACCTTCTTGCATTTATTGAACAGTAATTAAACTCTGCATTGTGCACCAGCCCAAAACACAGATCACTCCTTATAGGCATTTCTCGCTCAGAACGGGCAACTGGTGTTCCCACCACCGGTAGGATCCAGTGCAAAGAAGCCTCACGTTGGTGCCCTGTGGGCTGAAGTGGGCTGATTAGATGGCACTGGTCCTGCTTGAACCATGACCCGAGCCTTCATGGGGTGCTCCAGAGGCCCCCAAATTATGGTAGGATGCCTGATAGGAGTATCTGTCAGAGCGACCTCGATCCACACTGGCCAGGGCTGAGAGGTGGGCACAATCTCCCCAAACAGGTCAGATTCCCATCCTGTTTCCTCCTCCTCCTCCCAGCTGAGGGTCCGAGGTAGACACTGGCCTCTAAAGGCACTGGCAAGTCCCACCTCCCACAAACAAAAGCTCCCACCAAAGGGCAAGGTAGTCATTCCACGTTCCAGATCCCACCCTGGCAAGCCAGCCCTACTAGGCTTTCTGCTCTAATGCAAACCTTGCTGTTCAGCTTCTCCGCCCCCTAATGAGGGATGCTACCAGCCCAGATCCTGAGGAGTTTGGCTGAACTGTATTCTTGGGTGGCTAGAGTTGGGGTGCCGAGCCAGCGCCAATCTGAGCAGTGGCCTTTCTCTAGGGGAAGGCCACCCAGCATGGGTTATCCTGGGGCTTCCTGGGAGTGAGGGGCATGGCCCTGGCTCCCAAGGAAGAGACTACTTGTCCTTCCTCACTCCTCAGGAAATACATCCTCAGGCCTCAGTTCTGGGTCTGGTCCCCTGCTGGGCCTCAGGACACCAAGATAACAAAACCATGGGCCTTGCCTTCAAGGAGAACTTATAATCCAAAGTCATAAAAGCAAAGGGTGTCATGGGGGAGTCAAGGTCTGCCTGTCTCTGAGCTGAGTCTGTCAGGCCAAAGGAAGGAGCAGGGGGAAGGCACTGCATCCTGGCAGAGATGACAACGCGGGTAAACGGTGCCCGGGATTTACAAGGCGGGAAGAGGTGGGCAGAAGCCTTGGCAGGACGCAGACAGAGGAGCCAGATCTCACAGTGTAGGTTATCGCTGAGCGTTAGAAGATTTTAACAAATCAGGAGAAGGAGTCACAAGACCCTGGTCCACCACAGTCTGCGTAGTCCTTTCCCACACCCACTCTGGGTGCCGGACAGGAGCTCTGGAATCCTACTGGGGGAACCGGAGGCCAAGCTCCAAGGGACCAGCTGGAGGCCTGCCTGCTGGGTCCCCGAGCTCAGCTCAGGCTAGCCAATCAGGCCAGAGCCTCCGGGGGTGGCCGAGTCCAGACAGCTTAGCAGGGCACTTGTGGGTGTGGGCACCTCTAGGGTCAACATGGTGTCTGGGTGTGCGACAGCCCTATTGGTCTTCACAAGCTCCTGGTGAGTGACTGTGTATCTGAGGAGGGGTGTGTCCACAGCTGTCATCGTCATGGCGGGGGCGACGGCTGGCGTGTTCCAGGTGTGGGTGGCCTGTGCGCGTGTGTGCCTGTTGGCGAGCCCAGCCCGTGAGTCCTGACTGGGGACACGCGCCAGTGGAGCACACTCAGCCCCGAGGGTGGGCCCCTCCGGCAAGGCCAGCAGCCCAAACCCACCCGGGGAGGGCAGCTGGGCTATGGCTGTGTATGTGGAGGTCTTAAAAATCTTGCTCCCTGGCACCGAACACCAGCCCTGTGGACAATGTGGGACCCCAGAACTGGGGGAGGGGTCCCGAGGACAAAGGTGTGGGGGTGTTCAGGAGTCCCAAAATTCAGAGGAGGGAGATGCTGGAAACCATCAGGGAAAAGTATAGAAGCGCAGTCTTCCTAGTACCTCCAGCTTTCCTCCCTGGAAGCAGGACTGCTCAGAGCAAGGGGCACTTCAGCCTTGCCCCACCTTCTGCCCTTCTTGCCTTGGTACTGTGCCAGTTCTGATAACAGCAGCCACTGGGCCACCCAGCGCTCCCTGGGTGTGGACACTCAGTCATCTCTCCTTTCTCCCTGGAGCTTTCTGAGTTCCTGTCAGATCAGTCCGGAGAGCATCAGACCTATTGGTTGAAGGGGATGCTGAGGCGGAAGGAATGTACCAAGAATGCTCAGCTAGGCCAAGACTCTGTCTTATCAGCCCCCACCCCACCCCAGTCTTTGGGGGAAAGTTGGAGAAGGGAGGCAGGAGCCAAGTCCTCACAATGGGATCCCAGACTGGGCCGAGAGGAGGGGTGACGCAATTGTGGGGGTACCACAGGCAAAATCAGGCCAAACTCAGGCTCTTCCAAGAGCTGCTGGCCAGTAGGTGCCAACCTGGGGGGAGCCATGGATCTCAGGCTGGCTTCCCAAGAAAAGCCTAATCGCTAGCCCCTGGCGGAACGGTGGATGATGGGACAGAGAGGGGCAGGGGCCGACCCAAGGTCACCAGTAGGCCTTACGGCCTGCAGGCTAGGGTACAGAGCTCTGGGCTCCCTACCCAGACCAGAAAGGGGTCTGGGCAGGTGAGCCACGTCTTAAAGTACGCGCTTCGCCGGCGTTCAACCGCTCGAGCCAGAACCCTGGGTTAGGCTACTGTGTGTTCCTTCCGTCCCCAGCGGACCCCCAGTTTCACTACCCACAGTGAGAGTAGAGGTAGTGACGGCGTTGTCACCGTTCCCTGTCGTCACCCCGAGCTCCTTCCGCACTCGGTCATCTCCGACCGGTCCAGCGCTCTTACTGGCCGGCAGCGAGCACGAGCACGAGGCAGTACTCTCCCGAATGGCGAGCGCAGAGGCCGGGCGGGGGGCGGCGAGCCGCGCTTACCCCTGAACGCAGAGGACCATGTCCCGGCAGCGGCAGCGGCAGCTCCGGAGCTGGGGCTCGGCCTGACGGCGGCGGCTGGAGGGAGCCAGTGGGCGCAGGTCTCGCTCGCAGGGGAAGCTCCCTGGGCGCACGGGCGGCGGGCTGGGACTGAGAGACGACCGCGCGGGCGGGCCGGGAGGGCGCGGGGGGCGGGCCTGGAGGGCGGGGCGAGCCGCCTAATCTTTTGTCCTCTGTGTCCCAACCCTTCCCGGAAGCGACGTCTTCCTAGAACCGCCGGCTGTGCTGCGGGGCCGGGAGGGGCGTGGGCGGGGGCGCCGGCTCCCCAGCGTGGCGCTCAGGGCCGCTAAAGGAAACACCTTTGAGAGATTTCCAAGAACTTTCCAGGAAAATGGGGCGGGGTCCCGCTCGCCAACCAATCGCAGCTCAGGAGGCGGAGCCGAGTAGCCGGGGCGGGCCAATTGCCGCTTTGGGATAGGAGACTGAGGAACGAGCCGGGTTGAACGTGACCTAGAGACCAGTAGGGAAATACCCGATTGGAGAAAGCCAGGGAGGGGCAGGGGTTCTACTCGCCCGAGCCTAGACTACTTTTGGGCATTCCGCTTCGTTAGGGACAGGCCCCTTTATCTCTCTGTAGAACTGGTGGCAGCTCAAGGGCAGGGTCACGGGCCTGTCCTCCCAGCTAGCGGCTCCCCCCAAACTGTCTGGTGTGCAAGCTCCCCCTGTGGGCCGCATTTGGATCCCTGGACTCTGTGTGGGGTGGTGGGGAAGTCGGTGGCATGGGGTGGGGTTTGGAGAAGGACGTGGGAAGAGGGGAGGGGTCCAGAGAGGGGCCTCAGATCCGAACAGGTCCGCGGAGGCAAGGATCCGCCATAGCTAAAACGATCCAGGCGAGAATGTTTTCTCTGAAAGAGTTGGGGGAGAAGGCACATCCCAATCTTGGGATGGGGGCAGGTGTGGCGACCTCATTACCCACTTGATGGCTGGGGCACTGGGAGACCCCAGCATGGAGTACCTATGTAGGGTGCAGTCTAGTTTCTTCAGTAGAAACTCTCTATTGCCCCATTACTGTGAAGACAAAGGGGCCTCACAGCTGCCAAGAGACAGAACTAAGATTTGAACCTGGGTCCCTATGGGGCCAAATCCCAAGCTCTCTACCTCAGGACTACCTCTTCCCTCTAACTGTGACTACTTAACTGAACACTTCGTATGTGCCACGTACTATCAGTGATTTCCAGCCTTGTCTCCTTGTCTAACCACTACACATTGTGTCCTTTTTACAGGTGAGGAGATGGAGGTACAGAGAAGTGAAAATGTACCCTAGATCTCACAGCTGGCAAGTGGTGAGTTGGTGCTTGGAGCACAGTCGCCCCCATCCCCCGCCCCCCTCAGTTCCTTGACCTAACAACTCCTGGGCATCCTTCAAGATCCAGCTTTAAGGTCCACAGTGAAGCTTCCCTGCCCCAGGCCAGTCAACATCAGAGCACCATGGGTGTCCCATTGAAAGTTCCCTTACAGATGTCAGCGATGATGCAGTTCTGTGTGTTAAACTAAAGGGCCCCAAGGGTTTTGCCCTCCAACCACCTTTGGTGAATGTGACAGAGTAATGCGCCTCACCTGTGTGTATGGTCTATGGTGTGCCGCTGTTTTGCCCCAGGTGTTGTGGGTCCCTCTGGCCATCTCATTATCACCTCTTCGGCTCTGGGTGCTCCCTACCCACCCCTGCTCTGACTGCTGGGCTCACGATGCCACCCAGTGGCAATTCCTCTCGTGTTTTCACTCGACAAATTTCCTTATTCTCTCCTGGATAAGCCCTCCCCGAACTCCAGGGATCGGCCTTGCTACGGGATCTCCCAGCTCCTCCCCACCAGGAACAGTCACAATAATACACAGCAGTGCCTTCCTCAAGGTCTGGCTCATTGGTCTCTCTAGTTTCATCATTTGCAGCCTTTCCTCTCCCAGAAGAATAGTCTACACGTGTGTGTGTGTGTGTGTGTGTGTGTGTGTGTGTGTGTGTGTGTTGGGGATATATTCAGTCCTCCTACCACCCTTTCCTGGATACACACACACACACATTCACTCGCTGGACCCTTTCATCACTGTAAACTATTCCAAAGGCCTCAGCCCTTGGCCCCTTGGACATACAACTATCACAGGGGGCTGTGTGGCAAAGTCCGACACCATGAACCCACCCCTGCCCTGGCCCAGCTCTCCCAAACAGTGAATTCTCCTATCAATGTGCAAGTGGTTGCTGGCAAATGAGCACCTAGGGGAAACCAAGTATTTTGAGTCTCTTGGGTTGAATGAACAGTTGCAAAACATCTGTCTACAATGGACCTACATGGGAAATGTGTGTACTTGTGTAAAGCATTGGCATTGGTGGTGGAGACTGCAAAGGGACAGGCATTGCCATTGCTTACTTTTTACATTTCCCTATGGCTTGAATTTATCATAACAAGCAAGTTTTACTTATGCAATTAAAATCTGAATTAAAAAGAGTTCAGTTTAAAAATACAATTATAGGGGCACCTGGGTGGCTCCATTGGTTAAGTGTCAGCCTTTGGCTCAGGTCATGATCCCAGGGTCCTGGGATCAAGTCAAATCCTGCGTCGGGCTTCCTGCTCAGCAGGGAGTCTGCATCTCCCTCTGCTCCTCCTCCCTGCTTGTGATCTCTCTCTGTCTCACACTCTCTCACAAATAAGTAAATAAAATCTTAAAAAAAAAAACAATTATAAGATGTTTAGAACAATTGTAATCTGATTCTATTTTTAGAAAATAAGCTAGCAACCGCAGCATACGCTGAGATAATTTGGCTAGGACAAGGAGCCAGCCACCACCCTCAGCTGCCTGGCACTCTGCTTGAGTGGGATCCTGCTCGTCCAGAATGAGCTCTTGCTCAGCTTTGGTTTCACCTGGCCCAAACCAGGTCACCTCCAGAGGGAGGATCCTTCTCCAGTCTCCAAGCTGTGGAAGCTTCCAGATCCCAGGGCTTCCTCCAAGTCTCTGGATCAGATTCTCAGGTGGGGTTCCAGGACTGAGGTTCTGGGTCTAGCTGGGCATAAGTGTCTGTGCGTGTGTGTGTGCATGCCCCTGTGTCTGTGCACACGTGGAAATCTGTGCTCGTGCATGCGTGTGCATCTGCAAACACGTGTGAGAGTGTATTTGTACAAGTGGATGTGGGAAGGGGGCAGGGAGGCACGGGAGAGAAGGGCATCATTTGAGGGTGAGAGCTGGGCCCTGGAATTGTACTTTGGGGGTTGGGATGGAGACCCTGCCATGAGAGCTGCTGACCTCGGCGGGTTGCTTAATCTCTCAGGGCGTGTCTGTCCTGTACGTTCTGGGTTGGGTACAGCGCTGCCTCCTCTGGTCCCAGTGAGGTCATGGAGTGCCCGGGTAGAACGCCCACTCAGTGTCTGGTCCAAAAGAAGGGTTCAGTCAGTCGAGGCCATCATCAGGGTCTCTGCTTCACCCAACACTGCCAGCTTGAAGGTGTCTCAAGGAGACAGAGCAGAGCCCCAGGCCCTTTCCTCTGGCTCAACGCCTACGCAGAGCAAGTACCAGCTCTACGGGATCTAATGCTCTGAAGAGCCTTGGACCTGCAGCCCAGGAAACCACGTGCATCCATGTGCGTGCGTGCGTGCGTGCGTGTGTGGCCGTACGCGGAGGTGGGCTGGAGCGCTATCTGGGCCCAATCCCAAAGCCAGAAGAAGGGCTCAGAGAACCGGGTGGGACTGAGGCTTCGGTGTCTGCAGTCCTGCAAGTGGCCTGTAGATGGCAGCAGAGGCCCGCGCAGGGACCCTAACCCAAGCCTCTCCCTCCCAGTCCCAAGTGAACCTCCATATTCCAGTCCCTCGGCCTGAGGGTTGGAGAGTGGGCGGGTGTGCTGGAGTAGTGCAGATTTGTCACAGGAGAGAGCAACACCCCCTGCGGCTCTATGCAAGTTGTTTCCTCTTAGGGGGCCTCAGTTTCCTCATCTGTGAAATAAGTTAACAGCCTGTGATGGGAAAACTGGCTCAAAATACCTAAGATAGTCTAAGATGGGCTCAGAATAGAGACCTAAAAGTGGAAAGGAACACCACACAGCTAATATAGAGTATAGGGAGTGGGAGGAGGAGACTTTTTAAACAGGACACCAAAAGCCCAAACTATAAGGCGAAAAGTTAATGGCTCTGACAAAATGGGAGTTTAGGATATTTGGTCTATGGATGCCGTATCCCAAGGGGAAAAAATAAGCCACGGATATGAGTAGGAGATCCACAGAAGGTGAGAGACACCCAGAGCCCCCAGGGATTGGAAAGACGCGAATCACAACGAAATGACATTTCACTTGTCCTGATGGCAAAAATTAAGACTTTAGGTACGCTGGCGGTGGGCCACCACCGGGGAAGTCGCAGGCCTTACAAGCCTCGCTGGAGGGCCGTCTGCAGAGTACCCAGAAAACGCCCAACCCAAGTGGCTTCCTGAGTCTCCGAGAGAAACAAGACTTTCTGCGCTGTCACTTCCTAGGTCGCTGGTAAACTCCGGGGCTCACACAGCCCTCGCGGTTGTCCCGAGAGCCTAGGAGGTTCCCTCCCCCTTCGAGTAGCCACGCCCCCTATTTTGTCCGGGCGCCCGGGCGGGGTCCGCCAGGGCCTCCCTCCCCACCGGGTCCTGCCAGGGCCCGCCTGGCCCTTTAAGGCTGACCGAGCCCGGCCCCAAGTCCCGGACGCACGGGGGGGTGGGGCAGGAGAGCGGTCACGTGGGCGGCCGCCGGCGCGACTCGGCTCGAGGAGCTCGCGGCCGCGGGTTCCCGGGACCCGGGTCCTTGGTCCTCGCCGGCGCCAGCCAGGTACTCTGCTGTCAGGGACGGCCTAGCCAGGTACTCCCTCGTAGGGCTCCCTCGACCTCTCGCTCCCAGAATCTCGCGGCCTCTTGGCGCCCAGCCTCTTCCCCTCTTGACAGGTGTCGGGCGGGACTCGCTAGTGCCTGGTTGCGCGACCACCACCCCCTGCCTCGCGTCCACAGTCTCGGACAGTTCGCTTCCCACTCCCGGCCCTGTCCGCTGCCCGCAGCCCAGCCAGGCTCCGGGGCTCCGGCTGGGTTGTATTGGAGGAGTCTGAGTGGAACTCATTCTTCCCTTCTCCCCCAGGTGGCCCTGGACGCGCCAGGCTGGGGTCGCTTCTGAGCGCCCCGCGGGGGCCATGGATGGCGAGACAGCAGAGGAACAGGGGGGCCCTGTGCCCCCGCAAGGTGCACCCTGCGGACCTGGCTCAGCCGGCGCTCCTGCTCCTGGGGGGCGGCGGGAGCCCAAGAAGTATGCAGTGACCGATGACTACCAGTTGTCCAAGCAGGTGCTGGGCCTGGGTGTGAACGGCAAGGTGCTGGAGTGCTTCCACAAGCGCACTGGGCAGAAGTGTGCCCTGAAGGTCAGTGACCCCTCACTGCTCCGTGGGTGACCTGGAGGGCCCAACAGCAGAGGCCTGTGGGTGCACCTTATGCCCAGGACCCCTGCTAAGCTTCTTATGATCAGTCTCTCCTTTCATTCTCACACTCCCGGTAAAGTCAGGCTCCTGGTCCTCCTTGCTTTACAGATGGGGAAAACAAGGCTTAGCCTAGCTAAGCTCAGGGTGTCTCAGAGAGCAAGGGGTGGAGTCAGTATGGGTAGAGTCTGTTGGACCCGGAAACAGGGAAGGAGTGCTTCCTGACTCTGGGGTTCTGGCTGGGCCTGTGTGTTCTGGCAAAGGAGGGGGGGGGGCTCACTCAGCTTGGTTGTTCCTTCCATGAGAAGCTCTTCTTTTTTTCATGAGAAGCTCTTCTAACTGGAATGGATCTGGGTTTCCTTCTGCCTGAGACCGAGTCCCTACCGTGGCTTGGGGCGGGGCTTTTCTCTTGTGGCCCCTGACTGCCCGGGCTGGAGTGGTGGGTGGGAGGCTCCCAGGGCTGGCTGGTGGGCAAGGATGGTGCCCACCACACCTGTGAGCAAGAGGTTGCTGATGGGCTCCAGCTGAGTCACCGACCCTATTTCGAAAAGGGTAGGTCCTGCTCCAAGCCTGACTCACCCTGGTTCCTGGGCAGAGGGTGGGCCAGCCATCTATCTGTGTCACACCATAGGCTCCCTGGAAGCCAAGAACTCACTGATACAGGGGGAATCCAGGGAGTTCTGGGCGTGGCTGATGTAGACACATAGTTCTGGCTTAAGTCATTTAGTTCTGGGCCCAGGACCCTGCCCCATACCCAGAATGCTTTGAATCTGTGGTCACTGGGAACTTCACTCAACTGTAGTTTGTGCCCTCGACGGGTAGATCGTGGCAAAGAAAGTGGCTCCTGGAGGTTAGAATACAGCAAAGGATCTTCTCATTTTACAGACTTTGCAATTATGAGCCTGAGTGCAGGGTTCTGTGGACGTGGCTCTAATCTCTGGACTGCATTTGCCAGCTCCGTGACCTTGGACTAGGTCCTGGACTCTGGAAATCAGGTTTCTGCGTCTGTTCAGGGAGAAATAATAAGGAGTTGATGTGAACTTGGAAGGAGATGATGCCTGTAGAGTAATTGGTACTGGGCCTGGTGCAGGCCTGGAGAGGTTATAGGACTTATTTAGGGCATAGTGTCTGCAAGTATCTGAGCAGGGACCTGGGTCCAACTCCCTGTGTCTTTCCTAGGGGCACTAGGGCTGATGGGATGCATCTGGAGGAGGCTCAGGGCTGGGCTGGTGAGGCTGAGTCTCAGGCACAGCTTTTTCACCTACTAACCCAGCAGTGGAGGGGGTTGCGGGGGGACCCTTCTCTGAGTCCTTCAGGGGAAAACTGGCTCTTCTCGGGGGTGAGTCTCTAGCCCTTCCCTCAGCACCATCTCCCCACTTTCACCTATGCTGGGGTCAGGGGCAGTCTGGGTAGATAGACAAGGGGCCGAGTGAAGCCAGAGAACCTCTTCTTAATACCAAGGCTTTGGCCCTGTGCGCCAGGGCTGAACTCTGACCAGTCCCTGTGGTGTTCCAGATGCTGTAAGCCAGGCAGGGATGGAGTGGGAGGCCGGAGATCTGGGGCCCAGGCAGCACCAGCTTTAAGCAGGGCTGGGTCTAGGCCCTTCTCTATGGGTGCTGTGTCTGACAAGTGACTTGGGGGCACTTCTGACTGCAATGGTTTCTAAAACACCTCCTCTTGAATCTAGGACCTCAGTGCTTTCTCTGTTCTAGACTGGGCAGTAGGGCAGGCCTAGAACAAATCCCCCTGCTATACCCTTTTAGGCTCTATGGGTGAGTGTGGCTAGGGCTACTGCCTTGGGACCTTCAGGAGCTGGCCCTAGGAGGACATGGATTGGATGTGGCTCCCACTCCAACACCTTCCTTGTCTTGCCCCCAGTCCCCTTCTAGTGCGCGCGTCTGGAAGTTTCTACCATCTGGCAGGTCTTTACCATCTTCCAAGATGGCACTAGCACCGCTTCTGAAACATCGTACCTGTCCTGTAAGTGGTGGCTCCAGCCTTGAGGAGGAGGAGAGTGGCGTTTTTCTGCTTAGCCTCTGCCCTCTGCCGTCTCTGCCCTTCTTGTCGGTACAGGCCTAGGGCCCCAGCCCCTCTCCCTGCCTGTCCTCTTGGCCCTGTTGCTCAAGATGGCAGAGAGTGCTTAGCCTGAAGCCTAGAATGTAGCAGGCATGCCTAAAACAGGAAAAGTTGTGTTCAGTGTCCCCGTAGTTGTTACTATTCTCTGGGGGCCCTGGAGGGAAGGCTCCTCCCCAGGGAGCTGGGCCTCTTCCCCTTAGCCCCTGACTACTGTCATGGTCCATCTTGGCCTCACTCCCACTCAGTGGCTCCCTCCCAAGGCCAGCTTCCGCTCTCCATTCCACTCTCCACTCCACCCTAAGCACTTGCTGCTGTCCCCTTGGCAGGACCTAGAGGGGACTGCCTGCCAGGTATGGGGGGCAGGGGGCTACCTCGTACTGACGTCTTGTGCCCCCTCCTAGGCCTAACTGATGAATTGGTACCCCTCTGTTTCACTCCTAGTTGGGTACGGCCCTGCATATCTGTCCCCCATTAGTCACCCCACCGTATCTGAGACACAGTCCCTCAATCCTTATCACATATATGAAAATCGTGACTTGGAGTCAGTGGTCGGAAACCATGTAACCTGATGACAGGCTGTAGCAGAGGCCAGAGTTTCCTCCCCTCCTGACTTCCTGCCCAGCCCACTTGGGGTCCTCTGCCTCACAGCAGGCAGGAGTGACTGTGGCACTTAGATAAATAAACACAATAAAAGGTTTTGAGAGGACGGAGAGGGTTCCGCACGTGGGGAAAGTGGCGTCTTCTTTCCTGCCCTTGCTCTCTGGACTCTGGGGCTCGATGCCCTCCTCTCTGACCACTGGAGTATGTCGGAGGCCCCTGGTGCTCCCCGTGCCCTCCTCTTCTCTTCTTCATCAGATGGAGTGGAGTGGTGGGGTGCTGGAGCCCTAGGCCGGGGAGCTGCCCCAGGGCTCCGTGGGTGGAGCCGGCCTGCCAAAGCAAGCGCTGCCGAGCTGGATTGGAAGCTGGGTGGGGCTGCCAGGAGGGCCAGGTACTTTCTCATCTGGCAGCTGCCACCCCCTCACCTGCCATCTCCAGACCGGTCAGATCAGCCTGGGCAGATCAGTCAACAAATCAGGAAGCGTGTGGCGGGGCGGGCGGCCCTGTCCGATGGAGTCCCCCCAGGAGGGGTTTCACCGTACCCAGCCTCCTCCTGGGGCCGCCCCTCTCCTGGAAGGGAAGAATCGGGGGAGCTCGTGTGATTCCATGCTGCTGGAACCTTCCGAACTGTCAGGCGTGGGCCATTGGCTGTTTAAACAAAGATCCTAGGAAGGGCATCAAACACTAAAGAATGCCAATAGCGGAGTTTGGGGCAGAGATTGGTGGTTTTGAGCTGCTTAACACCTGCCCAGCTGGCCCTGCTCACAGGTTTACAAGCTGTGCTCGAAGCCTGCACCCGTGCTGGGGATCCCCTCTGCTGGGAGTGCCAGAATCTTCCCAGCCTATCCAGGAGCTGATGCCATCTCTCCAGGCTTCAGGCCTTGGTGTTGTGGATTCTAGTATTCTCGTAGATGGCTCAGTTTTCCAGACTGTTCTGTCCGGCAGGCCCTGTCCCCAGTGCATGATACGTGCTCTCTTACCTAATTCCTGTCATTCCCATTTTGTGGGTAATGTCACTGATATTCTGTAAGGTGAGTGACTTGCCCACCATGCACAGCCGAAGAGTGGCGGGGCTGTGATGGGAGCCTAGGTGTCTGATGCCAGAGTCTTCGCGTTTAAGTCACCCCATGCCGCGTGCTAGTGTATGGGGACGTGGGAGGGTCTCTAAGACTTGGCCCCCGGAAGGGTGCCGGCGTCCTCCTGCATGGCTCCGCTGGGAGCCCGAGTGGTGCTGCTCATATTTCTTTCTCTCTCTGCCCGGCTCTCCTCACTGCACGAGACTCCCTGCTCATGCGCAGACACATGGTCCCACAGGCCAGCACACAAGGGCCATGACGGTTGTGGGGCCGTCTCAGAGAGGTCGTGTGGTTCCTCTCGAGCCTCGTGAGTCTCAGCCCAGCCCAGCAGCGTCCAGACTGCCACAGGCAGGAAGTGAGGTTGGTGAGTGGGCGAGAGGAAACCGTGTCTGGGCTGGGCCAGCCGGGGGAGACTTCCTGGAAGAGACCGCCAGCTTTAATCCAGGCCTCTGGTCTGAGAGGGATGTGGATGGCAGAGGAGGGCACAGGGTGTGCGTGACGGCATGCCTGGTGTGGACCGCTCCGCACCTGCCGCGGAGTTCCGCTTCCCCACTTCCAGCTGCGGGTCGTGGCAGGATGCGGCGGATCTCAGCGGGGTGGGCGTCCGGGCCCCGACAGACGCTGGGAGCCGTAGAGGGACTATGAGGGCTCTGTGGAAGAAGAGGCCTTTACGTGAGGCCTTGACAAAAGGTCAGCGACTCCCCCCTCTCATTCTCCCACAACTCAGATTCATACCGCACCTCCAGGGGCCTCTGTCTTTGGTGTCCTCCCTCACTAAGGGGCAGAAATCCTCCCTCCTTCCCCCAGAGCTTTCTTTCCTAACGTGGCCAGAAACCTGGTGGAGCACTGTGGTTCAGGGTGCTCTAGAGGCTTCTGGGTCCCCTGCGCTGTCCTTTAGTTCAAGCCGTGTGTGCGAAGGACCTGGTTTCTGTTGACAAGAGGTCTGTTATGTCTCTGCTGAGGTCTCTTATGTCTCGGGAAAGCTATTTCCCTACTTGGATCCCTCATCTTTTCTCCAAGAGCCTCCTTGGGATATCATCATGGGACACCCCTGTGAGGGGGCAGCAGGTCGAGTGTCTGGCTTCGCGGTCCCCTCACCTCCTTTGGTTCCAGCCTGGTGACTGGCTGCTGGGTGTCCAAAGGTGATGGTCACCAGCGATGGTCACCAGCAAGAGTTACAAACCCTAGGTTTGGTAAGAGTGTGCACCTAGCCGCCCCCGCACGTGTGGGTCTGCTGCTCTCGGGGCACGAAGAACACGGCTCCCAGTGGCTCCTGTGTTTTTTCCTGGAGAATTTCGGTTCTGCTGGCCTTGCTCCTGTCTGCGCGAGATCTTATGTGTTCCCACATGAGAGCCTGTCTGAGTGTGTTTTTTTTGGTGGCACGTTATTGGCCTTTCTGAGGATTCCCTTGGGCTCATCATGCACCTGGGAAAGACAGCCCCTTGTGGGATGAGAAAGAATAGTGTGAAAAGAATTTTGGGTCCTGGACTCCTCCCCACCCTCCCACCCTTTTGGAACTAAGTGGATTAGGCCCTGCGTAATTGTGAATAAAATCCTGTTGCTGGGAACCGTGGGGGTTTTGCTTAGAGCAGGAGAACAAGAGGAGGCTGCTGCTTCCAACACAAACAAGGAGCCTCAGGAGGCCTTTTCAGCACTGGACAGGCCAGAGATGCTGAGAATATTGATTTTGGGTTTTCTTGCGGTCTTGGTGGTAGGATTGCCTTTTTCTTTAGACTAGGGCTTTTGTCCTTGCAGCTTTCTCTTTGTGGCACTTTCTGTTCTTCTTAGCTCCTTGTCACTTTCATTTCTTCTTTCCCCTCTGTTTCCCTTGCTGTCACTTAGTTCCTCCCCTCTCTGGCCTCGCTACTCTGTCTCAGGAGTTTCAGGCGTAATGGGCCTCTTCTCCGCAGCCCGCTGGCCAAGGGCAGGCAGCAGACAGATGGGGGCTGGTCGGGTGCTGGGGATTCACGCCAGCTGCCCTGAAAGTCTCCCCCGACAGGGTAGGGTAGGGGTAGGACAGGAAGGAGGAAGTCTGGCTGTATCCATGCCACTCACAGTGTCCCCTCCTGCTGCTGGCCTTGACCAGGTGCCGGTGGCCTTGGCAGCCAATGCAGTGGAGTCAGGAACATTTGGGCCAAGCTTGTAACCCGAGGAGTCCCCTGTGGAGTGTAGGAAGTCAGCTTCAGCGGGGCCCTCTGCTGCTGGGTCTCCTTTTATGGCTCAATGGTCTGAGACTCTTGCTCAGGACAACAGTGTGAGATCAGGAGCACTGTGACTCCCGAGGATTCTCTAGCTGAGGCTGAGGCTGAGGAGAGAAGGGGCTGGGGTCAGAGCCAGTGGGAGGAACTTGTGGAGGGACCAGAAGGGCTTGAGCATGAAATACAATCTCCCTCTGCTCTAGAGGACAAAATTGCACGTGAGCTACCCTACACTCGCTGGGACGAGCACCCCAGGGCACCTGACTCTCTAGCCTGCACTCTGCACCTGACCCCGTCACCTGGGACACTTGAGGCTATTTTCGGGGCTGTGATGGGCCAGGGCCTGGACCTGCCACACTCATCACCCCATTCCTGAGGGTTCAGCCTCCAACGAGGGACTCACAGCTTGTTCTGTAGATGTTCCCCCAACACAAACAAGCCCCCTTCTCAGGGGGTGGCAGAGGGACAGGCCGGTAGCCTCCACGCTGTCCAGCAGGCAGTGGCACATGGGGCAGAACTTGGGGGTGGGGGTGGGGATAAGAGCACCCACTTATCTCTTGAGTGCTTCCTGCATGCTGAACCTGGGCACAGAAGAATCTAAGAATGGGTTGTATCACTCCTGTGGCACGGATGCAGACGCTGAGATTCCGGAAGGCACAGATACGCCTCAGAGCAGCCTGTCTGGCCTGTGTGACAATCAAGTTGTGGCTCTCAGCCGTCCCTGGGGATCAGGAGCCAGACAACAGTCTCTCTCCCAGGCCACAGTCTCCCCATCTATAAGAGGAGGGGCTGGGCGCTCTGCTTGACAAGATCCCCCCTTCTAGCTGCGAAGGCCTGTTTGGTGGGCAGTGACTGTGGGCATTGCCAGGGAGGCAGGCAGGGAAGGAGGGGTGCAAGTAGACAGGCAGCGTGGAGACTGGCTAGAGGGGGCCCCAAGATGCCTCTCCGAAGCTGGCTGGTAACTGGTGTCACCAGGGGGACAGTCAGCTGTGCGACTCTGCCAGCGATGTCTGTGTTCTGCTATGGACAAGAGCTCTGGGGTCAGGACTTAGGTTGGAAGACCCCTTTCCACTGTGCTCCACTGCCCAGTTAAAGCCTTTCGTCAGGCGGAGCCTGTACCAGGGCGCATCTTTACCCTAGGAAGGCCTGAGGGAATGGGGATGAGTCACCATTGGCGGTTCCTGTGGCAGGAGCGTCCCTCAGTGCGGCCAGGCCACTACCCCGCTCTCTCAGAGGACTTCCCCTTTCTCACAATCCAAGACCAGGAAATTTTCCCGGGAGTGGGAACCCTCAGAGTCCTCTAGCAGAATAGGAGCAAGAAAAGGAGAGCGGCCAGGGACCAGTGGAGGTTGGAAGCCCCTTTGGGAGGAGGCTGAGTCAGGCCGAGGCTGCCTGTGCTCACCCAAGCCTGTGTGGGGAGCTGCAGGGACATGGATGGAGCCAAGGGAAGCGGGAGACATGCCAGCAGATGCGATGTTGGCTGTTGGCTCCAGAAAGAGCAGGTCTCGGGAGGGGGGTGGAGTCAGAAGATTCCCTAAGGTCTCTGCTATGCCTCTGGGAGTAGTCCAGTCTGTCTCCCCGCCCACCCTCCAACACACACATTTATCCCTTTGTTATCCTTGTGACACCTGCTCCAGGGGGACAGAGACCAGCCATCACTCTTCTCAGAGCTAGAGGGTGTGGGGTCTCCTATCACTATGGCCGGCCAGGGGCATGGCCTGCTGGGTGCCTCAGCGGGGGTCCCCTGGGCATGGCCTCACTTGCCCTGGTCACCCTCTGCTTAGAGAAGGTGGCCACTGCCTTCTGTGGCCCCACTGGCTATGTGGGCATCCCTCTGGCACAACTGGCCATTTAGGGGCACAGACTGTGGCTGCGGTGGGGGTCACTTCACGAGAAGGGACCATTAAAGGGACATTGCTTCTGAGATGAGAATAAAACACTTGCATTTGCTGAAAATTTTCCAGTCTTAGGATGAAAATGTCCTATTTTTACACTGTCATAGGAGAAATAGAACCAGGGTAATGTTTCACCAATAACGTAGCTGGTTTTGACAGAAAAATGCTTTTTTCCTATAAAGGAAGATAATAGAACCTGGACCCTCACAAGGCCCCTGAGTGGCCTCTCCTCAAAGCCCTGTCAGAAGGTTCTGGGTGGAGTGCTAGGATCTGGTACCTGCCTCGGGCAAAGGGAGCTCTGGTCCTGCCACTTACTCCGGGTATAATTTCTGAGAGAGAGAGGATGTTGTAGCTCTCTCTGGGCCTCTTTCCCCTCCTGTGAAGTAGATGCTGATAGTCCCAGACCGGCCTGTCTTCCTGACCCCATTGCTACGTGTGAGGAGATTGCACACCCATTTCCACGGATGGGGAGCCAGAGCTCAGAGAGGTTAAGGGAATTGGCCCAGAATCAGCACACTTTGCAAAAAGGGCTATTGTTCAAAAGGATGCATGGGGCAGCTGAGAGGGATAAAGGCGGCTGCCGCCTGAGAGAGTCAAGGTATGCCCCTCTTCTAGTCTGCCAAGCTGAGAGCTGGGCTAGTTTCCTGGATCCCCAGGGAACCTCCCTCCCCACCCCACCCCACCCCAGGTTCCTCCCCTGAGATCAGCCATCTCACCCTCTCACCACACTGGAGGGTCTGTCCCTTCCTCACTGGGCCTTTCACGGCAAAGCAGGATCCACAGACTCTTGATTCTTGGTCCATTTTCACAAAGCCAGTTCTAGTCCTGCCCCTCTCAGGGTTTGAGACCATTTCCTGTGACCTGCCAGTTTGCAAGGGGTCTGTCTCCCCTTGGTCCCAGAGGCTGCATCTGGATTGCCCCATTTCTGGAGGTGAAGAGTATGGGGCCACCTCAGGGCAGACCCAGGGGAATCCCAGAGCCAAGCAAACCTCAAGGCCCATTTCTGCTCTGTACGTACTTGGCGCTGTGCTAATCTGAGTTCTCTCTCTGTTCCCATTCCGTCCTCATGGCCACCTGGGAACATGCATACTGTCACTGCTCCCATTTTCCAGATGGGACCAGTGAGGCTCAGAGAGGTTGAATGGCCTGCCCAAAGCTAGAGGCAAGTGGAAGATGGAAGTCCAGATCTGTCTGACCTGGAGTCCCATGCCCACAGCTGGTCCTTCATAGTACCTGGTCTCTGGCTGGGGGCACTGGGACCCATGGGCCTGCCTCAGCTAGCACTTACGTTCCTGCTGTCCCTCTCTCTTCCTGTCTTGGAGCCCAGCTCAGCTCCCTCTTTCTGGAAGCATTCTGCCCCTCTCCCACCCGTCTCCAGCCCTCCCCAGACTTGGCACTTCTGCCTTTGTTTCCAGGTCATCTGTGGCTGGGGGGAAACAGATAAACTGAGGCTACCAAAATTTAGCAAACTGAAGGAGTCATGTGTTCCTGAGACTCGACAATTTCCACACGTGTGTTGGATCTCCTGTCAACAGAGCTTGCTGGGAAGACAGCTGGCGCGGAGCCTCCCACCATCCTCTCCTCTCCCAGGACTGTGGTGGGAGGCAGTCAGGGAGGCTCCCAGCCTATCAGCAGTCCTACCCTCACTCCCGCACTCTACCCCCTGCTGTCAGGTGCTCTGGCCTTGGCCTGGGAGGGGGTTGTTTGGGGGCTCCTCTTCCTCCTGGGCTCCCTTGGCTGGGCTTCCTCGTCTTGCCTGCTCTGCCAGAAAAGCTGCTGTCTGCCAAGTCCCGACTCTCACTGCCCAGCTGTGTGACTTTGGGCAAGTCACTTAACCTGTGTACTATCACCGCTCCCATTTTCCAGATGGGACCAGTGAGGCTCAGAGAGTCACAGTTTCCCCATAGTTAAAAGAATGACACTGGCTCTTCTCAGGATATGGTGAACACGGAACGAGGCGGCGTCTGTGATCAAATGCCGGAGCCAACGCCCCACTGGCCAAGCACCGGCCAGCTGCCATGAAGGGGAGGCTAAAACTGATCTGACGCTATTGGTCCTGGAGCAACCAGCTGGGGCCTGGGTGGTCGGGGTCAGTGGTGTCATGCGAGCTGACCTCCCCGGAACTTAGCCTTTGAGGAGAAGAGGCAAATAGACAGGGTGAGCCACAGGACAGGCTACGGCCAGAACTTAATGAAGTGAGGTCTGACCTGGGACGAGGCCAACTAATCCATAGCTGCGAAATTAGTTCCATTAGCTCCTTTAATGAGCTACAAAAGCTGGGGAAATGAGTCTGTGTGACAACAGTGGCACATGTCTGAGGCTCTAATTTGAAACCGTGGTGAAAAAGTTAGACTTGACACTGTCGGCGGCACTCCGAAGAGCACTGGCTTCCCCGGTGGCGTGGGGCTTCGGGGAGGGGGGCCCGGCTCTGGCTTTCTAAGAAGAAGGCCTGAATCCTGAACTTGGGGCCAACCTATCCCCCCCGTCCCTGAGGCTGTGGCCTCTGCTCTGAGTGGACAGAGTGGCTCGCTGGGATCGGGGGCCGCCAGGGGCCAGAGTGAAGTGTGTTAGAAGCCCTCACTGGGGTCAGTACCGCAAGGCAGGCGTGCTCTCAACAACTGGCTGTAAAATGAATGTAGCTATTCTGGTAGTGTGTCTCTCATAAAATCTGAGCTCTGTCTTACGGGAAAAATAATGCCAAATAATCAGAACTGGGAGCCAGAAGGGACCTTAGACACGACGGAACTGAACGCTCTTGTCAAGGAGGGAGCGTGGTAGGATCAAAGTCCTTTTTCTTCCCCAGGACCTCTCTCTGTGGAGGAGAGAGGTTTCCCCACAATGAACAAAATGGGAGTCGAAGACCTGTATTTTCCTATACCATTCCATTCAGTTCTGCTGCCCGAGTGTTTGGCGTTAAACGTGTGCACCACGATGCGGTCGATAGCCCAGAAATGCAATTCTTCAGTGTTCTGGCCTGCCCTTGCCCCAGGCCGAGATGGACCCCCCCAGTGGGAGAAGAGGTATCACCGGGGGACATACCAGTCCTTCTGCCTCTCTCGTCTCTACACTCTGGCCCAGAACAAAGCTGGAACCCCCAGAAAGTAGAGGGTCTGGCGAGGTTCTCTCCGGCTCCCGGTGGGGGTGCCTGGCTGCGATGCCACGCGCCGGCCCCAGTCTTTAGGAGGGAATTTATATCAGATAGGTTCATGCGAATCTTTCTATATCTTGCAAAATTATTATTAAAGTCATTGTCAGAGTGTTCTACTTTTCCCTCCAATAAGGTCTGATGCTAAATCCCTTTAATAATTTGGTCTTGAGGGGCGCCTGGGTGGCTCAGCTGGTTAAGCGTCTGTCTGCCTTTGGCTCAGGTCGTGATCTCAGGGTGCTGGGATCGAGTCCTGCATCCGGCTCCTTGCTCAGGGAGCCTGCTTCTTCCTTTGCCGCTTCTCCTGCTTGTGTTCTCTCTCTTGCTCACTCTCTCTCTCAAATAAATAAACAAATAAATAAAAAAAAAAAAAGAATTTGGTCGTGGAAAAAGTTCAATGAATGTCTGTGCTTCTTTTCATGGGGTGATAAAAGCAGCAGAGCCTATCTGGTTTCCTTCTTTGCCAAGACTCTCAGGAAGCTCAGAATCAAAAGATGTCCCCAGTTACTGTCACGAGCTTACATGGGTTT
Source organism: Potos flavus (assembly GCA_028534135.1). Lineage (NCBI taxonomy): Eukaryota > Metazoa > Chordata > Mammalia > Carnivora > Procyonidae > Potos > Potos flavus. The sequence continues at coordinate 15,635,712 of CM052898.1, forward strand.
CTGGTTCATTTTATTTTTCTCTATATTCTAAAGAGAATTGGACGTTTCTTGTTTTAGTCATGCTTTCGGATTATAAAGTGCCTGAAGTCCTGTTGTCACTGAGTAGAGCGGTGGAAATAATGAGACTTAGAGTGGCCCACCAGGTGGCGAGAGCATCTGGATGCCTGGCTTCCAGGAGGTCCTCTCTGCTGTAAGGACGATGTCTCTCAGGCTGTGGGTTGTCATGAAATCCGGAGTTAGTATTTCTTAATTTGTTAGTGCCTCACCAGCGGGAGATTGCAAGCCAGCTGTCTTCTCCCGGAAGGAGTGGGGGCTCCCACGGAGGCCACAGAGCAGCTTGGCCCGGGCTGCAGGTTAATCGGCTGGGAGTGTGGGGGTTGGGTGAGGGGAGGCTGTCTGTCCAGGCTAGTGGCCTGGGGGCCTCCCGTGTGTGAGACAGATGGAGAGACTGAATACTTTTTACTTGAGAAGAGCACGGCCCTGCGGTTAGCTGGATGTGGACACTAGACACGTGGGTGGGCACAGGGGCCTGGGGAGGTGGGCCTTTCTGGGGCTGGAGTGGGGTGTTGGGGGCTTGTCCCGAAGCTGTGTGCTCCCAGAGCTGCTGCGGACATCCTAGTTCCGTCTGACGCCCTGGGACAGCAGACAGAGTGCTTTTACAGCTCTGGGCGGTGTGAGGTGATGCGGAGGACAGGGCCTCAATGGGAGAGGAGGTCTGAATGGAGGGGTCCGGGCTTGGGCAAGGCGGTCCCAGGGGGAGTGGTGGCAGCAAGACCCCCAGTCTTTCTTGGGCACCTCTCTGTGCCCAGTACTCTGGTGGGCACTTCAGAGAGAGAGAAAATATTGGATGGATAAATGGACAGACGGATGGGTCTCACGCTGGGGATTCAGAGTCACTATTGCAGGGGCTGGAGACACGCATGCCCACGGCCCCGCACTCGCACACGTTCCCCACTCCCATGCTCCCTCTACCCATGCGCCCCCAGGGACACACCCCTATACACACCTGTATCCATGTTCCTGTGTACCCCCACACCCCTGCGCACCCGCACCTCTACACACATTCATTTCAGAGCAAGTTTCCCGAGGCCTATAAGCGGTAGTTTTGCTCTGTGTCACCCCTCCTCTTATTTCCCCTCAGGGAGGGGTTGTCTGGACACTCTCTCAGAAGACCCTTCTCCTCCCTGTTCAGCCTTGCCACACTCCAGCCTGGTGGCCCCAGGGCAGTGACTTCATCCTCCTGAACCTCTCTTTCCTCAGTCTGTAAATTGGGGCTGCCGGCCCCGCCCTGCTTGCCTCACAGGGCGGCACCAGCATTCCCATGAGATAAGGGGAGAGAGTGTTTTGTAAACTGCAAATTGTTTTCCAGTCCAATGTTGCTCTCGCTTCCCAGCTCCTGAACTCAGGAGCTCCCCCACCCACATGCAAAGCCTGTCCTTGGCTGGGACAGGATGGAGCATGGCGGGGTGGGGAGGGGGCCTGGCTAGTCCTGAGGCTCCAGTTCTACTTGGTGCTGCTGGTGGGCGGGCACATGGCCTCTCTGCCTCAACCTTTGTTGGGGTCCACTGTCTGGTGGGGTTGGCAGGGGTCTCGGCCATTCGGCTGTGGCTCTGGGGGCAGCTTGGAGAATTTGGCAAAGGAGGGTGAGGGAGAAGGGAGAGGTCGAAACCACTTCGTCAAAGCCTGAGGCTAGAGCAGTATCGTTTGTTCAAGGAAATGTCATCTCACATCCGATGCTCATCTAACTTCAGTGGGGGTCCACACCTCAAGTGTGGCCAGGAGCCCTTCCCTTAGGAGAAAGCCAGGGTTCTGCCTCATGGGTGTGTGGGGGCCTGCTGGGTGCTTGGGGGAGCGTCCCAGGAGCCATCACGGACCCTCAGCTTTGGTGGACCCCTGGGGGGCTAGGGGACATGGGGTGGGAGTGAGGTAAGGATGAGGTCTGCCAAATTGGCTGATTACGCCATCTTCTTTTCTTCCCAGCTGTGACTGGGGACCAGGTGGCCCCCATTGGGTTCAGGCCTTTGGACATGGGTCCATGGAGCCTCAGGGGCTGCTCCATGGGGGCGGTGGTAGGGGAGGGGGTCTACTGTAGTTGCTTTGCAAGGACCCCTGACCAGAGGTTTCCTGTCTCCCAATCTAGCCCAAGCACTGTAGCTCAACTGTAGGGAAACAGAGGCCCAGAGAGGCAAAGGAACCACCGAAGGTCACACTGAGAGTAAGAGTAGAGCCTGAGCCTCCTATCTCCTAACCCTGTGCTCATTTCCATGCCTGGGAAAATGGGGCTCTTGCTTGGGGACATCTTTTATGAAGGGTTGTGTGGACTTACGTATCTGCATGAATGAAGCCAACGAGTTGCCATTTATAGCAATGGCCTCGTGGGCTGGAGCAGTCAGGATGGGCTCCTTGGAAGAGGAGGTAAAACCTGGGAGGGTGTGTGAGGCACAGTGGGGAGCAAGTTTGGCCAGGTTGTCATGTCTCTCTCGTTGTTGAGCCTTCCTCAGTTTAATCTTATTCTGTCCTCATAATGGGCTGTGAGGGTTTCTTCCTCTTTTTTTTTTTTTTTTTTCTTTTTTAGACTATTTTTTTAAGATTTTATTTATTTATTTGACAGAGAGAGATCACAAGTAGCCAGAGAAGCAGGCAGAGAGAGAGGGGGAAGCAGGCTCCCTGCTGAGCAGAGAGCCTGATGTGGGGCTTGATCCCAGGACCCTGAGATCATGAGCTGAGCCGAAGGCAGAGGCTTTAACCCACTGAGCCACCCAGGTGCCCTGAGGGTTTCTTCCTCTTAACCCCACTTCATAGATTCGTTCCATAAATCTACAAACATTACGTGAGCCAGTGCTCTGTGCCAGGCCCTGAGCCCCAGTACTGAGACCCAGGGATGACCAGGCAGACTGGCCATGCCCTTGTGGGCCCACAGTCTGCTAAGGGAGGCAGCTCGGTGCCGGCCTGGCTGGGGAGCCAGCCGTGTGGTCTGGGACCAGTTACTTCCCTTCACTGTGCCTCCATTTCTCAGCTAAGGAACGGGAATAATGAAGCCCCTTGCTCCTAATATTTATAAAGTGCTCAGAACAGAGCCAAGCACATTGAAAATACAATATCTATACGTGTGTGTTTGTTTAAAGAGTTATCAAAGGAACAAGCTAATTGTAGGTTGTGAGCTGCACAGGAGGGAGGTAAAAAGGGCGATGACGTGGGAGCTCGCTGGGAAGCTGGAAGTGTTTCTGTATTGCTGGGGGTGTGGGTATGGGGGGGTGCAGCTGTCAAAACTCGCTGAGCTGGACTCTTGAGACCTGTGCATTTTACTGCATGTGAAGTGTACCTCAGTGAACAGCACACGTGTATTTATAAAAAGAAAAGGTGAAGCGAGAATGAGGGATCCTTGAGGTCCTCTTTAGGTAGAGTGGTCAGGGAGGGATTCTGAGAGGAGGTGATGTTGGGGGGACTCCTGGAAGAGGAGAAGGCTCTGGCTATAGGGAAGGCAAAGGAGGAAACTGAGGCTCAAGGAGGCTTGGGGCCACACTCAGGGCCAAGCCGAGGGATCAAGAGTGATAGCCCAGGAAGTTTCTTGGCAGCTGGGCCTGGGTGGGGCAGGTCCTGGGCTCTGGGCCCTGTGATCTCCCCTGCAGAGAGGCCAGTGGGAGCATTTCCTGTGTTTTCTGGGGGCAGCCCTCTCCCCATCCCTAGGCCTGTTCTAAGGCCCTTGGCACTCAGAAGAGGCCTATTTTAATCCGTGTGGGCAATGGGTTCCTAAATATGGACTGAGTGGGGTGGAAGGCAGTTCCGAAGTTCCCGCTCGGGGCGGCTCCCCCTGCTCCTCCGTCCCAGCAAAGCACAGGGCGCAGGTCCAGGCCCTGAGGCCTGTGGGCCCCTCCTTGGCCATCCCCTCCCCTCCTTCTCTCCCTCCCACGCCTTCCTTCTAGCACCATGCCCACCCTCCCACCCTTTTTTCAGGAGCCCCGTGTTTTCTGTTGGCCCTCCCCAGGAAGCTGCAGGCCAGCCTGCCCTGGATTGCCCCACAGCTGCTTTCAGCCTGGGGAGAGGTAGAGAGGCAAAAACCCTAGGGGGAGGTGCTGGGAGGTCTTTCCAGAGGAGGAGACATCTGAACTGAGCCCAGAAGGTTCCTCAAAAACAGGGAGTTGACCCGATGGAGAAGGAGAAGGGCAAGAGTGTATGTGGCATAGGCAGAGCGAGGGCTGTTCAGGTCAGCAAGTACATCATTCCAACCAGAATGGAAAGGGTTGGGGGCCAAGGGTAGCAGGCAATGAGAGGAAGGCAAGCCTGAATGCCAGGGGAGAAGGTGGCTGTTATTTGGAGGAACAGGCATGGGAATTTAAAGAGTAGGGGCAAGGATAGGTGGGGCTGGGGACTCCACTGGGAGGTTTCCAGTTGTATGCTTGGGATTTTACGAGAGGAGAGAGGACTCGGATGTAGGGGTGAGATGGCAGGAGCAGGGCAGAATGAGGAGGGGGTCCAGGAGCCAGCCTGGAGACCCCTACAGGACACTGTCTGTCAAGTCACGCCAGGCTGGGGAGGAGATGGCAGGGGGAGGGAGGCCACGCAGGAAAGAGCGCAGAGGAGACAGAGCTCGGGGCAGAGGGAGGATGGCCCATCTTGGGTCCTGTGGCTAAAGACTGGGCTACCACTGGCTGGAGCCACCTCCAGTGGGGTGTGAGCTGACGTGGTGAGTGGGGGTGACCGAGCCCCCACCCCCAGCACCGTGAGCAAGAGGCTGGAGCTCAGGAGCTGTGTGGGCATGGAGCTGAGGATGTTCCGGGAGGCGGAGGCAGTGTGAGCAAGGGACTCATGGCTTCCAGGCGGGGAGTCTGTCCACAGCAGTCTCTATGTGCACCCCCATCCTGGACTGCTTGATGGAGCAGGGACCCCAAAACTGGTAGAGAGACTTGCCCGGCTTCTTGCTCCCCTGGGCTAGGGTCAAGGTGAGCACCTCCAGAGATAGAGGAATAGCCACGGAGCAGCAGATGCGAGAACCTTCTGCCTTCCTCTATGCCTCAGTCTGCCTTTGCCTAGGGAGCTTGATCCCAGAGTCTGCCCCATGCAGGGCCCTGGCAGAGGGGAAACCATCCCACAGAGGAGGAGATCAGGGCCAGGGACGGCCCAGGGTCGTGTGGGTGCTGAGCGAGATGAAGTTGCTCTGAACCTGAGGCTTGGGTTCTGACCCTGGTCCACAGCCCTGAGCAACTAGGAAACGAATAGGGCCAGGTCTCAGGTGAGCGGCCGTGTGCGAGGATGGCTCGTCCTGCTCTCCGCCTTCTGGACCACCTCACCCTGCAGGCTGACTTCTCCTCCCCCACACCTCCTCCAAACAGGACCCCTCTGGGGCCTCGCCCATTTCTGGTGACTGGCCTTCTGGCTGGCAGCCGTAGCCTAGGGCTGAGTTAACCTGAGCAGCGATCCTGATGCCCTCCCACCCGCCGCGTGCCTTGCCGTGACGCATACTCTGGGGATGACTCTGTTATTACTCCATTTTACAGAGTTGTGGGCTGCGGCTTGGAGCTGGGAATGTTCGCCTGAGGTCACACTGAGTCACTGGAGGGGTTCAGCCCCAAACCCAGGCCTCACCGGACAGGGGTGGCCCCTCCTTCAGCTAGGGTCCCTCCTGCCCCCAGACTCTACCTCTGGGTCTACAACTCTTGTGCCATCCCCTTGGAAAAATACAGTTCTGGGGATGTGCGTCCCTGGGTCTGGGGTCTCACATCTGATGTGTGATTTGTCTACAAAGCTCGCATAACTACCGCTTCGCTCGCAGCCCCCAAGAAGGGAGGCAGGGCTTCTCTCAGCAGCCTCTGAGCCTTTCCAAGAGTCAGCCACCTCCCAGGGCCTTCTTGTGGTCATTGGACACAATTCAGAGATACCTGGATTTGAATCCTCATTCTGCCCTTCCTAAGCTGGGTGACCTTGGGCAGGTCACAGGCCTCTCTGAGCTTCCTTATTCTCGTCTGCAAAGTGAGGGCGGTGGCACTATCTGGGTGGCTGCTGGGGAGGTGGGCTGTGTGCCTGACACTTTCTGTGCCTACCTGTCCTCAGCTCCTGTACGATAGCCCTAAGGCCCGGCAGGAGGTGGACCACCACTGGCAGGCCTCGGGCGGCCCTCACATCGTACGCATCCTGGACGTGTATGAGAACATGCATCGCAGCAAGCGCTGTCTCCTCATCGTCATGGAGTGGTATGCTGGCCCGCCCCGCTTCAGTGCCTCATCGGTACTCCCGCGGCCCCTGGCCTCCCATTCTTCGAGGGGCCCTCTCTGCTCTTAAGATAGCAGCTCTGGGAGGCACCCCAGCCCCTGAGGAGTAATGAGGGGGGTGGGGGCAGGCCATTCCCAGCAGGTGGGAAGGGAACTACGGGGGCTCCGGTATGGCCTCCCTGGGTGTGATCTCACTCCGCGAGGAGGGGCTGGAAGAGTTGTCAGAGAAGGCAACCGGAAGTCTGAGTGTGTGGGTATGGGGGATTTGGGAGGAGCGGGACACACATGGTCACCTCCGCTTTCTCCTTCCTACCTGGGTTTGGGCTCCCATGGTCCCAGGAGACCACGGGGTAATCCAGGAGGCAGCGGCCTCTTCTGCCTTGGGCTTCTCCCAGCAGCGCTGTGGCTCGGCCCCAGCCTTCCTCAGATGCCAGGTCTCGGGTCTGGACCTTGAGCTCCTCCCCATCTACCTTTGAGCACCCCCTCATCGTATAGGTCAGCAGCTTGCGAGTCAGATTTGGGGTTCAGACCCTGGCTCTACTGCCCACTAGCTGTGTGATTTGGGGTAGCTCTTAACCTCTCTGAGTTTCCATAGCTGCCCTGTGAAATGTGGAGGAAGATGTTCACGTGGTATTCGCCCCGTACCCGACTCTGTTCTCAGTGCTCCACACGTACTGCTTACTCAGTTGCACAACTCTGTGACGTTGGTGCCATAAATCCCGTTTTACAAAAGAGGAAGCGGAAGCACAGAGAGGTAAAGGGATCAGGCCAGGGTCACAGAGTGCTGTAGGTGTTCAGAAAACAGTGGTGATGATGATGATGATGATGAACATCTCCTCCCTTACTTGAGGGAACTGAGACTTGGATGAGGGTTGGACTGCCCCAGGCTCAGCCAGGTGGGGGCAGGGCCTGCGGGAATACAAGGCCCCCCGATGATCTGAGGATCTGAGCCTAACCGAGTTCTAAGAGTTCAGGTCAACCCACCCAAGCTGATGGTCTTCTATGCACCAGGTTCTGCCAGGCACAGGGAGGCTGCCTGTAACCGTTCTCCGGGGACAGGGCAGCCGGGCCCAAGCTCTGGGTCCGTGATTCAGGGCAGCGGTAGGCTGACACCTGATTCAGGGGGCCGTGCTTCTAGTTCCTTTCTCTTCTAGCATGGAAGGTGGTGAGCTCTTCAGCCGGATTCAGGAGCGTGGCGACCAGGCCTTCACCGAGAGAGGTATGTGCGTGTGGCAGGACAAGGGGGGCATTCGGACAGAGGCCGCACAGAATTGCTGCGTGATGCTGGTCAGGGCCCTGCTCCTCTTTGCCTCAGTCTCCCCTGCCGAACAAGAGAGGGTGGGACAGAGTGTCCATACCCCAAGGAGTTCTATGAATTTGTAACACGTTGTCGGAGATGGGCTGTCCATGGCCTTGGGATGGAGGCTTCAAAGCCTCTTGGTGTCAACCAGCACCTGAGCTGGGAAGAGGTAGCCCAGGCCTGAGGAAAGAGGGCCGGGTGGGCTAGGGCATCCCCAGAGGGAATTAGGATGACTGGGGTGGGGTTAGAGTATGGGCATCCTGGGTAGCCGGACTGCTGTCACCATCTTGTGCTGTTCTGGGGGCATGGTTGGGTGGAAACCCCAGGCTGCCTGACCTTTGCCTGGCACCACCGGCCCCTCCTCCGTCTGTGTCTGCAGAAGCTGCAGAGATCATGCGGGATATCGGCACTGCCATCGAGTTCCTGCACAGCCAGAACATTGCCCACCGAGATGTCAAGGTGAGGCTCTAGTTTGGGGGATCAGAGAAGGGAGTGCACAACCCCCAACAGTTCCCAGCACCCACTAGATGGAGGCAAGTTTCCTTGACCGGCATTCAAGGCCTCTGCCCCCGAGCCCAGACTGCTCTTCTCAGCCACTTCTCCCATGGTTCCAGCATACTCATCCTGCTCTAGCCAGATGGGTCTCCTTGTTTCTTTCAAACACTGTGTAATCCCAATAGGCTTTAGAATAACTGAGTACCTACCTCAAGCCAGTAGACCCTGACGAGCATCTTGTTTAATCCTCACATAACCCTGTGGGATCAGTTACCCATTTTACAGATGAGGAAAACAAGTCTCAGAGAGATTGTGTCCTGCCTAAGCCTGTGCAATTGCCACCCTGGTGTTCATTCATTCATTCTTGCAGCAAGGATTTTTTTATTCTAAAGATTTATTTATTTATTTGGGAGAGAGGGTGAGGGGAGGGGCAGAGGGAGAGAATCCTTTAAGCAGACTCCCTGCTGAGTGCAGGGCCATCCCAGGAGCCCAAGATCTGAGCTGAAACCCAGAGTCGGACGCTGAACTGACTGAGCCACCCAGGAGCCTCCAATGCCAGCATTTGAAGGGGAAGAAGCCGTTAGCTGGGAGGCAAGGAGGAACAAGCAGAGGTAGTCCCAGTTCCTGGGCCTGCCTGCCCTTTCAGTGGATGGGCTTCAGGTGTGTTCTGGAGGCTCAGCTCTCCAAATGTCCTATCCAGGGAGGCCTGGGTCCTCGAGGTCATTAGGATCAGATGGGTAAAATGCAAACCATGAGAGGCAGCCCCACGTGCATATGCAGACATGTGCCAGCCACCGTCAGAGCAGAGTCCTGAGCCCTGCACATCCTGAGCCCTCTGCCCCAGGCCTAGAGCATTGCCCTGAGGCCTGTTTCATCCTGATGCTGGGCCAAGAGGAGCTGGGGGACCAGCGGCGGCATCAGGTTCCTCTTCTGGCTGAGTACTGCCAGCCCACTTATCCTTTGATTCTGGATACGTGTGGAGCCATGACAGACTCACCTTCTGAACTCTCGCTTTATTTTGGCCCTGGCTTCCTTTTTTTCCCAAGGAGAGAACAGTCTTCTGTGGAGGTGACTCCCTTGTAGAGACTAAACGTGCTTTCCTATTTTCATCCCAATCCAAGGTCAGAGCATCTCAAATAGAACCAGAGAAAAGGCTTTCATTGGCCACAAACTGGAACTCCATCCAACACCCTGTCTTTCAACCCAGCTCTGCTTGAGGGTCCCCCCTTTCCTCCATGGCCCTAAGTCCTACCTATTCATTAAGAACCGGCTTCAGGGCTGCCTCCTCCATGCAGACCTCCGCACGGGCTTCTTCCCTCAGGCCTCTCTGTGCTCTGCAGCCAGGAAGAACTGCCCCTGTGCAGCTCCTGGGGCCTGAGCGGCAGGGGCCTTCTCCCCGAGCAGCCTCAGGTGGGCTGCCCTGCTGGCTTGTTCTGGATTGGGTACCGGAAAAGTGCTTGGCGACGTGAGCAGCCTACCTTGCCCCAGAACCCTCATTTTGGTATTTCGTGGCAGGATCACCAACTCAGGCTCCGAAGTTCCTACCCCTGGGCTGTCTGTGGCCCTTGGCTCTTCATGGCTTTGGCTGAACACCTGCCTCTGTTTCCCTTCTGCGAAAGGAGGTATCACCTCCCAGCCTCCTTCGTCTTCTCCGTATTTGACCCACATTGTCAGCGACCAAGGCCCAGGTCTTTTTAATGAGATAGAGCTGGCTTCTCCCAAACTGATTGGGGTGAAGGAAGTCTGCCTGAAGATCCTCTTGGGACCCTGCCCCCGCCTGGCGCCTAACTCCAGACCCACACTTTATCTTCCTGGCCCAGCCCGAAAACCTGCTCTACACGTCCAAGGAGAAAGATGCAGTACTCAAGCTCACCGACTTTGGCTTTGCCAAGGAGACCACCCAAAATGCCCTGCAGACACCCTGCTACACTCCCTATTACGTGGGTGAGTCCTTGGGACGAGGTTTGTACGTCCCTACCGCTACCGGACCCTGCTGTGGAGTGGGGCAGCCCTGGGGTTGCAGAAGCCAAAGGGTTAAAGCCGAGTAAGGAGGGAGGGAAGGATTCTGTCTTCGTGGAGGCGGTGACGTGGGGGGCCGGAGGCTGCAAAAATATTCTCCCAAACTTCAGCTTCTGCTTTTGAAAATAGATCCAGGAAAATTCTTGCTGTGGCCTGTGAGCTGAATGACATCACAGCCGCTCTAAATATATACGTGATAAAAGGCTGCCATCAGCTTGGGACGGAGCCCAACCGCGGTTGTTTTTCTCCAGTTTTTATCTTTCTGGGATTCATATTCAGAAAGTAGGCAGGCCTTTCAGATAGCATTGGAAGGATACAGGACATCGGCCCCTTGTCTTGAGGGAGAGGGTCCCTTAGGCCAGGGCCGGGATTGGACTTGGGCTGTCACCTACTCAGGCTTCCTTGGAGAAGCTCCCTGCTCCCTTGCGAGGGGGCAGCCCGGATCTGGAAAAGCCCCTGCTGAAGGTGCTCCTTACCCGAGAGAGGGGATGAACCCATAACAGAGGGCTCCTTCCCCTTAGGGGAGGCCTTCTAAGAGAGCTGCTTAAGGAGTGGGGAGCCCCCGAGACAGCTGAAATGGTAACCTGTTGACCAGCACGTGTTTTGCGGTGTTTGGGCTTAGGAATCTTCTGGCCTGCCCATCTCATTGCACAGGTGGGAAGAGCAAGGCCCTGGGGTAGCCAAGCTGGAAGTAGAAACCGGAGCCCTGCCCCTGGCCCATCCTTGCCCGTGGCCTAGGCTGTGCATTCAGGGGGACAAGGGACACAGGGCCGTGGGGGGCCGGGGGTGGCGCGGGGCAGAGGCCCTCTCACCTGTGGCAGGACCCCACCAAATCCCAGACTGGCCTTCTCTCCCTTTCCTCCCTCACCAAGGCCAGTATCGGTCTGAAGAAGCTAGGAGGCTATCATTCATTACAGCCCAGCCTAAAAGCGGGTTTATTTTTTCTGGGAGCTCTTTTTCCTTCCCCAACTTCACACACATGCTGCCTTCCCAGAAGGTGCCAGACACGAGTCTGCTTTGCCCCACCCCCTACCCCAGGCACCTGCTCCCCACCTTGCTTAGGCTTCAGGCTCCTGTCTGGGCTCCAAGACCCTTGGCGCTGAGCGCCCTCCTGTGCCCTCTGCTCTGGTAGCTCCTGAGGTCTTGGGTCCGGAGAAGTACGACAAATCGTGTGACATGTGGTCCCTGGGCGTCATCATGTACATCCTGTGAGTACCACCCACCCCCTGGGACTCTCAGTACCACTTCTGCCCCCTCCCCCAACCCTTATGAGGGGCTTGAGTGGGTCATTCTTCATGCAGGCTGCCCTTCTCCTCTGGTCAGGGGACACCCCTCCTTCAGTTTGCCTTGAGGTCTCTCCTTGCCCAGGGCAGATGGCTGTCCTAGGAGAAGCCCGGAGTCCAGAGGGCTGGTCTTCTGGCCAAGGTGGCTACCTTGGTGGTTGCTTGTCTTCCCAGTCAGGGTTTCAGGGAGGAGAACGGGTTTGCCCCGGCGCTGCCCTCACATCTATGCTGAATGACCTCCCCTCTCTCCCAGCCTGTGTGGCTTCCCGCCTTTCTACTCCAACACGGGCCAGGCTATCTCCCCAGGGATGAAGAGGAGGATCCGCCTGGGCCAGTACGGCTTCCCCAATCCTGAGTGGTCAGAGGTTTCTGAAGATGGTGAGCGAACCTCTCTTCCCCAGCTTGCTCCACCAGACCCCGTGAGCCTTCCTTCTGGGAGATACCACGTTGGTGTCAAAGCAGCCTGTTTTCAAATCCTGGGTGTGTGACATCCCACGTCCCATACCCTAGCTCTGTGACCCTAGGCAAGTCACCCAAACTTTCTGAGCCTCAGTTTCTGTATCTGCTAAATGGGCTCAAAACTTGCCTCCTCAAAACTTCCTCTGACTCCTCTCCCTTATTAATATTTTCCCTTTGGGGACCACAGACAAATTTGCCCCATATCCATTCTCTGTGGCTGCTTAATAAGTTGCCCCCAACCCATGGTGGCTTAAAACAAGAAACAGTTATTAGCTCACTGTTTCTGTGGGTTAGGAATTTGGGAGTGCGGGCAGAACTGGGGCGACTGGCTCTGAGGAGCTCTGCAACCGCCCCACTCGCCTCCTCTCTTCCCCAGCCAAGCAGCTGATCCGCCTCCTGCTGAAGACAGACCCCACCGAGAGGCTGACCATCACGCAGTTCATGAACCATCCCTGGATCAACGTGAGTGCCTCCTCGTCCTGCGGCAGGCAGTGTGGGGAGCTGGAGGGGGGCTGTGGGCAGGGGGGTGAAGGCTCCGGGGGCCCTGGGGCAGGCCACAGATGTGCAGCAGGACCCCACCGAGAGCCTGACTTTGCCCCTGCTCCAGTCTCAGGCTCCTTCACCTCCCTGAGCCTTGCTTCCCATATCTGAGGCCAGAGCGGGGAGCCAGTGCTGCCCCAAGTGCCTGTTCTGATCCGTGGGTTTGGGGCTCCTTCCAGCAATCGATGGTGGTGCCGCAGACGCCCCTCCACACGGCCCGCGTGCTGCAGGAGGATAGAGACCACTGGGATGAGGTCAAGGTGGGTGGACGCTGTCTCAGTCTCCCAGGGTTTTGGGAAAAGGGACTCCAGGGTGGTGGCTACTGAGAGCCTGGGTCAACAGCCCCTTCCCCGGGGCCAGAACCTGGGGTGTCACTGACTGCCCCAGGGGTCCAGCTGGGGCACTCAGAGCACAGGGCCGCACTACCGCACTCAGGGGGGCGCTCCTGGCTCACTGGGACTTGGGGCCGGGGGCTCAGTGAAGGAGGGGGCTTCGGCCATAACCTCCCTTACGACCTACATTTGGGAGAGTGGTCAGCCTGGTTTGAGCATATGGGACAGCAGCTCAGAGCCCCAGGACACCCTGGGCACAATCTTCAGGCTTCAGTGCCCTGGGTGCACCATGAGATGGTGTGTTCTGCAGGCCTGTGGTTCTTAGCAGGTGATATTGGTCCAGGTCCCTGTCCTCCTTACCCCTGGTGTGGTCGCAGGGAGTCACTGCACTCTTTGTGGGTTGGTGGGTAAGCTCAGCGTCAACCGCAGAGGACCACAGTGTGGGTCAGGTGACGCAAGGGCTGGGCGCGTGGTGGGTGCTCAGGCAACAGAGGCTGTCGCCGCCCTCGTGGACATTAGTAAAGAGCCGGAGGGCAATGGCTCCTGAGGCCAGTCCACCCTGACCTCCAAGGACACCTGTCACCAGGAGGAGATGACCAGTGCCCTGGCAACCATGCGTGTGGACTACGACCAGGTGCAGATCAAGGACCTGAAGACCTCTAACAACCGGCTGCTCAACAAGCGGAGGAAGAAGCAGGCAGGGGCCTCCTCAGCCTCCCAGGGCTGCAACAACCAGTAGCGCATGGGGCCTTGCAGGAGGGCCTGGGAGGAGCCGGCCTCTCAGCCTGGGGGCCACACAGGAGCGTGCTGAGGCCCTAACCCAGAGGGCCCGGGGTCATTTTTTTAACAAAAGGGTCATTTGCTGTGTTTTAATTTGTCACTTAGAACTTCAGGACATCGGCCCGTGACTCCAAACCTCCTTGGAGAGGGCCCAGAGCCCCGGAGTCAGGGAGCCACCTGCCACAGTGGCAGCGCCTGTGGGCAAAGTGGCCTGAGGGAGACCGTGGCTCTGTGGGGCGTCCTGGGGCATGGCAGTGGTGGCTGTGGTGGCGGGCTTCCCTCCGCCCTTGGACTCACCCCCCTGTCGCCTGGGCAGATGGGCCTGGCCTTGGGAAAGGCATCTGGCCATCGGTTGCCATGGTGACCAGGGACCAGCTAGCTGTCTGTGAATGCTGAGTGAGAGCAAGGGAGGGAGAAGGGGCAACTGAGGGTCTGCTTCTGCGGCCTTGGGAAGGCTGGTCTCCCTCACACTGCTCGACCCTCTCAGGCTTCCTCCCTTTGGTCTCCCGAGGGAGGCCGCAGGGTCAGTCTGCGTGCCTCACTGGGTGGTCCAGCCCTATCTTGCTGCAACCCCATCCCACGGGGCCCCTGGAGCGCCCTTCCCGCAGAGTCCCTGGGCCTAGCGATCCTGTTACTACCCCTTACCCAGAGAGTGGCCTCTCATCTCAGGGGAGGGTGGGAGGCATTTTTAACCTTCTTCTACTTTGGAAAATGTCACTGTGACAAAAGCCAGTACCGTCCTCCTGCCCCTACCCGCTCACCGGTTCCCAGGCAGGAAAGCTCTGTAATGGTTCATCCTGCCTTGTCCCAGTTGATGGCAGGGGCTGCCTCCTTGTGTACTTTTGGATGGCTGGGGGCAGGACCCAGGGGCTCCGCATTAATCAGGGGTCTCTTTCTACACTCTGGGTGAGACTCGAGGCAGTGGAGGGCTGCTGAGTGATGCTGAGACAGTCTGGTCCTGGGTCCCGGCTTCGGCCTGAGTCGGAACAGAGAGGATCCCTTCTTCGCTGGTCCGAACTTACACAGTCCCACGCTGCCCGGGGTAGCCTCAGGGTTCTCAGTGCCTGATAAGGGCCTGACAAGTGCCTGACACCCAGCCTGGTTCCTGACCTCTCTCTCGCTGGCTGGGAAACCCTAGCCCACGTCATATAGGAAAACACTGCTGGGTTTTACATCGAGATAGTAATAAACACCATTTTGGCATTTCCTCCTGGTTCCTGATTTTCTCTGTGTACACGAGCGGACAAAAGTGGCCTAAGGGCAGCTGCTCACACTTACTAGTGATCTCCCCCACTTTGGGCCTAGTAAACATGCCAGGCTGGCTCCAGGGCCACTGTGGCCTCGCCAGGCATGGAAAGGTCAGAGGAGCAGAGGCATGGCAGCTGCCTCACGCCACCAGCTACGGGGCGCCCAGTGCACTGTGTGTGTGACACCCACCCCCAGGACCCGCGTGCACCAGCGTCTGCCCACAGTGGCCACCCCCAGCTGCATGCCAGCCTGCTGAAGGGCGGGCAGAGAGCCTGCTGCAGCGCTGAGCTATTTTCAGAAGCTGCCAGATTTCATTTGGCAGCGAGAATGTCGGGGAGGGGAGGGGGCGGGACGCTGGAGACTGTCTTTTGACTATTCCGGCAGTAGAGCACCCTCAGCCCTTGGGAGCCCTTGCGGGGAGCCTCGAGGGGGGGCCCTGACTGTGGCATATTCCCTCTGCTCCTATCTTGAAACCTCCCAGTTTTCCAAGAGCTCAACTGGCACCCGCAGCTCTCCCTCCTCCACCTGCTGTCCCCTCAAGGCGTGGGGGAGGGGGTGGAGAGGGTACAAGGTAGGGAGAAGCCAGCACTCCTGACATGTGGGCTGCTTCCCTGCTTAGCGACCTTGGTCAAGTCCCCCAACTTTCCTGCCTCAATTTCCTCAACTGCGATGGGGAGATAGTCCCCACCCTGGGGAGTCCTCTGGGGGATCCAGGCAGATGATGCGTGTGAAGTGCCTAGCGAGGTGCCTGGTCCAGGGCTCGTGCCCAGCACCCATTTGCCACCCCAGCACCCTCAGCCATTAGGAAGGAGGGAAGTACCTGAGGTTGCCAGAGGGAAAAGCAACCCAGCCCCAAATCTATCTCTGGGACTTTCCACCCCACGAAATCAGGCATTCGCCACCCGTGGGGTTTCACTCTCCAGAGCAGCATCACCTGAGTGTCCTGAACCTCGGGCAGAGCCCTGGGCTTCAAGGAGGGTAGCCCACCCTTCTGCAGGGCCCCTGGGCTCCCCAGATGAATGCTGGGGGCCTCGCGGAGCCTGTGGTTCAGACCAGCCCTTGCCGTGTACTCTGCCCAGTGCAATACTGCCCAGTGCAATATGATCACAGGGCTGATCGTCTAGTCACAGGGCTGCAGACAGGCCCTTCGCTGGGCCCTGAGCACCCACTGCGCTCAGCCCCCGCGCGGGGTGCCAGGAAAGCAGCAGGGAAAGCTGCATGCAGGGCTCTCGTCTCAGGGGGTTTACTCTCCTCCAGGAGAAGGACAAAACAGCACACAAATACTACCGAATCATGGGCTCCAAGTGGTCTATGGAGGGAGGGCGTGGCTTGAGAAGGCAGTGTCACAGGGCCTTTGAAGCCAAAGAGGGAATCGAGGCACCCCAGCGGCTGGGGAGGGTGCCTGATAGTTTCCAGGACCGAAGGCAGAACTGCAGGGACCGGGACCAGGGCGTTGGAGGCAGAAGGACTCTGCACCCCTCAGCTCTGCCTGTCTGTGCTTCTCCCTGGGGCTGACCTTGATCTTCTGCCTGTAGAGCCTTCTCACATCCAAGACCGTGGCTCCCGCAGTTCCAGCGAGGGAGGCATCTGCCAGGGGCCTACTCTCCAGACCCAGGGAGGGATTCTAATAGGCCATACTTGGCCCATCGCTGTTGTGGGGAAGGGGAGGGGGTGGCTTGGTTGGTGGGGGTGTAGCAGAGGTAGTTAGCAAAGGAGAGTGTTGGAAGGATTGCCCCCAGAACTCCCAGGTCTGCTCGGCCACTTCCGAGAGCTGAAGAGAAGCATGGTTCCCGTTCTCTGGCATCAGGTACGGTTCTCACAAGCCAGGGCTAGGAGGCTGGGTGCCTGGCCAAGTCACACTCTTTGGGCCTCAGTGTGGCTATCTGTGAAACAGGAGCAAACCCCTGACAATCGGCTGGAGTTAGGTGAACTAAAAAGCTGCATGGCCACTTGTTCTCATCAGCCCATTCCGACACAGGCATTTACTTGGCCTCCACGGTGGCGTCCCTGGAGCTTTCAATAAAGAATCCACGAGAGGTGTATTGACATGAGTGCATGAGTGGTTGGGTGGGCGTGCGTGCACGCGCGTGTATGTGTGTGTGACACTGCTTCCCAGTGCTTCCCAGGGATGCTCCCCTGACCCAGCTGACAGCAGAGTTCTCTGTCTTGCAAACCTGGTGCTGGCTGGCTTCCAGCAGCCTAGCTCATTGCTATTCCGCACCAGCCCCTCCATCGCGCCAGCATTGAGCCTCAAATGCAGCCTGCTGCAACCTCTGCAGGGGGCTCAGTGCTCCCAGGCCTGCTGGAAACTCTCTGGAGGGGCTTGCGGAGGGGGCAGAGGCCCTGGGGGAGCCATCTCCAGACCTGAGTGCCTTGGGCTGAGCCTTTGCAGCTCTAGTGGGTCCTCATAGCTGCCCTCAAACCCAGCAGGGTACAATTCTTCCCTTTGTCCCACTGGGCACCCAACACGTTCACCCCTTGGAATCAAGGCCAGCAGGCAGGGAAGGGTCTGGGAAGTCCACCTCCCTCCTTGTGGGTGGGATGGGGTGGGGATGGGTTATTTAGTTTAGAGCCAGGACCTGAGCTTTGGTTTATGTGAGGGCTTGGGCAAGGCTGTTCTGCTTTTTGAGGTTCCCCATCCTCATCAGTAAAATGAGACATTGATCAAGGAGGGCCAGATCCTTCCGGCACTCTGGGCAGACATGCTGCCACCAGTGGAAGGTTTTCTTATCCCTTAAATGGGAGTATTGGTCACAAGGGTGGGCGAGCCTACGGAAAAGGGAAGAAGGGCAGCCAAGTCCAAAGGCCACGGTCACCAATGTTGCCCAAGTGTCTGCTAGGCGACATACCAAGGTGCCAGGACTCTGCCAGTCCTGACCTTTCTCTGTTTCCCATGGCCAGGAGAAAGCCATGGGGACTCAGGGAACCAGTTTCCCAGGGCTCAGAGCAGTTGGTCAGGGCAGGTTAATTGGGGTGTGGGGCCACCTGCTGGTCACCTGAGTGAGCATTCAGTAGATGCCTACTGTGTGCCAGAGCCCGAGGGAGCTGTGGGCCTGCCTGGGTGGAGGGGGAGGCCACGACATCACAATGAACAGCTGCTGTTTATTGAGTACCTACTGTGTGCCAGGACGGTGCTGGGACTTTATATGGACCATCTCGGTCCTCGCATTCCCATCCTACAGATAGAGAAACAGCCCCAAGTTCTCAGCCACTGTCCTCTCTGCTGGAGAAGGTCGGAGGAAGGAATGCTACTTTCGGCTGGAGACAATCGTGGAAGGATTACCAGAACATGGTGATGTGGGACTTTGAAAGGCAAGTCAGATTTGGAAAGACAAAGATTAGGGAAAGGGCATTGCAGCTGGCAGGTAGAGGGGGAGGCCAGGTAAGGAGGTGGGAATGGGCTCAACCTGCGTGAAGAACGGAGAACAAGTAGGTTTATTGGGTGAGAGGCAGACGTGGAAAGGAGATCTCTCAGTTTTTCACTCCATTTTCCTACAGGAAAGCAGAGTGGGGACCCCAGGGATGAGACAGTGGCCACCTGGTAGCAGCTTCTCGCTCTTAGCACTCCCAGGGCACTCTCGTGTCTTCCTCCTTCCCCACATCCATTTGCTCGCCTCCCCTAGAGATACAGCCTGTGTTTGATGCTAGTTTGTGGAACAACCTGTCCCCCTCCTCTTGCTGCCGTGGCACTTCTGGGTGGCTCCCGTGTTGCTTGTCAGGGGCCAGATCTTTTCACACCTGACTCCCCAGGTCTTCAGGATGTGGTAGAGGAGTCCTAGGGCCCTCCACCCCTACTTCCAACAGAGCTATTTTGTGTATTGGAATTTCTCCCAAGATGTAATTTGAACAAGAGTTTGTGTGCTTAAAACATTTTATGCACCATTGAACCAGACACGTAACAAACAAAATTGGTCTCAAATCCTGCAGCTAGGCATTATGATCTGATTCTACAGATTGGAAACCAAGGTTCAGAGTGGCTAAGTGGCTTGCCGAGGTCCATGACTGGGCTCTGATGTGGCACACGGACTTAAGATTGTCCTTTCTCCTCTGTCCCTGCCCTCAGAGAGTCCAGACTCCGCAGGGACAGGCAGGGAGCAGCTGTCTGCACTGTCCGGTGGGCCACAACCTAGCGCGGAGGGGGAGCAGCGGTGGGGGGAGCAGTGGTGACTGGTGATCGTGGCTTTTGCAGGCACGCTTACTTTCCTCTTTCTCGTGGGGAGTTCGGAGAAAGTTAGGACAAAGAGGAAGTGATGGGGATGAGGAGGCATTGGGGAGCCTGCCTCACCCCCAAATACTTGCTCCTGTGGCAGGGGCAGTGTGGATAAAACTACTCACACCCCCGCCCCCCGCCCCCCACCCCCCCACCAGCCTTCATCTGTGTTCACAGCAAGCCAATCAATGCTCAGACCTGGCCAGGATTCTCTGTGTAGGAACTTGGTGAGTCCTTCAGCCACCCTGTGGAGCAGGCCCCGTGTCAAGACCCTCCCCAGTACACCTTCATTTCCAGCTGATGGGACTTTGATTCATGGGCCGTGTCTCCCCATCTGGGCTGCTGGGGCTGCATGGAAGGTCTCAGCGCCCACCAAGGAAAGGTCAGGTGGGTGAGAGGGCTGGGCTCCCCAGCTCTGGGCTTAGCCCTCCAGTCACATTTTGAGCCCATGTTTTGAGCACCTAGAGTGTGCTAGGAATGTCTCATACAAGATCTCCTTCACATTTCTTTCCTTCCAATAGCCTTCCTAGGCAGAGGTTATGCCCATCTTGCAGACAGTCACTGAGGCTTGAGCAGCACCAGGAGAGAGCGCCCAGGTTCCTACATGCGGTGTGTGGCAGGGCCAGGTCTGAACCTGGAAGTATGGGGCTCTAGAATCCTCTCCTGGTCTAAGAGGAAGGCTGTCCCTGTCCAAAGAGTCCCAACCCCAGCTGACCCCTTCCCTGACCCGGCCTGGCTGAAGATGTCACCCACCTGCCCCTTCTTTCCCCCCGGTGGCCAGAGGAAGTGCTCTTGGGGATGACCTCCCATGCCTTCTAACGCCTGAACTTGGAAAGGGAGTGCCAGTGCCTGAACCTGGAAAGGGAGCACTAGTCCCCTCTCAGGACGGTTTAAGGTTGGGGCACTTCCCCGAGGATGAGAGAAAAGTTGCGCCGGGTCACGCAGCCTGGGGTCTCCCCCTAGCTCTGTTCTGTGAGCTTGGACAACTCCCTTAATTTCTCTGAGCCCATCTCCTCATTAGAACATGTGGATAAGTGATACCTGTCCCCTGGACTATGAGACTGTGAAGGGGAAGGCACGGAGCCCCACAGAGCTCTCAGCATGTTTTAGGTCCTGAGAAATGTCACCTCACACGAGAAAATGTGGGGTCTGATGGTGTTCAGGAAAGTATTGAGTTTCAGGCTAAAAGCCTTTAGAAAGGAGGCTGTCTTGCTGGGAGAAGCTGCAGTCGGAGCTCCTGTCTGATTGAGCTGCCTGCCTGCTCTTGTGGCCTCTCTCTCTCCGAAGGTTCCTGTGAGACCAGGGCCTAGAGAGCTGTGCAGAGGGACCGGCCCAGGCTGTGGGGGAGACAGGTGAGGTAGAGGAGGCTCTGAACAATGGCAAGCAGGCAGGTCTAGAGAACTCCTCCTCACGGGGTCATGAAAGAGCCCTGTGGGACACAACATTGGTCACTACACTAGCCAGGTGAGGGGATGAGGTAACTCAGAGTATCTAATGTGGGCAAGCCTCTCTGGGCTATTGGGAGGGGCAGGTTAAGGGGTTGGAACTCCTTTAATGACAGAGCTCACAGGCAAAGTGGGGTGACAGACAGGGATAGGAAGTTCAGGGAAGGTCTCTGAGAAGGGGACACTCAGCTGAGGATGAACGACAAGGAGTTTGTTGTAAGAAGAGCAGGAGGAAAGACATCCCAAAAGGAGAGAAGAGCAAGTGCAAAGGCCCTGGGGCTCAAAAGACCTTCAAGTATCTGAGGAACAAAAAATGAGCACAATATGCCTAGAGAGTGCTGGTCGATTTCATCCTCCCTTAGACAGAAGTGGGTGTGTGGGCAGCCTTATGGAGCACTAGGAAATAGGAATTTCAGAGGTGTCTTTCTCTAGGGTCTGCCACTGACCATCCAGAATAGGGCCTGGCCCAGGGCTCAGGACAGCTTAGACAGACGTGAATCAGCCCTCACTGGGCCCTTGACTCTACAAAAAGAACTTCAGCTCCTGAGACAGCTTTAATATCTAATTGTTGGCAATAAGTTGAATTTACTAAACTGTGGATATAAAGCTTGCCGGGGTTGTTAACACCAGCAAAGCCAGTGGCCATGTCTGTTTCCACACAAAGAAGATACAGTAAGATATCATTTCTCTCTGGAGGCTACAGAGATAGGGTGCGGCCCTCCTCTCTCCAGCCCATGAGTCAGTGCAGGCCACCAGCCTGCGCTGGGAACACTGCCAAGGGACGAGGGGACCCCAGGACAGGTACCCCACCTCCCACGCCTGCCCTTCAGGGCTGACCCTGGAAAGTTTTCTTCTTTCTGTTGCTCTTGAGGTCAGGTGGGTTTTCTCAGTTAATTCTGTGGAAAAAATCTTGTGCACCTGAAGCTGGGAGGGCTGCCTGGAAGAGACAAAGGTGGAGTGGGTGGGAGGAGGTTTGGGGGAAGGGCAGGCAGCCTGGTTCTGTCCTCTGGAAGGAATGAGGTCAGAGGTCAGCTGGCTCATCCAATGACGCACAGAAGTTAGTCTCGAAGCTGTGAACAAAGGAAGGCTCCCTGGAAATGGCCATAAAGTTGGGGCCAGGGAGGAGGGCGTCAGGATGGGAGGGGCCTAGAAGAGCTCGTGGGTTGCAGCTTCAGGGCTTCTCAGGGTCCAATTACCTGGAGGGCGAGTGGTGCCTCTTGGGCCCGGCGCTTTCTAGTCTCCCCGTGTGCCCTCCTGGGTGGGCCAAACCCAGGCCTGCAGGAATGGGAGCGGATCCAGAGCCAGCGAATGTCACCAGGGGTGTGGTTCAGACGAGGTTTGGAGAGCCATTCTAGGTTGAACCTGAGAAGATCAGAGCTGGAAAGTGCCTTATTGTATTTAATTCCCAATTTATAAATGAGAAAGTCAAGCTCACAAGCCAGCCCCTCAGCCCAGACTGCTACCCCCACCCTGCTACCCCAGCCTGGCCCCCAGGGTTCTCTCTCAGCCCTCTGGCTCTCACCTCCTGCGGAGCTTTTGTCCCCTTTGGCTTGCTCCTAAATATGACTTAGTCAGCGACTTGCTTGGGGCCTCCATGGCTCTTGCTTAGGCTTCCCTTCCAGGGGCCTTCAGGTGAGAGGAGTGTTGGGGCTTGGCACTGGGAGCAGGGGTACAGGGCTCTGCCAGGGGCATGCAGAGAGGGGCAGGTGTGCGGGGAGCCTGATCCTGGGGGCACTGGGTTGCTCTGGCCTGCAAGCCTGGAGGCCTGAAGTGGGGGGGCTTCCCTGTACAGAATCTGCTGGAGCCCAGAGGGCTTCTGAGTCTGAGCCTTCTGGCTCTTGGGCTGGCTGCTGACGTCCCCCTCTCTGCCACTCCCAGGGCTGGGACTGCCTGAAGGCTGGACACACAAGGGATCTCCTGGCCGTGCCTTGAGGACAGAGAGGGCTGCAGCTACGGCAATGCTGGAAGCTGTGGCCCGTTAGGTCTGCAGTCCTGGCTTTCTGGCTGAAGGTGGGACTGCTCCCTGCAGCTCCTTCAAGTGGAGGCTCCAGAAAAGAGAACCTGCCTCAGCCTGGTTGGCACCTACATTTATGACTAGCTCCTTGAGCGACACCACTACTCAGCTTGATTTGGGAAACTTGACCCCTGCTGGCCTCCCCCAGTGCTCTCTCCCCGGCCAGTGGTGGCCAGCACCGAGGGCCACTATCACTTTCCACACTGCTCAAGAGGTCCTTGGGATTCTCTCTGCATCTAGACAAGAGCCTCCAAATGTGGGCCACATCCTTGAGGTGGATGGGGGTGGGGGTGAGGGGAAAGCCCCTGCTGCTCTCTCCCCCAAAGTATCTTGCACAGCTTCCAGACTTCTCCCTGCGGATGTCACATGCTGGGCCCGGCGGTCTATTCCAGGTTCTGCAGGCGGCTGAAGGCCAGCCCCTCAAAGACTGGCCGCTGCTCTTTCCTGCTATGGAGAAGGGGTTTTGGTGTCAGGAAACACCCGGAGCTCTGGGGCTAGCTGCCATGTGTGATCGTGGGCAAGCCTCTTTCCCTCTTCGCAATCTTAGTTTTCTCGCCCATAAAATGGCCACAAGGTTGCTCACAGGGTTCTTGAGAGGATTCAATGAGAGAACATAGGAGAAAACACCATAATCACAGAGTGTGCTGCTCCAAGCGTCGAGATAGTCCGGCTCGACTGGAGAGAGCTGGGGGCTCTGGACTCTTTCTAGTGTAGGGAGAAGGCTCTGGAGGGGAGGTGGCAACTGATCTGACTAGAGGGCCAGGGCAGCTAGGAATCCAGAGGCTCCTATGCCTTGCCAAGGCCTCTGCAGTGTGGATCCTGAGGGTGATGTGCCATTTGCCCAGAAGGGCTTCTGATAGCCAAAGCTTGGGGCCCGGGGAACCAGGAGCGAACAGTGTTGGGAGCCAGCCTGGAGGAAGGAGAGAGTAGACGGAAGGAGCAGGAGATGGATTCCTCTTCTTCAAAGACTACACTTGAACCTAAGTCCTCCCTCAGGCCTTGGATATTGGAGAGTTAGTTTCCCACCTCCTGCCCCCGGGACCAGTTGATACGGATGAGAAAGCTTCATACTGGTGATGGCCAAGGACCACCTCCCAAGCATAAGACAAACTCTGAGTACCAGCTGGTTCTAGGCCCAGGGAGGAAAAGCCTTCGGCCCCTGGCTCCAGCCCATTCCCTGGCAGCCTCGGTCCCTCTTTCCGAGCACAGATCCATACCCATTCCTTCTCTCCAAAACCAGATTCCTGAGCCCAGAAGTCAAGACCTGGCCTTGACCTGATGAATGAAGCAGGTCAAATACATTTTGTATGCTCCGAGGCCTGATTTATCTAGCCCTCCAGAGCACGTCTGAGGCGGAGCTATGGAAACATCCACACCTCGGTTCCCATAAGGAGTAGCACTGTGTCTGTGATGGGCTCTCAGAACAGTCCATAGCTTTGTCGGCTGGCTACTGTTATGGTTAACTAAGTAGTTTCCAAATTTGCATTATAATCTATATTCTTTATTCTAAAATATTCTATATTTATATTCTTCAGTGTAGAAGTAAATAATTCTATTTTTAAAAATTAATTTATTAAAATATTTATTATATTAATTTTAATAATACTTTAAGAATATACACATTTTTTCCTAGTTTTTCAAGAGGTTTACTTTTTTAAAAATAATTTTTAAAAATCTGAACCCGGTGATGGGTATTAAGGAGGGCACGGATTGCATGGAGCACTGGGTGTTATATGCAAACTAATGATGTACTGTATGGGGACTAACACAACATAATAATAAAAATATCTGAGTATAGTTGGGGCGCCTGGGTGGCTCAGTCGGTTAAGTGTCCAACTCTTGATTTCAGCTCAGGTCATGATCTCAGGGTTGTGAGATGGACCCTGTGTCGGGCTCTGCGCTGGGCACGGAGCCTGCTTAGGAGTTTTTTTCTCTCCCCCCTCTGCTCCTTACTTTTTCCCCCCTTCCCTCTCTAAATAAAATGCATAGAGTTGACATACAATGTCACATTAGTGTCAGGTGTACAACATAGTGATTCAACTTCTGTATACATTATTCTGTGCTCACCATCGGTCACCATACAATGCTGTTACAGTACTGTTGACTCTATTCCCTATGCTGGGCCTTTTATTCCTGTGACTTATTCATTACAGAAATGGAAGCCTGCATCTCCCACTCCCCTTCACCAATTTTGCCCTTGTCTCTGGCAACCATCAGTTTGTTCTCTGTATTTATAGGTCTGATTTTGCTAAGTTAGATAATTTTATTTATTTGTTTACTTATTTATCTTTTTTTTAAAGATTTTATTTATTTATCTGACAGAGAGAGAGGGCACAAGTAGGCAGAGAGGCAGGCAGAGAGAGAGGGGGAAGCAGGCTCCCCGCTGAGCAGAGAGCCCGATGCGGGGCTCGATCCCAGAACCCTGAGATCATGACCTGAGCCTAAGGCAGAGGCTTTAACCCACTGAGCTACCCAGGGGCCCCAGTTAGATCATTTTAATCTGATGCATATACTCATGTTACCAGGATCCCAGTCAGGATATAGGACATTTCCATCACTTCAGAAGGTGCCTAATAACGCCCCCCCCCCATCACAGTGTCGATCTGATTTCTATCACCATAGATAAGTGTTGCCTATTCTAGAAGTTTTTTTATGAGTTATACAAGTAGGTAAGTATGTAGCTTTTTGTGTCTGGTGCCTTTTGCTTCTTTTCAAGATTTATCCATGTTGTTGCATTAGTAGTTCCTTCCTTTTTGTTGTTGCATAATATACATTCACAATATTGTGAATATTGTGAATACCAATATTGTGGTATATTCACATCTTATGACTATACCACAATTTGATGGTAATTGGGCTGTTACAGTTTTTGGCTATTATGAAAAAGGCTGTCGTGAACATTCATGCACAATTCTTCATGTGGACATATACTTGCATTTCTTTTGGGTAAGTATTTAGGACCGAAATGGCTCGTCAATACCTGGAAGCGAAATTTCTGGACATACATTAAGAATATATTTAACTTTTTCAGAAATGCCAGATTTCCAAAGTGGTTGTATCCTTTCATGTTTCCACCAGCAATTTATGAAACTTCTGATTACTCCACATCCTCGTCGACATCTGGTGTTATCGGCCTTTTTAGCTTAGCTATTCTGATGGGTGCATAGTATTTCATTGTGGTTTTTCATTGTATTTCACTTAGTTTTAGTTTGTATTTCTCTAATGGTTAATGATTCTGGGGACTTTTTTGTGTGAGTATTGGCCATTTGTAAATCTGTTCAAGTCTTTAGCCCATTTTCAAACATTGGGTTGTTTGCCTTTTTACTGTTGAGTTATGAGAGTTCTTTATATACTCTGGATATAGATCCATTGGTACAGATATGTGTTGGAAGTGCTTTGGCTTATCTACTTCTTTTCTTATCTACTTGTTTTCTTAGTGAGTGCTTTTGATGAGCAGGAGTTTTTAGTTTTTTTGAAGTTCAGAATTTATGATTAGTGCTTTTTATGTCTTCTCTAAGAAATCTTTACTTACCCCAAGGTCATGAACATCCTTTTATGTTTTTTCCCCCATAATCTGTATAATTTTAGCTTTTACCTTTGGGGCCACGATCCACTTGTCATTGACTTTTTGAGTGTGAAAGGAGTTTAGGATTGAGGATTAATATTTTTCTGTAAGAAAAATAAACTTCTTTTCCCCTTTGAATTGCTATGGCATACTTTCAAAAACCTCTTGACTATATATGTGTGGGTCTAGTTCTGGACCCTATTCTCTTCTGTTGATCACCTAGTTGTCTACATATCTGCCAATACCATATGGCCTTGATTGCATTCAATCCATGAACATGGCAAATCTTTCTATTTAAGTCTTTTAAAATTTTTTCTCAGCAATATTTTATAGTCTTGCACATCTTGCATTACAGTAACTGCTCATCTTTTCAGTTTTTGGATGTTATTGTAAGTAGAATTTAAAAATTTTTAAATTTCCCAACAGTTTATTACTAGTTTGTGAAAATACAATTGATTTTTTTATGTTATTAATCTTGTATTCAGTGACATTGCTAACTTTATGTATTAGCTCTAGTAATTTTCTACTTTCACAATAATGTTATCTGTGAATAAAGACAGCTTTCCTTGTTCCTTTCCAATCTTTATGGCTTTATATTTCTTGGCTGTACACTGACTGGGACTTCTAATACAATGCGGAATAGCAATAGTGAGGGCAGAGCAGAGGCTTTGTTTCTTGGGAGGCCATTCTTTTGCCTGGAGGAATGACATGCTGTGATTTACACTTAAAAAAAAAAAAATTCCTATGGCTGCCTGGGTAGAATTGTAGGGGCAAAGTGGAAGCAGGGAGACCAACAAAAGGCTGCAGAATTCCAAGTGCGAAAGAGAGTGGTTTGGGCTGGGATGATGGGAGATCTGATACATTTGGAGTTGGAGTCATAGAACTCACTGTAGAATGGATGGGGGTGGGGCGCCAAGGATGATTGCTAGTGTTGTCCGGAGCTGTTGGGGTGATGGAGGTGCTGTCTCTTTAGATGAGGAGACTTTGGGGTGTGCAGCTTCGACCACTTTCATTTCAAGATACTATTAAGACATCCAAGGTGTCAGGAGGGCAGCCTGAGTGGTGGAGGTTGGGCAGAGGTTTTGGGAGACATCGTGACTTAGATGGGATCCAAAGCCACAAAACCAGACAAGAAAGGAGAGAATGTGGAGAGGGATGGAAAAAGAGACTTAATCCTGGGGCAGAGGCCCAGGAGACTTAAGAGCCAGGAACGTAGACTGAGAACCATAAGGTAGGAGGAAAACCAGGAATGTAGTTTTTTGGAAGTCTCTTGAAGCCAGTGTTCCAAGAAAGGGATGGTTACTGTGTTGGATGCTGCTAAGCAGGAAAAGTGGGACAAGGATAGAGAGACAACCAACAGATTTTCCATCACAGACATCGTCGGTGGCCTTAACACAGGCATTTCAGTGGTGTGATAGAACTTGAAGCCCAGCTGGAGAGGTGGGAGCTGTAGGTAGGGCAGTGGAGACCATGAGCTCAATGAAGGCGAGTGGCAGCCTTTCTCCAAGCACCCAGTAGGGAGCCTTGCAGAGCTCTAGATGTCTGCTAAGAGACCAAAGCCCTCACTGGCTGTGGGGAAAAAGAAAAATGGGCCCTGTGCTCTGGAAGTCAGGTGCTGGGCCAGCCAGGGTGGATGCGTAGACAATACACCCTGCGGAGGGAGGAGAGGATGAAGCAAACATAGGAATCCTTGCCCAGTGCTGTCCCTGGCTCTCTATAACGGAAGTCCAGCTTCAGGAACTCCTCCATGCTCATTACTAGGAGGGAATGAGCTCCAAGGAGAGTGGGAGGTGGACCCCAGGGTGCACGTCAGCAGAGTGCAGTGTGGCCCCATTCCATGTCCTGCCTGCGTGTGTTATTTCCCGAGAAAGCTGCACTGCTTTGTACAGGTTAGTTTGTACTGAAAGCAACACGTACTCTTTGGGGAATTGCAGAAAAGAGGAGAGGTTTACTTCTTGGTAAATTTCACTCTGGTTTGTTTCCACATGCAGTTGTTCTTGCATAATTCTAACTATGCTGTGAACAGAGTTTTGGGCATGATTCTTTTTCATTGAATGTTATATAATGACATTCTCCACGTGGATATATGGCTTTCATTGCTGTTATTGGTTGCATACAATTGCAGGGGGTAATGCCCCATGTTTAGTGAATTCATCTCCTACTGATGGTCATTTGGGTTGCTTCCAATATATATACAGACGATATTGCAGTGAATATGTGGATGGAGCTTTCCCTCGATCCATTTTTTTGTTTGTTCTGTTTTGGTTTTATTTATTTTATTTTATTTATTTTTGTAAAAAGATTTCATTTATTTACTTGGCAGAGAGAGAGAGAGAGAGCGAGCGCACAAGCAGGGGGAGTGGCAGGCAGAGGGAGAGGGAGAAGCGTGGGACTTGATCCTAGGACCCTGGGATCATGAACTAGAGCCGAAGGCAGATGCTTAACTGACTGAGCCACATACCCCAATTTCTTTGTTTTTATTTAAATTCATTAATTAACATATGATGTATTATTAGTTTCAGAGGTAGAGTTCAGTGACTCATCAGTTGCCTATAGCACCCAGTGCTCATCACATCACATGCCCTTCTTAATGCCCATCACCCAGTTACCCCATCCCCCCACTCCTCTCCCCTCTGGCAACCCTCAATTTGTTTCCTATAGTTAAGAGTCTCTTACAGTTTGTCTCCCTCTCTGATTCTGTCTTTATTTTCCCTCCCTTCCCCTACAATCCTCTGTTTTGTTTCTTAAATTCCACATATGAGTGAAATTATATGATAATTGTCTTTCTCTGATTGACTTACTTAGCTTAGGATAATACCTTGTCATTCCATCCACATCGTTGCAAATGGTAAGATTTCATTTTTTGATGGCTGAGTAATATTCCATTGCATATTTACACATATATACCACATCTTCTTTATCCATTCATCTGTCGATGGACATCTGGGCTCTTTCCATATTTTGGCTCTATATTTTGGGGGTTTGTGTTACCCACTTGCCTTATTGGTGGTGGGGGGGGTCAACTAGACCCACCCCACTGAGAGACACCACGTGAGGCAGCTTACTCTCATATATTTAACTTCCTGCACACTGTCATATAATTTTTTCTTTTTATTTGATGGACCAATGAAAAGATCTTATAGTTTCCTTCTGTTTTTCTTTGATGATTCGAGAAGATGCTCATTTTCGCACTTGTTCATTTACTGATTCTATTTCTCCTCACTGGAGGAGCCGATCCTATCAAGTGACCCACATTTGTATCTTCCCCAATGTGGCTCTCCCAGTGGCTCGACAGACCCTGTCAGGGCTTTCTCCACTCACTGCAGTGATCCAAGGTCAAACCTTTGTATCTTCCTGGACTGTCTCCCCCTCACCCACCAACCAGTTTTCATGGTCACATTCTTCTTCCTGAAGGCCTCATGAGGTCTTCGCTGCCCAGTTTTCAGTGCCATTTCCCCAGGTTAGGCCCACATCCCAACATCAAGGACCTATGGGACAGTCACAGTAACCTTTCAGCCCACCCTATACTTTCTCCTCTAAGCCATCCTCAACTCTGCCCCCGGTTACTTTCCATGGACCTAGAAGAGCCTTTGGACAATATGCCTTGACCAACTGACCAAACTAGTCTCTACAGATTGCTAGGAATTCTGTCATCTGCCCCCACCCACCTGCCACCTCTCTCAAGGAAATCTCAGGCTCTGGTCACACTGGCCTCATTGTTGTTTTCCCCATGTCTTTGCTACTTCTTCTCTCTGTGCCTTAGTTCATGAGACCTCCAGCATGAGTATGCCCTTTACTCCTGAGCCATATTCAACCAGACTTATCCTCAGAGACCTTACCTCCTCAGCCAAGCCTTCCTGGATTTTTCCATGCCACTTGGCCTTTGCCTCTGACCATCCATAGCATTTATAGTCTCTGAGGGCTCTCTGAGAGGGCCCTCAATAAATTGTCCCCTTTCCCCCAATCTCATTCTGAACAAGTTGAGAAATAAAATGCAGATGGAGGCTAAAGCATTACCTTCTTCATTGATGAAGGCTGGGGGGAGAAAGAAGCTTAGTGTGAGGCCAGCTGGACCTGTGAACTGAACCCAAAATTAAGCTGACCTCCTCCTTTTTCCCCAGCATCACTGCTCTGGGTGAGTGCGGCCCAGGTATCACAGCCGGTGGAGACCAGCATGTGGAAAGCAGTATCAGAAGCGAGAAGTCCACCCTTTCACCACAGTCCATGCCCCAGGGAGAAGTGCTAAATCCTGTCTTATTGTTTAGTCACTTCCTGTGGGTTTTGTTGCTTCTGTTCCACTGTGAGCTCCTTAAGTCTAAGGTATGTACAGCTTCTGATCCTCACAGTGCCTTCAAGTGGGTGAAGAGAACTGGCTCTTAGCAAGGTCCTCCTTCTTCATGTGGACTCACTCCAGGGAGGTCTGCAGTTCTTTTCATAGGGCGTCATTTTTCCATCGATGCTGGCCTCGGTAGGTGGAGATCCCACAGGCATAGGCAGTGATGAAACCACCGCCACTCACTCAGTCAAGGGTAACAAGCTCTTTCCTTCCATGGGGGTGTAGGGTGTGGAGATGCAATTACTCCTGGTGCCCTTGTACTAGGAATGAGAAGAGAACCAAACAAGCAGTTGGGGTGCTACAGACTTGCTTTGCTTAACTCACAATTGTGCTGAGTCTACTTTGGGTCTTTCCTGGACTGACCGATGAGTGATTGGATCACCCAAGGCCTGGGGGATTAATTATTTTTGGCCGGGCAGGGGATTCCATGGACAGAACCAGGTCACAAACTCCACTGCTCCACTGGCTGCTGCTTTCAGGAGGACTCTGAGCCCTCACACAATTTGGAGCCCACCTGGTAATGCCTGGATCCCAGAACTGTGGGTGCACACGCATCATTGTACCACGTAGAGTTAGAAAAAGATTTCTCTAAAAATAACCACCGAGGAATATTTAATTTGATAGCAAGACTGTGACTAATGCATGAAACAGAGAGAGTCTGTGTGACAAGACACAGTACAATAATGGGGAAAAATTCATGTTTGACCTTTAAACCAGTGCAAAATGAAACGGATCTAAGCCTTGGCAGCTGAGGACCCTGTGGCTCTAGGAAAAGTGGCTATGAGTGGGGAATGTGATGGTCATGGAGGAAAGTGAGGGGAATAAGTGGCTCTCAGGGGTGTTGCATCCTGGAAATAGATCAGGGAAATCAATACCTTTTGGTCTTAGAGAGAAGGGGCTGGTGCTGAGCTGAGTGCTGGCTGGTGAGAGGCGGATGCGGGAGGCCAGCCCAGCTGGATGGGGGTGATTGCCAGGCTGGCTCCAAGGAGAAGTAGATTCCACAAAGACAAGGAGACCCAGCATTTCCGGGGAGCGACTGGAGCTGGTGAGGTGGGGAGCGGGGTCCCAATGTTCAGCTAACATTTACCCTGTGCGAGGCTCTGTGTTGAGATCTTCACAGGCATTATCCTCCTAAGCATTCCTGACATGGAATCTATTATTCCCACTTGACAGAGGAGGAAACTGGGCTCAGAGAGGTTAAGCTACTTGCCTGGGATCACCCAGTTGGGAAGTGTCTGGAGCTCGGTGTGAACCCAGAGCCTTTAAGCTCTATTTGCTGCTACTAGGTCACATACACTTGAAAAAGCCCATGAGGGACAGGTTGGGGTTGGGACAAGTTGAGTGTCAGTTGTGGTTTCAGCTGGGCCACATGGTGATGAGTTCTCATGGAAAATTGCCATGGATCCTGGCAGGACAGGTTTCTGGATTGTGATCATTACCCCAATCTTTCCATAATTCATGACCGCATATGATAGACTCGGATCCATCAACCTCAGTGCTAATTGGAGAAGAAAATAGTCTCCATTGCTTAGAGTTGCTCTTCCTCAGTGTCAACAGGGTGAGTCCTGGTCCTGCTGCGCCTGGGTCGGGGTCCTGCATGTTCTCAGTACCCAGCCAAGGTGTGCTCTCAGAAGACAGTTCTTCGAGGATTTCTTCTTCTTGCATCTTCTACTATAGGAATGTTCCTGAAGGAAGAGATTAGCCCTGATTGAATTCAGGGCCAGTTGTTTCTTGGGATGTTTGGTGATATTCTTTCTCTAGAAAACTTAGCATGGACAGAGCTGGATGTGACAAGCAAGGTGTTGAGATTGAAGTTGAAGAAGGGGGCAGAGACCCTTCTAGACTTTGGAGAGTTGGCTCCAACAGGAGATAAGATTCTCTTCACCTCTGAGCCTGAGAGATGAAGGCTAAGCCCATGCTCAGGTGTGCCATCAGGAGAATCAAGGAAGGACTGGCTTGAACAGGAGAGGGAAGCCTGGCATGGTCCTGGGTGAGAAATGGTTCTGTGCAGCCTTTGTTGGGTACTCTGAGAATTAGGGAGTGTGTGCTGGTGCCTTTAAGCCCAGCACACAAGGGGACAGGCCTTTGCCTCTGTCGTTCTCCCAACAAGTCCAGGATCTCCTTGAGGAGCCTGGTCTTAGGGGCTGATCTTACGTCTCTCAGTTCTGCTTCTGACCCAAGGCCTAGCAATGGTTGGTGCCCCAAAATCATGGGACCCAGCAAGGACCTGGCCTCCTTCCCACACCAGCTGCATCTTTACCCACTCTCCATTTTCTTGCTCACTTATCACATCCTGGGCACAATGGCCTTTCCATTCCTCAGATACATCAAGCTCCTTCCTTACCAGACCCCACCTCCCCAAATGTTGCTCCCTCTGCGTAGAGCACTTTCCTTCTTTACTTGGCTGATTTGTCTGCATTGTCAGGTTCCAGTTTAAACACCATTTCCTCAGGCACCTGGGTGGCTCAGTTGGTTAAGCAACTCAGGTCGCTTCTCCCTCTGACCCTCCCCCTTCTCACACACTCTCTCTCTCTCATTCTATCTCCAGTAAATAAGTAAAATCTATAATTTATAGATTTATAATTTATAAATAAATAAAAAAAATAAACAGCATTTCCTCCAGGAAGTCTTCCCTGATTTACCAAACTGGTTCAGGCCCCTTGGCAGATACTCCCTTTGTATACTGTACTCTTCTGTTCTAGTACTTATTTCTCCAATTATAGATTCACTTGTGTGATAATTGGTTGAATTCTTCTTCTTTCCAACTAGATGGGAAACTCTGTGATGGGAAAAACGGTGAACATCTTCTACTCTGGACGTGGTCCATAACAGGTGCTTAACAAATATTTGGTGAATGAATGATAAAAATTTCCTACACTTCAAGGTGAAAAGTGTGAGGAGCTGGTGGGAACGAAGGTTCCCTTTCTAGCCCCAGCCCCATAACAATTCAGAGATAAGGTAGGTGGTGGTACACCAAACAAACATGCTTTGTTTTGTACTTAAGTGAATTAGTGAAGGCATTGGAATTGGTTGCTTTTTATGTGTAGAGAAATTACCTCTGTCCTGATTTGCAATATCCGTGCTATTTTGGGCTGTTTTTCTCTTTTGGGCCTATTTGTATTGGAGCAATAATTTCACCATTTGGCTACGCAGAGGCCCAATTAATATTACAAATATGGTCCCATAAAATTCACTTCTTGACATTAGTACGTTTCGTTGCTAATTACTCTCCAAGGCTTTTTAATTTCAATTCCTCCTTGGTGACTTAGTGCAGAAATTCAAGGGCACAGTTATATCCCCCAAAGGGAGAGGAGAACTGAGTAATGCCAAGTTTCTATCTACTTGCCCTTCCTTTCTTGGGGGTGGGTGTAATTTGTTTTTCATAGTTTCTCCTCCCTTTTTCCTGGCCAGAAACAAACAACAAACAAAAGCCGTTGTGTAACAATGATACACATTTCGGGAAAAGTAAATAAAACCACTCATTTGCTAATGTATTCATTCAAGCAATATTTACTGAGCACCTACTATGTGTCAAATCCATGTGCAAGGCATTAAGAACACCAAAAGCAACACAGCATGGCA
Organism: Potos flavus; assembly: GCA_028534135.1. Taxonomy (NCBI): domain Eukaryota; kingdom Metazoa; phylum Chordata; class Mammalia; order Carnivora; family Procyonidae; genus Potos; species Potos flavus. The sequence goes on from CM052898.1 coordinate 15,669,526, forward strand.
CTGTCTCCGGGTAGCTCCCAGTCTTGAGTGGGCAGGGTATGTGAGGAGCATGTGACATATCTAGGGCTGCTTCTCATCGGGGGGGTGGGGGGCTTGATAGCCACAACCCATGCAGAAGTACACGTCAGTCTCCAGTGGTGGAAATCAGGGAGGTTTTGGTCATATCTTGGCGAACCACAAGGAATCTGCATTTTAATAATATTTTGAATGGGTTGATAAAATAGGAACAGATGGTAAAGTTTGTCATTTTAGGGAAAATAATGAAATATTGCACTGCTTAATCTGTCTCTTTTTCACACTCTTCTCTATCCCCTCCCCACCCCGAAGATATTCCGATGCAGCAAAATTTAAGGCAAAATACTAATAATATCTTCTTAGTCACTTAGGTCTCTTCCCTGAAAGGACCCTAACTTTGTCAGCCAGCTCTGTGTTAACCTACTTTGTTAGCCCTTTGCGCCAATGTTGCCTCCTGAGAGGAGGCTTCCGAAAAGGTGTTGCTTTGGGGGAACATAAGGGGAGCAAGTGGAGTGAAACTAGCTTCCGCATCTCTCTGCCGTGAAGAAAACTAGCTTTGTAGATTCTTTGTTAACCAGAGCAGACTCACTCCTAGAGGACCCCAGCGGGGCAGAGGTGCGTTGGGTAAACAAGTGTTTCTGAGCCTCCTATCCACCTGCCCCTGGGCTGCATATGGGCATAAGCCCTAGCTGCAGGCACCGCTTGATGAAGAGAAGGCAGAATGTCACCACCATCGCTTGTAGAGAGATTTGCCTCTCTAGCCACTGCACGTCTCCGAGCCAACCCCCCCCCCCCCGCCCATTCTGATTGGACAGAGTATCAGATAAGACCAACCACTGGGGGAGGGAAGTGAGTGCTGTTCTTGCACTGTGGCCAGAAACTCTTGGGAGACCGAGCATCGTGGACCACTTGCCTACCACTCACTGACTTCAGTAGCAAGAGTCTCCAGGATGCTCCTGGATAAACATCATCTTTGTGGCCACACATTGTTTTATGAGCTGAGTCATCAGACTGGCTGACTCCTTAAATGCTGCTATCTGATTCTCCAGGCAGCAGAAAAAACTGGAGAAGATATGAAGTGTAGCTCATTGAGCTTTGTAGAGAGGGCTAGTCTCATTGGCCAAAGTGATGGGGGGATTTATCATTATGGAGTTTGTTTATGTTAAAAAATTGTTGATTATGTTCCATTTGAGTGAAAAAGATGATGCTGTCTGCATTTCTTATATGTTATATGCAAAACCTGTTTGGTTATGGGCTATTTTTAATAGCCACCGGCCTTAAAAAGAACATCCTGCTGAAGATTTGACTCCTTCCTCAGTCAGCTAGTTGAGTTTAGCCCTAAAGTAATAGTGACATGTTAAGTCAAACTGTTTGCAGACTTGTTTCTTAGATAAGAAACCATGTTTATCTTTTACATAACTACTCAGTAAGATGTCTCAGTGAATTTTTAATTAAAGCCAATGTGCCTGTATCAGGGAAATTTACTCTTATTAACTCAAGTTTCTGAATTTGGAGACTTGTGATTTGCTGATAAATTTCTCAGTTCTTTCTAGCCTATTGCATTATGGTCTCAGGAAACATACGGGTAGTTCATTCACCCAAGAGTATATGTTGACTTCCTGTTAGGTGGTAGGCATTATATTAGTCTCTGCGTGGGGTAAAAATAAATGAAAAGCAACCTTTGCCACTGAAGAAGGAAACAGACATTTGTCAATGTACAAGGCAGACACATTTGATCTCTTGGAGGAAGGTGGGATGAGCAGGTGCTACAGGAAAGGTCCTTATGGGACAGCAATATCCCCTTCAGCCAAGGGCAATTGGGGAAGCTTTCCTGGGGAGAGAGGCCCTTGGAGGGTGAGGAGGGTCCATGAGTTTCAAGAGAGGAGAGTACATGGGTTCAGGGATACTGTATGCAAAGGCCCAGCCAGAGTGAGGGAAGGGCAGCTGCTTGTATCTGGAGTTGGGATGGCCCTGGGGACTTCCAGGAGAGCAGTTTCTGGGAGGTGACAGGGTCAGAAACCAGACCTTCTGAGAGTCAAATGAATTGCATTGAAATAATCTGGAGCAGATGATTCTCCTTCAAAGTCAGAAAGAGAGAGGAGGAAGAGAGGGAATGGCAGATGCGGATACCAACAGGGCAGATGTTCCTGGAAACAGAGAAGGAGCCTGTGGAGCAGAACTGGGTGAAAATGGGAGTGCAGGTAGCAACAATGGTGCAGTGAGTCCTTGGGGATCCTGAGAAGGAGCAGACGGTGAACCCGGGTGGTGGTGAAAACATAAGGAAGTGGATGGAGAAGAGGGGAGGGCAGGGCACTGAGGGGCCTGACTTTCAGAGGCAGGCTGGAGGTTGGCTCACATGCTGGAAGGGGTGTGTATGTGTGGGGTGAGAGTAGACTGAGAGCATGAGGAAGGATTTGGAGCGGATGCTGTGGGTATAGGAAAGCAGGTGTATGTTCCTGCTAAAGGTCGATTCTCCATGACGTGCTCTCTGCTCTTTTGCTTTAAGAAAACAATCTAAATTTAGTACGAAGAGAAAGACTGTAGAGTCTGGGACTTATCAGATGTCCTTTTTCTCACCTTGGCCCCTTTTCTTTTCTCTTTTTCAGTTGGGATTAATGCATTCCCATCGCTGAGCTGTTGTGTGCAGTTGTTGATTGAGACTATCTTCGTCCGGGGAAGCAGTCACCTAAGATGAATTCAGACTGAGAACAAGAGAGTAAACTTAGGAAAACCAGTCCTTAGGCTCTGAGACTGTGATCATGTATACCAGCCAATGGAGTGGAACCAAGATATGAAATAAAAGCTTTAAGGTTGTTTAGAAGGTCTGTATAACTTGGCCCACTTGCTAGATAGCTCCCTGGAGAAAGCTTTGTGGGATGTGGCTTCATTCTACTACGACATTCCATGGTGGTACTGGGTAGGGATCTTCCTGGAACAGTTAGCTACATAAATAAGGATATCTCTTTTATTATGTTTTTGGACTCCCCCAACTTCTCAATGTATCTAACTGTTGAGAAACTCAATTATTTACAGAATATTTTCCCAGGACAGGAGTGGGCAGCCTTCACTGGTGGGAGTCTATAGGTCAGGAATTGGAAGTCTGAAGCAACAATCCAGGTGAGCTTAGGCCTGGGAGGAGGAACCAATCATAAAGAGCATTATGAAGAAAGAATCAACAAGATCTGTTGATTATCAAGATATTCTCGTATTAGTCTTGCTTCCTACTCAACAGGTGTGTGTCAGGTGTTTAAGGTGCTGAGGGACCAGAAAGATGACTTTAGCCTGGAGCTTGCCTTTTGGGAGTTGACAGTCTTATGGGAGAAATAAGGCACACAAATGCACACAGCTGGAATCCTAGGCAAAAGAGGGAAGGATCCATTCTGCTAGCTGCAGGATCAGGGAAGCTTTCCTGGAAGTGAGGCACTGATCTGGGCTTTGAAGAGTCGGGTTGTTCAAGAGTGATACTGAGGGGGCACTTGGGTGGCTCAGTTGCTTAAGCAACTGCCTTTGGCTCAGGTCATGATCCTGGAGTCCCAGGATCCAGTCCTCCCCTCTCATGCTCTCTCTCAAATAAATAAATAAAATATTAAAAAAAAAATAAATCTTTAAAAAAAAAGAGTGATATTGAGGGATGACACCAGGGTTTTGGCTCCCAAGTGCTGGTAACAGACATGGATGAATCTTCTGGGATTAGGGGTGGGAACACAATGTGGTTCATATGTAGGTGGAAAGAAGTCCTGCAGTTGCCAGGATTATCCTGGTCTTTGGCGAATGGTTGACCTAGAGTCACACGGTGATATTTGCAGAAGTAAGAGGGAACAGATTTTGGGAGGAGGAGATAAAGGAGTAAAGTTTCGGGACCGAGCCAGAAACTCCAAATAGCCTGCAAGGCAGAGACCTAGGAGCAGCTAGGATCCCAGATCCCAGCGAAGAAGTGCTTCCTTACCAGGAAGGCTACTGTGATTGTTCAGACTCCAAACATCTACCGCATAGGCCAACTCAGCGAAACTAGAGCCAGGAAGGCGGCAGGACTTCGGCCTAGAAGGCATCCCACACAAGGAGCGAGGGGCCCGAGTATGCTTCACCTTGTTCTCACGCGGCGACTCCACCTTTCGAATCTGGCGAGAAGCTGGGTGGCTCCAGGTACCTTTCCGGGGATGGGCCGTGACCACGCTGTGGGTGACACTGGGATGGGTCCGAAGACAGTATCCTTCCTTCTCGGCCCCCCGCTCTCGGACAGGGGTCCCGCGGCAATCTCGGTGTGCCTGGCAGGAGGCACCGGACGCGCAAGCCTCTAGGGGCTTATGGCCTCCCACCTGTCCAGCCCGCCTCTTCCAGCGCTTGCCGCCGCCAAGGAGGAGCCAGGCCTGGCCCCCGCGGGGCAGTCCAATCCCCTATCGCGGATTTCCCTTCGCTGGCGCGCGGCGGTGGCGCGTGGGCTCGCGCGCGGGCTCGGGCGGCGCGAGCCCGGGCAGCGCGAGCCCCCGCGCGCCAGGGAGTGGCGCATGCGCGGCCGTCCTGCGAGACCGCTGAGGCGAGCCGAACCGCGGCGGCGCCGGGAGCCGAGCGGCGGAGCTGTGAGGGACCGAACGGCGGCGCGGGAGCAGCGGCGACGGACAGGTGGAGAGCCCTCGGCCGCGCCGCCCGGGACTGCTGGGCCGCCCGCGGGGCCTCGCGGTCCGGACGTGGCGGCGGCAGCGGCGGCATCCCGGACGGCCTGTGAAGGATGCGCCGCCCACTGCCCCGCGCCGCCTGACCGCCCCCGCTTCGGCTTGCGGTGCGCCACAGCCGGGCCCGCGGCCGTCCCCGCCGCGCTGTCGCCCGGCCGCCGCGCCCGCGGGGCTGCGCCCGGCCCGGCCATGTGGACCCCCACGGAGGAGGAGAAATACGGCGTAGGTAGGTGAGGCTCCGGCCTGGCCGCAGTGGGGGTCCCGGGGACGCGCCCGTGCTCTCAGCCCCGTGGCGGCCCCGCCTCGATTCGCGTTCGCGCGCCCCCGCCCCTGCCCGCAGGCTGCGCGGCCTCGGCGCGGGGCGGGCGCGGGGACAGCTCCGGGGGAGCATGGTGCGGGGGCGGTGCAGGACGGGCGCGGGCGTGCGGGGGGTGGGTGGGAGCGGGTCTTGGGGCGTGGGGAGGGCGGCAGGGGGCGCTGGCGGCGCGGCCTCGGCAGGTGCGGCCCGCGGGAGGGGCGGGCAGAGTAGGCTGGGCCCCTGTGGCTGCGCGAGGTTTCTGGCGTGGGGCACAGGGCAGTTTTACCCAAGAAGCCAAATCCTGGGAATCTTGTTTTCTCCGCTCCCTAATCTCAATTTTAATGAGTTTCCGCACCTGAGTTGATGAGCCGGATGACTGTTTATTTTTGGACTGGAGCGTTTCAAATAAAAGGACAAAAAACGTTGACATCATTTTTCTCCAGTTCAAAAATTTGCAGGCATTTGACTGCAAATGTTTGCTCTGTTTTAATTTGTTTTGCCTTCAGTATCAGAAATAATTACCTTACCATGGGAGGTGTTTTTGGACATGTCTCAGCGTTAAGTTTAGTATGGATTATGGTCACAGCTTTGTTAAAAAACCAAACCAAACCAAACCTGTTTTCATGAGACCGTTATTCCTCTTAGAATCCTCTTTTTATCCGTTATAAGTGTTTTCTCCTGAAGCTAAATAATCCTTGTAACATTAAACTTCTGTAAAAAGAATATTCAATAATTTAAGGGATTGAATGTCAGTTTTCCTTTTAAAATGTTAGTGTTTGTGGCAATAACATGCTAGAAGAGTTCAGGCACATTACATTATTGTGTCATTTGTCATCTTGTTGGGTTAAAAACAGATTTAAAATGTTGAGTGTACAGGTTCCTCTCCCTCCCAAGTTTGTTATGGAAAACTGTAGATGGGGAATCTGTCTAAACATAGACTTTTATTTTCCTTTTTTAACTGCAGGTCAATCAAGATTTAGCTCACATTTTACTACATAATAACTTTTTAAACTGGCAGTAGTAACAAACATTTAGGAATACATCAGGCAAGTTATCATGTGAAAATTGAATTTATTTAAATTTAAGGACCTGCAGAGAGAGCTTCTGTGCTTGTAGAAAATACTGTTTTGAAAGGTAACTCTCTGGAGTTTTTAATTAGCTGTGCTATAATGACAAGTTAACTTACTAGGATGGAAGTGATAAAAGGAGCCCTAGTGCTTGAGTCTCTGTTGAGAAGGAATTGGGAAATGATGCAAGAGAGCTGAGATTTACCTCTGGGGACATTTTAGAGCATTCTCTAAATACTATATAGATTCCATGAAATGAAGAGTTGATGGTTTATCTTATCCATAACTTGCTTTTAGGGCTGCTGAATTAGAATAACAAATAACTGATGTGAAAGTGGTCAACTATTCAGTGGCACCTAAGTGATAATTTCTTCTGGGGAAGAACCCTGAGTAGGGAGTTAGCCAAAATCTGAGTCCTGGCTTCTCTTTATTGGTGTTGTGGGCAAGTTATTTAACATCATTTTCTTAATGTGTAAACAGGGGGTAATATTTACCTACAGGGTTGTGAAAATCAAATGAGAGCATACCAAGTGCTTAATAAGTGTTAATTTCTTCTTTTCCCTTTAGTACTTAAAGTAATAATAACACTAGGCATTTCCTCTGATGTGTTAGTTTTTAGAAGGAGGCAATGCAAGGTAATCAAGATAGGCATATATGAATCTCAGAGCACTAGGATTTGGTGTGTGATTTAATCAGGAAGATAGAATGAAATTCTTGCATTCTTAGAACTGTGAGTTTAGCTTTAGAAAAATGGTTATTTCCCAGGAAGGGGCACAGTATTGGGCACAGGGCAGGACGTAAATACTTGGTAAATGAGAGAGACAGTTATTCTGAAGATATTAACAGCTGTGATTTAGTGTAATTTAGATGCCTTTGCTGCCAAACAAGGCATCTCTTTTTCTGTTTCTCTCACAGCTTTCTTCTACTGTTCCTTCCTCAGTTATAATCTGAAAGATTGTTAAAAACTCAGGGTACATCTCTTTCCATAAACATGTTAGGGCTACACTCCCAGGCCTTTTATTTAATAAAATTCAGTTCAGCCTATAAAGTAGCTTAAATATTGTACTTACAATAAGAAAAACAGTGAATCAGGGACGCCTGGGTGGGTCAGTCGGTTAAGCGACTGCCTTTGGCTCAGGTCATGATCCCAGGGTCCTGGGATCGAGTCTCTCGTTGGGCTTCTTGCTCAGCAGGGAGCCTGCTTCTCCCTCTGCCTGCCTCTTCCCTTGCCTGTGCTTTCGCACTCTCTCTCTCTCTGACAAAGAAATAAATAAAATCTTTAAAAAAAAAAAGAAAAAGAAAAACAGTGAATCAAAAATAGTATGCTAGCTGCATTATTTAATTGCTAACTTGAAAATCTATGATCATTATTCCTATGAGAAAATATTTTGAGTTTCAGCTTTGATTTTTATGACCAACTTGGAGCACAGGTTTCTATCTCTGCTTGCTAATCTGTAATCCTTATAGCAGGGAGGGAAAAGTTGTACCTACTTTCTACCAATTTGAAGAAACTGCTTGGATGTTAGTGAGGGAAGGAGTTCCCTATTGCAGCAGTGCAAAGGAGTTTTTTTTTCCTTACCGCAGCTGTTCATCTGTATTTGACATTGGTAAGGTGTTTGAGATACTGTAGAAATATCTTACTAGCTTTCAATTTTTTTAAATCTAGGAATTCTGTACAACGTTTTCAAATGATTGATTTGATATCCACTTAGAAGTAGGTGATATCTGAGCTTTCATTTTCATTGTAATATTCTGTGGTTAACTTTAGGTGAAGGGGAGGAAACTCCTTTTTTGAGGTTTAGTCATGGGCCAGTGTGCTGCTAGGGATTCTCACTTAGGTTACACCATGTAGATTCCTAGAGCAGTTCTAATGTTATCTTCATCATAAGGTTGAAAAAACTGGATCTTAGGAGTTGTTAGTGCTTTTTTGCCCTTCAACAATTGAATATTCCCCTTAATTTTCTTCCTGGAAATGGGCAATATTTTGTGATATACTTGACTCTCTTGCTACCCTTCTCTAATATTAAAGGGGCTGTTTTTGTTTTTGTTTTTGTTTTCTGAACCTTTTGGCCCAAGTTCTGACTCTTTAGGTCTCTTTCCCTCTGAGGTTCTCTGCTCTCCTGTTGCCACGAATGCTTGGAAAGCCCTGCATCTTTCCATTCTTTATTTTACCTTTCCAAGAAGCTTCCTGTACTAAAGTGCATTAGGTGAGAACAGTCCAACTATTTTTGTGAAAACACTTGTCTTTTCCCATATCGATGGCACCCAGGCTACCAAATATAGAAACCAAAGACCAAGAAAATACTTTTCTCATCCTCTAACTCTAGAAGCAGTAGCAGTAGCAGCAGCAAACACCAATAACAAATAAAACAAGAATGTTTATAATTAACTTCTAAAATAGAATAGCAGCAGAAGTTTGAGTACATATGTACTAGTTTGGCATTTTAGGAGTGGAAGCTTGCCTCAGGTCACCATCTTATTTATTCTACTGTCATAAGGTAAATTTTTTTTTTAATAACTGAGGGCATTGGTTACTGATTTTTTAATCCACACTTAGTAAACCATGACAATTTTTCCTTATTACCAACCAGAATAGCTTGTATTTTAGTTTTGTAATGTTTTATTTGTTTAATTAAAGATTTATTTATGTTATATTTATTTTTACCTAATTTAAAAAGTAATTCATATTTTCTGCCTAACTTTTACCAGATTTTCTTTTGCTTGATTTCCCCAGGTAGGGGGAAAAAAAAAAGCACTTAAAAAAAAAAAGCCGTCCTTAAAAGAAATTTACCTTGTAAGCATCCTGTAGTGCAGAGGCAGCTGAAGGTGGGGAGGGAATAGGTTGGTGAAACCCAATTAGAAAGAACCAGTGATCACAAAATTTCAGTAAATCTGTTGGTAAATAGGCTACAACTCACTGAAGTAGTGTGAAGGCTGTGGGCTTTTTAGTTACTTGTTCCACGAGGGAGTCCCAGTCTTTGAAGCCTCCAAAAGGGCCACATACCTCTCAGAGGTAAAGGCATCCACTAGGGTAGAGAAGATGTCATATACCCAGGGCTTTGTTTTGTACTGAAAAGTGAGAATGTGCTTGATGTTTAATGATTGGGTTTTAGGGTTTACAGGGAACTTCCAAATCATGATTCTACTTGAGCCTTACACCACAGTATCACGTCTCCCCTCATTTTAAAACCGATGAGAAAGAAACTTTAGCTGAGAGAAGTTAGGTGACTGATCTAAGGAATTTAAGCCAGTGAGTGCTGAGTTGAGATTTGAACCTAGGATTTTGGGATTCTAAGCCACAGCTTCTTTGATTACATCATGTTGCTTCTGAAAGGAATTTGTCAGTAGTGTATGTCTTTGGCTCAAAAGATAAGGCATTCTCTACAGACTTTTCAATTTAAATTGGATAGTTATAGAATTTTATTTTTATATTAAACATTTATATAAGACTACATGGTATTTATTGTTCTGCTTCTAATTGTAATGATTTACATTGGTAATGAGTACACATTCAGGGCATGATGAGTCAGAAGGCAGGCTTTCTTTTCATGTTCAGTTAGCCAACATATAGTACATCATTAGTTTTTGATGTAATGTTTAATGATTCATCAGTTGCATACAACATCCAGTGCTCATCACAACAGAAGGCAGGTTTCTATTTATTTGTTTGTTTATTTTTATTAGTCTTTTATTTGAACAGCTTTACTGAGGTATAATTGATAGACAAAAACAGCTCATATTTTTTTAAATGAGCTTTATTGATTGATTGATTGATTATGTTATGTTAGGTGTACATCATTAGTTTTTGATGTAGAAGGCAGGTTTTTAAACAGCCCTGAAGAGTCTGTTGGATTGTATTGTCTTTTCTTAAGACACTATTAGTTGAGAGGAAAGAGTTGAGTTTAGCAAATATTTATTGAGTGCCTTCTCAAACCAAGAGGTCTTTGTTGATCTGTCATTCTGTAAAGAAAACAGGAAATAACCAACAGGAAATTATAAACATTTTTAATAGAAAAGTCATTATGCAGCTACAGAAGTAGTCTATTCAAATGTTACAGTTCATTTTATCATGCAGTTATAAGAGAATGTGCTTTAGAAACCGTAAGCTAAATTATAAACATGACACCTTTTTCTACCTAGCATTTTTAGACACATTTGAAAGCATAATGTTCTCAAAATAATGGTCATTGAGGTTGAAAAGTACTTCATATCATAACTTTACATTGGCGCTAAATTTTTATTTTTTAGTAGTTTGTATTTTGAATCTTTTTTAAAATCTGTGTCTTTATTCTTGATGATAAGAATGATCTGAAATTATTCCCAATGTGTAAGAATTATTGGATATGCTATATTAGGATTTTAATTCCAATGTTATGCTTTTACTCTAATGAACAAACCCGTTTATTATTATGCTCTCGACTCTTGTATAACCCCTCTTGACAGATTTTGTATGGAAAAGCAAGATTTTTTCACATAAAGCCTCTAGGAACTTAAAACATTTTTCGTAAATATGTTGCCAAATTATTTTAGCTGTGGTCCAGGTTCTTGCTTGAAGTTGATTTGCTATATCACACATTAGGGTATTCTAGTAGAGATAATTACTGTGTTGGGAAATGTCATTCTGAAGTTTCCTGTTTTCCTACTTTTCTGCAATGGAATAAAATCCCAACCTCCTGCTTCCATCTGTTTCTCCTTCTCTCTTCAAAACTCATTCATAGCTCTTACTCATTGGTGAGTGAGAACCAAAATTGATGGAAGAGTTAGTGTATGATGAATGCAGAACTTTATATTATAGACTTAGTATCATACCTCAGACAGATGTGCATTTGGCCTTTATCTAGTGATAGTGGATAAAGTCCATCTTGGCCATCTAGTGGCAGTGCCCTCACCACTTTCTGGGACAGCCCCATTTTATTATTTAGACAGACATGATTTGAACATTCTTCCTTATTTAATAGACTCCCTGTAATTTCTTATAAGTACATGTTCTGTGCCTACATTTAAGTAATTTGCTTTATAGCCCTTCAGTAATTCGTAGCACATTAGAACTGTAACGGATCTTAAAGATACGTGGTTTAAGGCTATAGAACTAAGTAAGTCTAGTTGGAATAGCTAACATTCATTAAGTGTTTACTACGTGCCCAGAGCTTTAATATTATGGCTCAAATTGCTTTTTTCAGCCCCATCTGCAGACCTACTTGTACTTTACACTTTAACGAAACTGAACTTTCCCCAAGTCTTTCAGTCTTGAATTAATTATACCAGTGCTGCCATGTGCCGGAACTATTTGCCACCTATTAAACACTTCTTGTTATTTACTGCATCATGTCTTATTCATGTTATTCCTTTTATGTAGGGTCCTTTTCCTTCCCCATGTCTCATATTTTTTCCTGCCTAGTGAGCCTCCTTTCATATATTGCTATCTTTGTAAATCTTTTTCTAGACCCTTGATCCTCTCTTTCTCCAACCAGATAGATTTTATTCTTTTAAATTCATGAAACTTTGTACCTTGCAGTGGTATATTTATTTTGTCCTCTTCCACTAGACTAAAGTCTTTTGACTATGCTCTACAATAAGAAATACATTTAAAATTGCTATCTCTTTTGCGTGTATGTATATCTATACACACACACACACACACACACACACACACACACACGTATATGAAAAAGTTGAAGTTTGGTGATACAGGACTGTGTACTTTGTACAGCGTACTCTGATATTTTCTATTCATTTCTACTTCATTAAGAAATATTGGTGGCAACTCACTCAGTGCATTTTGTGACCCATGGTTGAAAAAACACTGCTTTAGGCTATAAACTCTTAAAAGTAAGGATTATGCCATATTTATATTTGTATTTTTGGCAGACATAATTCAGTGCCAGGCATGTAGAAGCTTTTATACATATATTTGTAGCATTGAATGGAATGTTTTAAATTAATGTGGCACAAAGCCTATCTTTGGAGGCTTTTGGCTACCATTTCATACTTATTATTCATATTGAAGTTATAGTAATTAAACTCTAGGTTTTATTTTACATGAAATGAAGTCAAGCTAGATCTCTTTAATCCTGAACTTCTATGATTGATAATAATAATAAATTTAAAATTTTAATTTCATTATAAAAAGATTTTGTATTTATTTCCACTACATTTCATCGGGGGGAGCATATTTGATTTGACCCTGTTGGTTCTAAGTTGGTGGGGGGCTAGATGTATTTGGCTCAGCAGTTGAATCTGTCAAATCTTTTTGAAGCTTGAGTTTTTGATCCCACGTACTATTTTTTCTTTGAACCTTTATCTGCACAATTGATCAACTTGTCTTCTTTTTCCAAGTGACTGATAAAAGCGTTCAACAGAATCAGAAAAAATTTTATGATCTAGTGGGAAGTGTCTAGTTTACAGACAAATAGATTTTGCCATGTTGTGTTCTGAACACAAATTATCTGGGTGACTCCTGAACATGTTATGAAATTGCCAGCTGTTGCCACCTTTATGAACCTGATAGTGTTTGAGGTTAGGGTGGGCTCTATATCAAGGAGGAAAGATGTTGCTAAGTGGTCTGTGTGGCTGTACATTTAAGTGTGGGGGACAAGGACATTTTAGCATTAGAAAGATGTTATTTTTTTTCAATGTGTTGTTTTAATTTTTTTATTTTTATTTATTTTAATCAAAAATTTATTTTTTGCCTTCTTGACATGTTCTTATTTCAGCTGTTTCTTATTAACATATAATGTATTATTTGTTTTAGGGGTACAGATCTGTGATTCATCATCAGTCTTACGCAATTCACAGTGCTCACCATAGCACATACCCACCCTAATGTCCATCACCCAGCCACCCCATCCCTCCCACCTGTCTCTGCTCCAGCAACCCTCAGTTTGTTTCCTGAGATTAAGAGTCTCTTATGGTTTGTCTCCCTCTCTGGTTTCATCTTGTTTCATTTTTCCCTCCCTTCCCCTATGATCCTCTGTCTTGTTTCTCAAATTCCTCATATCATTGAGATCATATGATAATTGTCTTTCTCTGATTGACTTATTTTGCTTAGCATAATTCCCTCTAGTTCCATCCACGTTGTAGCAAATGGCAAGATTGTGGGTTTTTTTTTGATGGCTGTGTAATATTCCATTGTGTGTGTGTATGTATGTATATATATATACATACATACACATACATACACCACATCTTCTTTATCCATTCATCTGTTGCTGGATATCTAGGCTCTTTCCATAGTTTGGCTATTGTGGACATTGCTGCTATAAACATTGGGGTACACGTGCCCCTTCAGATCATTACATTTGTATTTTTGGGGTAAATACCCAGTAGTGCAATTGCTGGTCGTAGGGTAGCTCTATTTTCAACTTTTTGAAGAACCTCCATACTGTTTTCTCTTTTTTCAAAGATTTTATTTATTTATTTGAGAGAGAGAATGAAAGAAAGAGAGAGCATGAGATGGGAGAGGTCAGAGGGAGAAGCAGACTCCCTGCTGAGCAGGGAGCCTGATGTGGGACTCAATCCTGGGACTCCAGGATC
>CM052898.1:15683608-15708570 GCA_028534135.1 Potos flavus
ATGCTGAGTGAAATAAGTCAAGCAGAGAAAGTCAATTATCATATGGTCTCACTTACGTGTGGAGCATAAGGAGAAACATGGAGGACACTGTGAGAGGGAAGGGAGGGATGAATTGGAGGAAATCGGAGGGGTGAAGAACCATGAGAGACTGTGAACTCAGAGCAACAGACTGAGGGTTTTGGAGGGGCGGGGGCGGGGGGATGGGCAAGCCTGGTGGTGGGTATTGAGGAGGGCACGTTTTGCATGGAGCACTGGGTGTGGTACATAGATGGTGAATCTTGTAACACTGAAAAAATAAAAGTATTTGGGGGAAAAAAATAAATGGTTGTTGTCACTGTCAGAACAGTGAAGGTTATTATTTCTCTGCACCCTTGTCAGCTTAGGATATTATTTCCTCTACAGATTTGCATTTTTCAAAAATTCAAAATCGATAATATTCTTGAGAGGAATAAATCCTTAAACATTACAAAAATAAAATGTTTCCTACTTCCACTTCAACTTCTTGGGCTTTATTAACAGAAACAAGTGATTATAATGTTAATACAGTGATACTTGGTTGCTTCCTCATTGAAATCCCTAATTCCATTTAGTGGTTCTCTTGTTTGCTCCTTTTCTCATCTGGCTGTGATGCTCTTAGGGAATTTGGGGTGGAATATGTGGGACTCTGACTCACTATTGATGACTTGAAAAATTTTTTTATATTATTTGTATTTTAGTACATTTCTTTTCTTTGTAACTACTTTGAGTATCATCCTTTTCTTTTTCCTATTTGCTAGCCACTCATTGCTGTTTTTCTTCCCTCTCCAGCCATACACTTGTAAGCTAGACCTGAATTGAACTGATTCAAGGGAAATTGGGTAATCAACCATGTGAAGAACTAAAGTGGCTCCGCATCTCTCCTTTGGAGTGAGATTCAGTGCGTTTATGATATAGTCAGTCCTTTTATTTTATTTTATTTTATTTTATTTTTTTAAAAGATTTTATTTATTTATTTGACAGAGAGATCACAAGTAGGCAGAGAGGCAGGCAGAGAGAGAGGAGGAAGCAGGCTCCCCGCTGAGCAGAGAGCCCGATGTGGGGCTCGATCCCAGGACTCTGAGATCATGACCCGAGCCGAAGGCAGAGGCTTTAACCCACTGAGCCACCCAGGCGCCCCATAGTCAGTCCTTTTAAAAGAACTTTCCGATTCATGGTCAAGGCTGGGTTCTTTATGAAGACCTGTCTTTGAAACAGAGGCAGTGCCCTGAGAGTGATAGAACCTGATGCAGATTTAGTCTGTGCAGAGGGGACTTTCCCTTGTGGATGGGTACATATGGATAGGACATGATCTGGTACTGTTGCAACCTTTTTGTTGTCATGAGGAGAGCTAGGAAGGAGGGGGTTTTGTTTTACTTTTCAGTATGGGAAAGGGAAAGGAAACTTTGAAAAGAAAAATCTTTTTTTTAACATCTTAATTTTATTTTTTTCAGTGTAAGAAAATCTTTTGATACCTTTTATTTTTTTTAAAGTTTAAAAAAAATTTTTATTGTGTTACGTTAGTCACCATACAATACATCATTAGTTTTTGATGTAGTGTTCCAAGATTCATTGTTTACATATAACACTCAGTGCTCCATGCAATATGTACCCTCCTTAATAGCCACCATCAGGCTCACTCACCCCCCACCCCCAAACCCTCAGTTTGTTTCTCGGAGTCCACAGTATCTCATGATTTGTCTCCCCCTCCGATTTCTCCCCTTCACTTTACCTTTCCTTCCCCTAATGTCCCATGTTTTTCCTTATGCTCCACAAGTAAGTGAAACCATATGATAATTGACTTTCTCTGCTTGACTTATTTCACTCAGCATAATCTCCTCCAGTCCCATCTATGTTGATGCAAAAGTTGGGTATTCATCCTTTCTGATGGCTGAGTAATGTTCCATTATATATGTGGACCACATCTTCTTTATCCATTTGTCTGTTGAAGGCCATCATGGCTCTTTCCACAGTTTGGCTATTGTGGACATTGCTGCTATGAACATTGGGGTACATATGGCCCTTCTTTTCATTGCATCTGTATCTTTGGGGTAAATACCCGGTAGTGTAATTGCCAGGTCATAGGGTAGCTCTATTTTTAACTTTTTGAGAAATCTCCACAGTTTTCCAAAGTGGCTGCACCAGCTTGCATTCCCACCAACAGTGTAAAAGGGTTCTCCTTTCTCTACATCAAAGTTTATGTATTTTCTTGATTTATTTTAGAGACAGAGAGAGCACGTAGAGGGGTGGAGCAGAGGGAGAGACTCCTTACTGAACGTGGAGCCTGATACAGGGCTCTATGATCCTGAGATCAAGACCCTGAGCTGAAACCAAAGAGTTGGACACTTAACCGACTGAGTCATCCAGGCACCGCTGATACATTTAAACATATTGAAATACTTAAGTTCTGATGAGACTGTGGTATATGACTCGAAGTAATGATACTCTGTTTGTCCCACAAAGCACTCATTGTTTTTATTGATTTGCTTTCTCAGATGCTGTAGCAGGTTTCTGTGTTAGTAATAATCTGTTTTAATTGGTCAGTTCTTTACTTCAGTATTTAAGAACTATTTTTATTTTGGTAAAATACATAATTTACTCATTTTATGTGTACATTTCCGTGACATTAAGTACATTTAAGTTAAAAATGTATATTTAAATTGTTGTATAATCATCACTACTATTTATTTCCAGGAATTTTTGATCATTTCAAACAGAAACTCTATACCCCTCCCTACAGCTCCTGGAAACCTCTATTGTACTTTTTGTCTCCATGAATTTGACTAGTCTAGAAACTTCAGATAAATGGAATCATACACTATTTGTCCTTTTGTTTCTGGCTTATGTTACTTAAAATGTTTTCAAGGTTCATCCATGATATGGTATGTATCAGACTTTCATTTATTTTTATGACTGAATAATATTCCAGTGTATGTGTATATTTGCTTATCCATTCATCTGTTGGTGTACACTTGGGTTGTTTCCACCTTTTGGCTCTTCTTTGGCTTATGAACACTGGTGTCCAAGTATCAGTTTGAGTCCTTATTTTCAGTTCTCTTGGGTATATACCTAGGATTGGAATTGCTGGATCAAATAGTAATTCGACGTTTAACTTTTTGAGAAATTGCCAAATCATTTTCCCTAACAGCTATACCATTTTACATTACTAGCAGCAGTGCGTGAGGGTTCCACATCTTCACCAACATTTCTTATTTCCCTTTTTTTATAATAACCATCTTAAATGGATTTGAAGTGGTATCTCATTGTGGTTTTGATTTACATTTCTGTAATGATTAGTGATGTCAAGCATCTTTTCATGTGCTCACTGACCATCCGTAGATCTTCTTTGGAGAAATATTCCATTGTATGTATATATCGCACTTTATTTATTGTTTTTGAACACTTGGGTTGTTTCTGCCTTTTGGCTATTACGAATAATGCTGCAGTGAACATTTGGCATATGAGTATGTGACTCCCTGTTTCCACATCCTTTGGATATATAGCTAGAAGTAGAATTATTTATCATATGGTAATTCTGCTTAGTTTTTTGAGGAACCACTATACTTTTTAAAAAAGATTTTATTATTTGACAGAGAAAAAGAGAGAGCGAGCACAAGCAGGGGGAATGGCAGAGGAAGAAGCAGGCTCCCTGCTTAACAGGGAGCCTGATGCAGGACTGATCCCAGGACCCTGGGATCATGACCTAAGACAAAGACAGATGCTTAACCAACTGAGCCACCCAGATGCCCCTATACTTTTTTTTTTTTTTAAGATTTATTCCAGAGAGAGAGAGAGAGAGAGTGAGAGTGAGTGCTGGGGGGGAGGGGCAGAGGAAGAGTGAGAGAGAGAATCTCAAGCAGACATCCCATTGAGCAAGGAACTCAATACAGATCTTGATCCCAGGACCCTGATACCATGACCTGAGCCAAAATGGAGAGTTGGATGCCCAACTCATTGAGCCACCTAGACCCCCCTACTATACTGTTTTTCATGGTGCCTCCATAGTGCCTTACATTCCCACCAGCAATGTGCAAGGATTCCAATTTCTCTACCTCCTTGCCAGGATATTCTATTTTTTTTTTTTTTAAACATGTCTTTATAATAGCTATCCAGATGGGTGTGGGGTGGGATCGTGGGATCTCGTTGTGGTTTTGATTTGCATTTCCCTGATAATTAATGATGTTGAAGATCTTTTTATGTGATTATTGGCCATTTGTATGTTTTTTTGGAGAAATGTCTATTCAAGTACTTTGTCTATTTTTTTTTCTTTTTCAAGTTTTTTTTTTAAGATTTTGTTTGTTTATTTGACAGAGAGAGACACAGCGAGAGAGGGAACACAAGCAGGAGGAGTGGGAGAGGGAGAAGCAGGCTTCCCGCCGAGCAGGGATCCCAATGCAGGGCTCGATCCCAGGACCCTGAGATCATGACCTGAGCTGAAGACAGAGGCTTTAACCCACTGAGCCACCCAGGCGCCCCTCTTTTCAAGTTTTATTTTATTTTATTTATTTATTTTTATTTATTTATTTATTTTTTTTAAAAGATTTTTTATTTATTTATTTGACAGAGAGAGAGAGAGATCACAAGTAGGCAGAGAGGCAGGCAGAGAGAGAGGGGGAAGCAGGCTCCCTGCCGAGCAGAGAGCCCGATGCGGGGCTCGATCCCAGGACCCCGAGATCATGACCTGAGCCGAAGGCAGAGGCTTTAACCCACTGAGCCACCCAGGCGCCCCTCTTTTCAAGTTTTAAATTCCAGTTAGGTAACATACAGTGTAATATTAGTTTTAGGTGTAGAATTCAGTGATTCATCACTTACATACAACACCCAGTGCTCATCACAACAGGTACCCTCCTTAATCCCCATCATCTATTTAATGGCCCCTCCCACCTACTTCCCCTCCAGCAATCATCAGTTTGTTCTCTATAGTTAAGAATCTGTTTCTTGGGGGTTCCTGGATGGCTCAGTGGGTTGAGCATCTACCTTCAGCTCAGGTCATGATCCCAGGGTCCTGGGATTGAGCCCTGCATCGGGCTCCCTGCTCTGTGTGGTCATCTGCTTCTCCCTCTCCCCTTCCCCCATGCTTGTGCTCTCTCTCTCTCTCTAATAAAGAAATAAAGTCTTAAAAAAAAAAAAAGCATCTATTTCTTGGTTTGCTTCTTTTTACCCCCATATTCACTTGTCTTGTTTCTTTTTTTTTTTTTTTAAGATTTATTTATTTATTTTAGAGAGCGAGTGCATATGGGAGCACAGGGGAGGGGGCAGAGGGAGAAGGAGAGAGAGTCTCAAGCAGACTCCCCACCAAGCACAGGGCCCGATGCAGAGCTTGATCCCATGACCCTGAGATCATGACCTGAGCTGAAACCAAAGAGCTGGGTGCTTAAATGACTGCACCACCCAGGCACCCCTTTTTACTTTCTTTCTTAATTTCTACATATGAGTTAAATCATATGGTATTTGTCTTTCTCTGACTTATTTTGCGTAGCATAATACCCTCTACCTCCATCCACGTCATTGCAAATGGCAAGATTTCATTCTTTTTGATGGCTGAGTAATATTCCATTCTCTCTCTCTCTCTACTACATAGAGAGTATATATATACATACATACACACACACACACACACACACACACACACACACACACCGCATCTTTATCCATTTATCAGTCGATGGACATTTGGGCTCTTTCTGTAATTTGGCTATTGTTGATAACGCTGCTATAAACATCAGGGTGCATGTATCCCTTCAAATTAGTATTTTTGTATCTTTTGGGTAAATACCTAATAATGCAATAATGTCATAAGGTAGTTCTATTTTTAACTTTTTGAGGAACTTTATACTGTGTTCCAGAGTGGCTGGAAGGAAAGAAAGATTTAAAGTGGATGATCCAAGCTACCTACTGGAGAAACTAGAAAAACAATAGCAAATTAAAATAGAATGAAAGAAATAAAAAATATTAGAGCAGAAATCAGTTAAGTAGAAAATGGATGGAGACCAGAGAAAACTAGTAAAACTAAAAGTGATTTTTTGAAAGAATTGATAAAAATGATAAGTCCTTCGTAAGACTGAATTAAAAAATAGAATATATTCATAATGAAAGAGGGGACATTAGGGAATATTATGAATCATCTTACTTAACAAATTCCTTAAAAGGAGCATTTGAACAAAATTGACACAGGAAGTAGAAAATCAGAGTGATAAATACATTCCATAAATTGAATTTCTTTTTTTAATATTTTATTTATTTGAGAGAGAGAGCAGAGTGAGAGAGAGAACATGAGCAGGGTGGGGAGGGGCAGAGAGAGAGGGAGAAGCAGACTCCCCGCTGAGCAGGGAGCCCAATGTGGGGCTCGATCCTAGGACCCTGGAATCATGACGTGAGCCGAAGACAGATGCTTAACTGACTGAGCCATCCAGGCACCCCTCGAATTTCTAATAAAAGAATTTTCTCCCAAAGAAGACTCAGGTCCCAAATGGTTTGGCATGTGAAAACCTTTCCAACTCGTTAGGAAGCCAGCGTAAACTTGATCTAAAACCTAACAAGGAAATTAAAATAAATTTGTAGACCAATATCTCCTATGATTATGGATGTGAAAAATCTTAATACAGACATATTTATGTAAATATATGTAACCTATAAATTTTACATAATATTGGATTTATCAATCTAATAAAAGGCAGATATGAAGACCCCACATCTATTTTTTTTTTTTTTTGAAGAACCCACATCTAACATTATGTTTAATAATGAATCATAGAATGTTTCTCTTCCAACTTCTGGAACAAAATAAGGACATCTGCCTTTACAATTCTATTTAACATTGTTTTGGGAGCTTGGTTAGTTCCATAAATCAAGAATAGAAGGACAAGCATGCTTTGGAGATCTTGCAAGTTTGGTTCCAAGACCACTACAATAAAGTGAGTCAAATGAAGTTTTTGGTTTCTCAATGCATGCAAAAGTTATGTTTACGCTATACTGTAGGCTATTAAGTGTGCAATAGGATTATGTCTATAAAACAATATATACAACTTAAGTCAGAGAAAGACAAATACCATATGATTTTACTGCATGTGGAATTTAAGAAACAAATGAGCAAAGGGAAGAAAAAGAGAAAGGCAAACCAAGAGAGTTTAACTATAGAGAACAAACTGAGGGTTACCAGAGGGGAGGTGGGTGAGGGAATGGGTTAAATAGGTGATAGAGATTCAGGAGTACACTTGTTGTGATGACCACCTGGTGTTGTATGAAGGTGTTGAACCATTATATTGTACACCTGTAACTAATATTATAGTGTATGTTGACTAACTGGTATTGTAATAAAAACTTAAAAATAGTGTTTAGAGTACCCCCCCAATTAAAAAAATACTTTATTGCTAAAAAATGCTAACTATCAGGGCACCTGGGTGGCTTTGTAGGTTGAGTGTCTGACTCTTCATTTGTCTCAGATCATGATCTCAGGGTCGTGAGATCGAGCCCTGTGTTGGGCTTCATGCTCAGTGGGAAGTCTGCTTGAGATTCTCTCTCTCCTTCTCCTCTTCTCCCCTTCCCCCTACTCCCCCTTCCCCCGCCCTCTGCTCTCTCTCTCTCGCTCTCTCTCTCTCTCTCTCTCAAATAAATCTTTAAAGAAATGCTATCATCTGAGCTTTCACCGAGTTACAGTATTTTTGCTGGTGGAGGATTTTGTCTTGTTAACACCTGCTGACTGATTAGGGTGGTGGTTGGTGAAGGTTGAGGTGGCTGTAATCTCCTAATGCCATGACTACTTTCTGTATCTACTGAGCCAACTCTCTAGTGGGTACCAAGACCAAAGCCTATATAGCCTTTAGATCCAGCTCAATCTCTTGAGGATTGATATGGCAAAAGTGGCTGTTTTTTCAGTCCCAGATTGGGCTTGAGCAATCATATCATAACGCTGATACAAGGAAGAATGGCTTGCTACTGGATAGCGGAAGGCTTCTCAAAAACATAGGTATAGAGGCCGTGGAAAAGGGACTCAGAGAGGTTCGTGTCATCAAAGCTGTCAACAGTTTCATTCTAGGTACTCTCAATGATGCCTTTGGGCTCCATCTCATTGGGGCCATTGTGTCTGGATCAGGAATCTCGACCTGGCAGATATGATCCTTAGAAACTAGATAAAATGTATTTCTTAAATAATAAGACTTGACAGTTGAAATTACTCCACGAACCATGGGCTGAAATGGATGTTGTGTTAGCGGGCATGGAAACAACATTAATTGCGTTGTATATCTCCATCAGAGCTCCTCCTGGGTGACCAGGTGCATTGTCAGTAAGCAGTAATATTTTGAAAGGGACTTTTTTCTGAATGGTAGATCTTAACAGTGGCCTTAAAACATTCAGTAAACTATATTGTAAACTGATGTGCTGTCATTTAGGCTTTGCTATTCCATTTATAGACTCACGCAGAGTAGAGTTAGCATAATTTTTAAGGGCCCTAGAATTTTCATAATGGTAAGTGAGCATTGACTTCACTTTATTTTTTATTTATTAATTTTTTTTTGAAGAATTTATTTATTTGACAGAGAGAGAGATCACAAGTAGGCAGAGAGGCAGGCAGAGAGAGAGGGGGAAGCAGGCTCCCCGCTGAGCAGAGAGCCCAATGTGGGGCTCGATCCCAGGACCCTGAGATCATGACCTGAGCGGAAGGCAGAGGCTTTAACCCACTGAGCCACCCAGGCGCCCCTTGGCTTCACTTTAAAGTCACTAGCTGCATTAGCCCTTAACAAGAAAGTTAGCCTGTCCTTTGAAGCTTTGAAGCCAGGCATCGACTTCTCTCTACCTATGAAAGTTTTAGAGGCATCTGCCAATATATAAGGCTGTTTTATTTACATAGAAAATCTGTTGTTTAGTGTAGCCACGTTCATTAATTATTTTAGCTAGATATTCTGGGTAACTTGCTGTAGCTTCTACATCAGTACTTGCTGCTGCTTCTTGTACTTCTATATTAGGGAGATGGCTTCTTTCCTTAAACCTCATGAACTAACCTCTGCTAGGTTCAAACTTTTCTTCTGTAGCTTCCTCATCCCTCCTGTTTTTATAGAATTCAAGAGTAAGGGCCTTGCTCTGAATTAGGTTTTGGCTTAAAGGAATGTTGTGGCTGGTTTGATCTTTTATCCAGCATGTATCATCCACATCAGCAATAAGACTTTTTTACTTTCTTATAATTTGTGCATTCACTGGAATAGTACTTCTAATTTCCTTCAAGAACGTTTCCCTTGCATTCACAACTTGGCTAAGTGTTTGGTGCAAGAGACCTAGCTTTTGGCTAGGCATTTTGCCTTCTTCACTAAGCTTAATCATTTCTAACTTTTGTTTTGTTTTGTTTTGTTTTGTTTTGTTTTTAAAGATTTTATTTATTTTACAAGCAGGGAGAGGAGCAGAGGGAGAGGGAGAAGCAGGCTCCATCCTGAGCAGGGAGCCCGATGAAGGGCTCGATCCCAGGACCCTGGGATCATGACCTGAGCCGAAAGCAGACACTTAACTGACTGAACCACCCAGGTGCCCCTATTTCTAACTTTTGATTTATGATGCCCTTCGACAGACGAACGGATAAAAAAAGATATGGTCCCTATATACAATGGAATATTATGCCTCCATCAGAAAGGATGAATACCCAACTTTTGTATCAACATGGACGGGACTGGAAGAGATTATGCTGAGTGAAATAAGTCAAGCAGAGAGAGTCAGTTATCATAGGGTCTCACTTACATGTGGAGCATAAGGAAAAACATGGAGGACATTGTGAGAGGGAAGGGAGGGGTGAACAGGAGGAAATCGGAGGGATGATGAACCATGAGAGACTGTGGACTCTGAGAAACAAACTGAGGGTTTTGGAGGGCAGAGGGGTAGGAGGTTGGGTGAGCCTGGTGGTGGGTATTAAGAAGGGCACGTAGTGCATGGAGCACTGGGTGTGGTGTATGAACGATGAATTTTGGAACACTGAAAAAATAAATTTAAAAAAGAAGTGAGAGACATGTGAGGTTTCCTTTCAGTTGAATACTTAACGGCCATGTAGGGCTAGTAATTGTCCTAATTTCAATATTTTTGTGTCTCAGGGAATAGGGAGTCCTGAGGAGAGGTAAAGAGGGGAATGGCTGGTTGACTAGAGCAGTCAGAACACACACAAAACACTTGTGGATGAAGTTTACCTGTATTATATAGTCCAAGTTCATGGCACCCAAAACAGTTACAATAGTAGTAACATCGGAGATCACTGATCACAGTAATAATGATGAAAAAGTTTACAATATTGCAGGAATTACCAAGATGTGACATAGAGACTTGAATTGAGCTAATACTGTTGAAAAATGGCACTGACAGACTTGCTTGAGGCAAGATTGTCACAAAGCTTCAATTTGTAAAAAATGCGAAATCTGTGAAGCACAGTAAAGCAAAGTGTAATAAAATGATGTATGCTTATAACTGAGGTGAATATTGGAAGTAAAGAAGTAAAACCCTCCAACTTATAGATGACCATGATTATATACATAGAAAATTGTGAAGAATCTAAAAAGAGATTACTGGAATTAATTATGGAGTTTGGCAAGGTCTCAGAACAAAGCCAAAATATGTAAAATGAGTTGTATATTTTTGTCTTTATGATGAACAGTTTGTGAAATTATAGAACATGCTTTACAATAACATTAAAAACATTGACTATCTAGGGATAAATAGAACAAAATTTGTAGGATATGTAGGAGTTCTGTTTTGAAAATAAGTGGTGGGGTATTAAGGAGGGCACGTATTGCATGGAGCACTGGGTGTGGTGCGTAAACAATGAATCTTGGAACACTGAAATAATAAAATTAAAAAGAAAACATTGCTGAGAAATTAAAGATCTAAATAAGTTGAGAGATAATATATTCATGGGTTGGAGGACTTCATATTATTATCCCAATCAATATCTAGCAGACTTTTTTTTTTTTCCCCGCAGAATTTGATAAGCTAAAATTTATATAGATCTAGAACAGTCAGAACAGTTTTTAAAAAGAATGGTGTTGGAGGGTGTATGCAGTCTGATTCCACGACATTTTTTTGGAGCTACAGTAAGCAAGGCATTATGGTATTGGTGCAAAGATAGACATTTAGATCAGTGGAACAAAACAGAGTCCACATATACATAACTGATTTTTGTATATATGGATTTATATCTGTGTACATGGATTTATGTAATGGGGATTTTTGGCAAAGTAATTCAGTGAATAATGAATGAACAATCTTTAGTCAAATGGTGCTAGAAGAACTTGATACTCATATGGAAAATTTAGTCTTGACTTTTCCTACACAACATACATAAAAACTAATTTGAAATGATTCATAGACTGAAAAATCCTCTTTTTTGCATTTCTGAGTCACTTTATTTTAGATGTGTTTTCTTTTTATATAAAACATGTAGTTGGGTCTTGCTTTGTGTATCAAACTGAAAATGTTTGTCTTTTAATGGATGAATGAAGCCCATTCACATTTATAGATATGACTTAATTTTGGTCTTGACCCTGCATACTTTTTAAAAAATAATTGCAATGTGAATTATATTTGTTATCTTTGTTATAGTATGATGTTCTCTACATCTTTTTGTACCTTTTTTTCAATCTTGTAGATATTTAGCAACATTTACATTTTTATTCAAGTAATACTTTTTTCAAATGCCTTTAATGTCCTATGTTTCTATATGGTTTGCCATTTTCCAGTGTTACCCTTTGTCACTCACCTATTAACACAATGAACAATAAGGTAATCTCACTTTTCTTCCTTCCTTTAATATTTAGTTGCATTATTTGTCATCAAAACCTATAACATTTATGTATTTACCGTCACCTCTACCTCTTTTTATTATTAGATCTGTAATTAAATATATCAAACTTACAGTCATTTCCTTTGTAGTTCTTTCTCCAGTCATCTTTTGGTTGGATGAGTCTTACTCTTTAGTAGTTTGCTGAAGAAGGGGACATGGGTATAAAATTCCCTGAATTCTTGAATGCTCAAAATTTAAAAAAATGTCTTGGTATTTGAAGGACATACTTTATTTCCTGTGGTTTCTTAATGCTGCTTTGTTGTTACCTTGTTCTTGAGAATTCTGATGTCAATGTAGTTTTCTTGACTTCTTAACTGATTTGTTTTTTAATTTTTTAAATTATGTTAGTCACCATACAGTACATCATTAATTTTTGATGTAGTGTTCCATGATTCATTGTTTGCATATAACACCCAGTGTTCCATGCAATACGTGCCCTCCTTAATACTCATCACCGGGCTAACCCATCCCCTCACCCTCCTCCCCTCTAAAACTCTCAATTTGTTTCCTGGGGTCCATAGTCTCTCATGGTTTGTCTCCCCCTCTGATTTCCCCCCCTTCATTTTTCCTTTCCTTCTCCTAATGTCTTCCATGCTATTCATTATGTTCCACGAAAAGTGAAACCATATGATAATTGTCTTTCTCTGCTTGACTTATTTCATTTAGCATAATCTCCTCCAGTTCTGTCCATGTTGATGCAAATGGTGGGTATTCATCCTTTCCGATGGCTGAGTAATATTCCATATGTATATATGGATATCTTTATCCATACATCTGTTGAAGAGCATCTCGGCTCCTTCTACAGTTGGGTTATTGTGGACGTTGCGGCTATGAACATGGCGATGCATGTGGTCCTTCTTTTCACTACATCTGTATCTTTGGGGTAAATACCCAGTAGTGCAATTGCTGGGTCATAGGTTAGCTCTATTTTTAACTTTTTGAGGAACCTCCACACTGTTTCCCAAGGTGGCTGTACCAACTTGCATTCCCACCAACAGTGTAAGAGGATTCCCCTTTCTCTACAACCTCTCCAATGGGGGAGGGAGCCTCTGTGTTTGTTTTTGATACCTTGAAGATTTTTTTCTTTTCTTTAAAGTCCAGTAGCTTTTTTAGGACATGTCTTAGAGTTTTTCATTGTGAGTCAATTTCCCAAGTGCCTGACAAACAATGTCAATATGTAGATTCAGTTTTTATTTTAAGAAATATTTCTCAAATTATGGTTTTAATTTTTAGACTCATTCCAGTGTTTTGCTTTTAGTTTTTAGGAATTGCATTTAAATATCAAGTTTAAATCTTCACTTGTTTTCCTTTTTTTTTTTTTTTAAGATTTTATTTATTTATTTGATAGAGAGTGAGCACAGAGGGAGAGTGAGAGGGAGAAGCAGACTCTCCACCAAGCAGGGATCCTGATGTGGGGCTCGATCCCAGGACCCCGGGATCATGACCTGAGCTGAAGGCAGATGCTTAATGATTGAGCCAACCAGGTGCCCCCCGTTTTCCATTTCTTTTCTTTCTTTCTTTTTTTTTATTATGTTCAGTTAGCCACTGTATAGTACATAATTAGTTTTTGATGTAGTGTTCAATGATTTGTTAGTTAAGTATAACACCCAGTGCTCATCACAGCCTCTTTTCCATTTCAAGTACTTTCTCTTTTACTTCTTTATCTCATTCATATTCTCCTGTTTCCTTGTTTTTCTTCAGTGTACCTTATGAAGTTTTCATTCAAATCTGATATGATTTTGGCTTTTTCCTCTATTTTCCTTGCATTTTTATCAACTCTTGTTTCTTTCCTTCTTATTTTCTGGTCCATTTTTGTTTTTATTTTTCAAATTTATAATTCAAGTTTCTTTTTGTATCCCCATATATTTAGATGTGAGTAGTAGTGTGTAGTAGTGAATCACAGTTTTCTTCTGTTCCATAGTTGGTTTCTTGGGGTTGGGGGGAATGGGATTTGGGAATTTGATTAGTTGAAATGTTTGAGCCTCTTCTTTTTCCTTATAGAAATTTTGTATAGATGAAGAATGTTTCTGCTTTTGCATTTCATGAGTATGGCTGGTTTTTGGCATAGTTTATAAGATTCCTGGTTCAGAAGTAGTGTCTTATGTTGTAGCAAAGTATGGTCTCTTTACTGGTTGTCTTTTGAATGGGTGTTGGTAGTGAAGGCTGTATGTCTTTTGACTTTTTTTCTTTAAGTTTCTTTTTTCAGGACCCTAAATTTCCCCCTCTTTTTTGTCCCTTCATTGTATTATTTAAAAAGATTGCCTCTCAGGGGTGCCTGGGTGGCTCAGTCATTAAGCGTCTGTCTTTGGCTCAGGTCCTGATCCCAGGGTCCTGGGTTCGGGCCCCGCATTGGGTTCCCTGCTTGGCTGGAAGCCTTCTTCTCCCTCTCCCACTCCCCTTGCTGTGTTCCCTGTCTCGCTGTCTCTCTCTCTCCGTCAAATAAATGAATAAAATCTTTTAAAAAAAATTGCCTCTCCATTATCTCCTGAATAAATCTCTTCCTGAGACTGCTGTTTTGAGTTCCATGTCCATATTTAAGCATTTTCTCTAAGTTTGCACTGATCTACCACAACTCTTTTTCAGTATTTTCCCCCTTGGGTTGGACTTTCTCTTTCTGGAGCTAATTTTTGTTCAGTCTAAGTTCATCTATTTTCCTCTCTTTTTTCCCCCTGTGGCTCACCCCCACCACCTGTTCGATCTCTACGTAGGGTTGGAGTGAGAATTCTAAAAACATCTCTGCTGGGAATTGGTATTTATTTGTTTTACTTACAGGTAATTTGAAGTTTGTAGTATTCTGTGTCTTCTAGTTGTGTTGACAATGTGGAATTTTTGTGATTTTACTTCTTTTCGTTTTTGGCTTATAGAGTTTGGGAGGATGTGTTATGATTTGGGTTTATGTAACTGCCGTTACCTTGGCTACCCCAGAACTCAAAAATGGAAGCTAAATGACAGTCTTGAAGGTTTTATAAACCTCAAAACAGTATAAGCAGCGGTAATTATTATTATTACAGTTGCTACTGCTGTATGCCAAATTTTTGTAATTATAAAAGCATTCATATTGCAGGGCTGTTCGGTTGGTTATCCTTCTGCATTATTGTCCTTTGAAAACTGCTTACTGCCCTGAACATACACTCTTGATTTCACAGTATGCTCTATAACTCTTCTATGTAATGGGATCCTATTCTTGTCTTTCCCAAATAATATCATAAAATATTTTCAAGTTATATATCTGATAAGAGGGTAATATCTAAAATATGTAAAGAACTCATACAACTGATTAAAAAAAAAAAACTGATTTAAAAATGGCCAGAGGAACGGAATAGACATTTTCCAAAGAAGTTCTACAAATAACCAAGAGGTACATGAAAAAGGTACTCAACATCACTATCAGAGAAATGCAAATCAAAAGTACAATGAAATATCACCTCACACCTGTTAGAATGGTCATCAGTAGGGGTGCTTCACTGGTTTAGTCAGTGGAGCATATGTCTTGATCTCAGGGTTGTGAGTTCAAGTCCCATTTTAGGTGTAGAGATTACTTAAAATCTTAAAAAAAAAATGGTCATCATCCAAAAGACAAGAGATAAGTGTTGACGAGGATATGGAGAAAAGGGAACTCTGGTACACTGTTAGTGGGAATGTAAATTGGTGCAAGAACTATGGAAAATAGTATGGAGGTTCTTCAAAAAATTGAAAATAGAACTACCACATGATCCAGCAATTCCATTTATGGGTATATATGTGGAAGAAATGAAATCACTATCACAAAGAAATGTCTTCATCCTCAGGTTTATTACAGCATTATTTATAATAGCCAAGGCATGGAAACAACCTAAGTTTCCATCAACAAATGAATGGATATAAAAATGTGGTGTTATATGTACATTGGAATATTCAGCTATAAAAAAAGAAGGAAATCTTGCCATTTGCAACACGGGTGTACCTTGAAGGCACTATGCTAAGTGAAATAAGTCAGACAGATAAAGAAGAATACTGTATGATCTCTAAAAAACCAAGTTCATAGAAACAGAACAGATTGGAGGTTGCTAGAGGCAGGTGATGGGGAATGAGGAAAATGGGTGAAGATGGTCAACAGGTACAAACTTTGTGTTGTAAGAAAAATAAGTTCTGGGGATATAATGGGCAGTATGGTGACTATAGTTAACAGTACTGTGTTGTATATTTGAAAGTTGCTAAGAGAGTAAATCTTAAAAGTTCTTACCACAAGAAAAAAAATTGTAATCGTGTGAGTTGATGGATAGTAACTGAATTTACTGTGGTAATCGTTTTGCTATATATGTGTGTGTGTGTATACACACACATATATAAAATAAATATATGTGTATATAAAATGCTATATATATATAAAATCATTAAGTTGTACACCTTAAATTAGTGCAAATTTATAGTCAGTTATATCTCAGTAACACTGGAAAAAAGATTAGAAAAACTAAAATGCATTCTGTGAAATATTTTAAAAAAATTTTAATTGTGTTATGTTAGTCACTGTACAATACATCATTAGTTTTTGATGTAGTGTTCCAAGATTCATTGTTTATGTATAATACCCAGTGCTCCATGCGATACATGCCCTCCTTAATACTCACCACGAGGCTCACCCATCCCCCCACCCCCCTCCCCTCTAAAACCCTCAGTTTGTTTCTTGGAGTCCACAGTTTCTCATGGTTCGTTTCCCCCTCTGATTTTCTCCCCTTCACTTTTCCTTTCCTTCTCCTGATGTCCTCCATGTTATTCCTTATGTTCCACAAGTAAGTGAAACCATATGATAATTGACTTTCTCTGCTTGACTTATTTCACTCAGCATAATCTCCTCCAGTCCCATCTATGTTGATGCAAAAGTTGGGTATTCATCCTTTCTGATGGCTGAGTAATATTCCATTGTATATATAGACCACATCTAATTCTGTGAAATATTGACATAAGGCAGAAAAGGAGAAACAGAAGAATGAAAAGTACGGAGGAGATAAATAGAAAAATAACAAAAGAACAATCCCAAACTGTTATATCAAAAATCATATTAAATGTTAATGCACTAAATATTGCAGTTAAGAGGAGGAATGAATTTTAAAAACAAGACCCAACTATCTATCTATGAAACTCTCTATAAATGAAACTCACTTTAAATATAAATATATAAGTGGTGAAAGCAAATGGTTGGAAAAAGGTATAACATGATAGCAGGAAGTATAAGGAGTATGGAGTGACTGTATTGATATCATAGAAATGATTTCAGAATAGAAAGTATAAACAGAGATAATGAGGAACATTTTGTAATAATTAAGGGCCAGTCCTTCAGTTTCTCCTTTTAGGTGCAATTGACATAGCTAAAAAAGAAATCAGTAAAAACATAGATCTGAACATTATCAACTTACCTTGACATTGATGTTTACAGGACACTACACTCAACAACAGAATGCAGATTCAAATGCATGTAGTGTGTTTACCAGGACATATCCTATGTTGGGATTTAAAACAATATATAATAAATTCAGAAAGACTGAAATCACAGAGTATGTTCTCTGACAACAGAATTAAGTTAGGTATCAGTAACGACTGGGAGCCTGGTGGCGGGTATTGAGGAGGGCATGTATTGCATGGAGCACTAGGTGTGGTACATGAACAATGAATCTTGTAACACTGAAAAAATAAAAGTATTTGGGAAAAAAAGTAACGACTGGGAAAATCTCAAACCTTTGGAAAGTAAAGCTCTTCTCAATAATCCATGATCAAAGATGAAATCACAAGTGAAGTTAGGAGATATTTGGAACTGAATAATAATTAAATGCAACATATCAAAATTTGTGGGTTGCAGCGAAAGCCATACTTAGCAGGTAAAATATAGCTTTAAATGCCTATATTAGCAAACAAGAGAGATCTAAAATCAGTGATCTACTAAAAAAGAAAAATCAATGATCTGAGTTTCCATCTTAATTAGAAAAAGGAAAAGTAAATTAAGTCCAATGTAAGTAAAAGTAAGGAATAAAGATAGGAGCATAAATCAGTAAAGTGAAAACAAGAATAATACAGGAAATCAATGGAAATGAAAGCTTATATATTGAAAAGAGGACACTAAACGGACAGGCTGATTTAGAAGAAAGAGTGGAGATACTGATTACAAATATGAAGAACAAAAGAGAGTGTGTCACTACAGATCCCAAAAACATTAAAAGGATAATAAGAGAATATTATACATTTTATGCCTATGAAATTTACAACCTAGGTGAAATGGAAGATTTTGGAACTATACAAATTAACAAAAGTTGATTCAAGGAATAATAGGAAACTATAACAGCACTATATGCACTAAAGAAATTGAATTTGTAATTAAAACCTGTTTCACAAAGAAAACTCCAGGCCTGGTTGGTTTCACTGACAGATTATGTAAAACATTTTAGGTAGAAATGATACCAACCCTAAACAAACTTTCAGAAAATAGAAGAGAGAACAGTTCCCAATTTATTCTTTGAACTGATATTACCCTGATACCAAAATCAGACAAACATACTACATGACAACTACAGACCAAAATTCATCATAAACAGCGACACAAAAATCTTTAATACAGTTTTAGCAAACTGAATTTCAAGGTACGTGAAAACGGTAATACATCACGAATATTTAGGGTTTATCCTGGGAATGTTAAGGTCGGATTAACATTAGAAAATCATTCAATTTAATTTGTTGTCTTACTAGGATACATAAGAAAAATCATATAATTATTTTCATAAATGCAAAAAAAGCATTTGACAAAATTAAATACCCATTCATGATAACAACTCAGTAAATTGAGAATACAAGATAGTTTTGCAGGCCGGTTAAGGGGCATCTACAAAAATTTATATGGAAAGACAATGTATGTAAAACGATCTTGAAGAATAACATTATAGGATTTACAATACCAGATTTCAAGACTGACTTACTTCAAGCTACTATAATTTAAGACTGTAGTATTGGCATAACTATTGACATATAGATCAATGAAATTGGATAGAATCCAGAAGTAGATAACTGATGAATCACTAAATTCTACTTCTGAAACTAAAAAGAAAAAAAATAGTAGACCCATACTTACATGCACAATTGATTTTGACAAATATGCTAAGGCAGGTCAGTGGAAGAATGGAAAGTCTTTCAACAAAAGGTGTGGGAACAGCTGGATTTCTGTATGAAAAATATGATCCTCGGGCGCGTGGGTGGCTCAGTGGGTTAAAGCCTCTGCCTTCGGCTCAGGTCATGATCTCAGGGTCCTGGGATCAAGCCCCGCATTGGACTCTCTGCTCAGCAGGGCGCCTGCTTCCCCCTCTCTCTTTGCCTGCCTCTCTGCCTACTTGTGATCTCTCTCTCTGTCAAATAAATAAATAAAATCTTAAAAAAATAAGATCCTCAACCTTTTTCTTAAGGTAAAATTGAGATGTGTCAGAGACTTAAGAGCTAAAACTATTAAATTTCTAGAAGAAAATGAAGAATATCTTTGTGGCTTTAGGTTAGACAGAGATTTCCTAAATAGGACATAAAAGGCACAAACTATAAAAGGAAAAATTTTGATGAAATGCACTTAATCAAAATTAAAAAAATTTGCTTCATGAAAAACACAGTGGAGAAAGCTAAAAGGCAGTTATAGTCTTGGAGAAATTATTTGCTGTTTATGTGACAGATGACTCGTAATCTCAAAACTCAGTTAATAGGGTTTGTAGTGGGAAAAACAAAAACCTCAGTAACAACAAAAGAATGGACAAAAGACTTGAACAGTCTTTACAAAAGAAGACATAAAAGTGGTCAATGAACTGAGCCATTGGCTTATATGTGTCCCACATCTGCATCACCCAATTGTCAGTTTGGCATTGGGTGAATAAACAAAGTATGGTGTATCTATAAAATAAAGTACTACTTAACAGTTAAAAGGAATAAACTGTTGATACATGCAACAACTTCAGTGAGTTTTCCAGGGTTATGCTGAATGAAAGAAGTGAGTCAAAATGGTTACATACTACATGACTCTATTTTTATGGTATTCTCTAAAAGACAAAACTATAGTGATGGAAGACATATCAGCAATTGCCGTGGGTAGAGATGGGGGAAGGAGTGACTTGAAAGAGATAGCATAAGGGAGTTTTTTTGGGGTGATGGAACTGTTCTGAATATAGTTTGTGGTGATAGTAACACAAATCTATGCATGTGCTAAGATTCATAGAACTATATACTGGGAAAGAAAAAGTTTCAAATTATAATTTTAAAAATAAAAAATTAATATAAATCTAAGATTCACCAGTGTTGTGCATAGCTCTAATATATTGCACTTCCCTAATTCATCCTTCTGTCAGTTCATATTTATTTTTTTCCTTCTGTTTTGTTATTAAGAACAGTGCTGCTTTGAACCTTCTTGTGTTGCCTCCTGGCATACATGTTTATTTTTCTTAGGATATGTGATTAGGAGAGGAATTCTGAATTATAGCATATGCATTGACCAATCTGAGAAGATAATGCCAAATTGTTTTCCAAATGCTTTCGTTTTACATTTTCTTCTATAGCCTATAAACCATTTGCATTTATGAAGAGGTCTTCATTTTATCCTAACTCTTTATTAATAGTTTAGCTAGGTATAGAATGCTAAGTTAGAAATTCTTTTCCTTCAGCATTTTTAAGGCATTGTCCGTTGTTTTTTGGTGTGCAATGAATATTAAGAAGTCTCTGACTCTTGATCTTTTGGGTGTGATCTGTTTTTTCTATTTGGAAGCTTATTAATAGAATAATAATTCTGCTCCCAGGGTTCTGGGATTTCACAATATGTTCACAAATTTCACAATATGTTCTTTAGGGTGGGTTTATTTTGTCTAATATATTGGGTCCTTGGGGGCCCTATTTATTAACTGTAAATGAATAGCATGAGAATGCCTGAAGGGTAAAAAGCCTAGAATACCAGGATTCTGAGAGCTCGGGGTTGGAAGGGGGCTGGAGTTTTTTTCTGTATATGTTCGTATAATCCTCCTATTTTTTTGTAGTCATCCCTACTCTTCAGATGAGCACGGTGTCACCCAATCTCAAGGAAAAATCCATTCACTCTTTTGGAGAATAAACTTTCCAGTGGAGGAAAGGGGATATACTGAGATGTAGATTAGAGGAAGTAAATCTAATGATATAAATGCTGTCTAGAAATTTTAAATCAATCTTTTCTTATTTTAGCATCTCCTTTGAACTCCTTCCTCCTTCCCGCCGCTTCCAGTTACCCGTTACTGCCAATTCTTGAGCTTGTTAAGAATTTTGAGGTGTAAATTGGGTTGGTTCTTTTTACTATTGGTATGGGTTTCGTTTTCTCAGACTTGCCCATCTGTTTTTCAGCTTTTAAAATTATTTAGGTTTTGTTTCCTTTCCCATTTTCTTCATCCTATGGGTTACAAGACTAAAAATACTTTTTTCTTAACTATGATTTTAGTTAGATTTTAGGAGGGAGTGAAATTGGATGCATGTATTTGGCTAGCTTCCTTTGCAATTTAAATTTAAAAATTTTATGGCCCAAGTATTTGTTGGAGCAGAAGAAAATGATGATTTTTAAACTTTCACATCATAACAAACCTGGTAATTCACCAAGGAATTACTTCTTAGGTATTGGGATACTAATATCAGTGGAGTATAGGGTCTGAAGAAGGTTTTCCCATAAAGAACCAGAAGTCCTATTTTCTTGAATGCTTGACCCAGGAATTTAAGATTGAGTGCTATATTCTTGCAAGGTTTTTAGAAATCAGTGACTGTTTTCCATGGACGTCAGTGAACTTAGGTGCATGTTTCTCAAGGAGTGGCACAGCTTTCATCAAATTCTCAGGCAAGTTTTTTTCTGCTTGAGGCATGAAGTTAGGTGTTTTTTTCTGTTTTGCTTTTGTTTTTAAATTATGTTAGTCACCATTCAGTAGTTAGGTTTTATTATTTTTTTTAAACAGTTAAAAACTTTATTTTATGTCTCTATATATTATTTCCAATGTGATTCTTAACTTTGAGAGGAATTTGATCTATTGTTTTATCCTTTTTACTTTTTATTTTATTTTATTTTTTAAATTTTATTTTATTTTTTCAGTGTTAGTTAGGTTTTAAAGTGAAGTGATTTAGGGGTTTTCTCCCATTTTCTATCATAGATAAAGATTAGATCCACCCTTTGAATCCCAGCATTTTGTCAGTGTTGACCTTTTATGCAGTCAGTTACAGTGAGGGACTGTTTCTAAATCACAGTAGAAAATTGTAGAGTGTTTTTTTCTGCCTTAAATAAAGTATCACTTTATTTGTATTACTTGTTTTCAGTTTAATGAGCTTGGTTTGTATTAATTTTCTAGGTTTGTGATTTTGCATCTGTAGCCTTATACTATCATATTTCACATCTCAGTGTATGATTTGCGAAGTTTTTTTTTTTTTAATTTTTTGTACTTTCAGGCAGAAACAGTTCTTTATAATTATGCTACTGCACAATGACCATTTTCCAGCTAAATAAACAACACATTGAGATTGTGTGCTGTGATTATTGTGCTAGCTTTTGGAGTTATGTTCTTCCACTTGAGATTTTTGGGGTTTTATTTATATTTAGGTGTAGTATATTTTTAAATACTCCAGTTCAGTAATTTTCTCTAATACTCATCTCTTGCAGTTTTTTGTATCATCTTGCTCTCTTGTTTTCTCATTGACATATAGTGGGGAATGGTATAATTGTCCTTTAGACAGAACACGTATATACCAGTGAATTGAATAAAATTAAAATTTTTTTGTTTGGTGGAGTCAGTTTACCAATGTATCTTTCCCTTCTTAATTGTTTTTATTTATATAAATGTAATTTCATTGCTCCTCCATTCCCACCTGTCCTTTTCACATTAGTGACTGTGTCTTTTGTATTAGTCCTTCAAACATTTCTACTTCTAAAAAATTGAACCAACCTATTCCTTAACACTTCATTTTATTTTTCATCTTAGCATGTACTTGACCATCTGATGTATCATGTAGTTTTGATTTTTTTGGTAACCTGTTTATTCCCAGAATGTTTTAGCTCCACAGGTATAGGGTTTTATATCATTTGTTGACTGCTATATCTCCAGAGCCTGTAATAGTGCTTCACATAGAATACTTTTTGAATGGATCTCTACCCATTCATATGCTTCTCTTCTTCAAAAGAAGCATGAAGATAAAGGTCTTAATTATTACACGGTCCTGCATTTGAATCCTGGTTTGACTTCTTAATAGTTTTGTGACTCGAGGGTGGCTAATTGAACGATTTGTTACCTTTTTCTTTGTCTATAAAACTTGGCAACTAAAACTTGTTGGATTTAAAGTGAGCCATCCCAGTTCACCTTGACTGCCTAAAAAAAGACCCTGCTTAATCAAATCCTAATTGACATACAATAAGTTGCCCCTATTTAAAGTGTACAATTTAGTAAATTTTGACTTATATGTTCACCCTTGAATCCATCATTATAATCACCCCCAAAAGTTTCTTTAATGCCACTCTTTCATCCTTTCTTTCACTTCTTACCCCTTTTCTCATCTTCATACAACCCCTGTTTACCTTCTTTGGAGTGAATGTTCAGATCTTTTTGCCCAGTTAGAAATTAGACTGTTTTCTTGTTGTTGGGCTCTTTTAGTCGTTGTTTTTGAGGTTTTAGAACCATTTATTTAAGCCATGCTTTTCATGATCTTAAAATTTCATGCCCCATGTCTGGGTTTTGTTTTGTTTTTTTTTTTTTTTACCATAATAGCTTTTAAAAATTTGAGAGGCACGGCGGGGGGTTGTGGGGGTGGGGGAGGGAAATGAAACAAGATGGGATCAGGAAGGAGACAAACCATAAGAGACTCTTAAACTCATGAAACAAACTGAGGGTGGCTGGGGGGTAGGGGCGTGTGGGGATAGAGTGGCCGGGTTATGGACATTGGAGAGGGTATGTGCTGTGGTAAGTGCTGTGAAATGTGTAAGCCTCATGATTCACAGACATGTACCCTGGGGCAAATAATACATTATGTGTTAATAAAAAAAATGGTAAAATATTTATAACATAAAATTTACCATTTTAACTCCATTTTTTCCTTTTTTCTAAAATTTCATTTAAATTCAATTAACTAACATGTAGTATATTAGTTTCAGAGGTAGAGTTCAGTGATTCATCAGTTGCATATAACACCCAGTGCTCATTACATCATGTGCCCTCCTTAATGCCCCTCACCCAGTTACCCCATCCCCCCAACCACCTCCCTCCAGCAACCCTCAGTTTGTTTCCTATAGTTAAGAAACTATGGTTTGTATCCCTTTCTGATTTTGTCTTATTTTATTTCGTCATATTTTATTTTCCCCTTCCTTCCTCTATGATCCTGTTTTCTTAAATTCCACAGATGAGTGAAATCATATGGTATTTGTCTTTCTCTGATTGAGTTATTTCACTTAGCATAATACCCTTTAGTTCCATCCATATTGTTGCAAATGATAAGATTTCTTTTTTGTTGTTGGCTGATTAATATTCCATTATGTATGTATATATATACACACACACATATATATGTATATATATGTATATACATATATATATATATATTCCATTGTTTGACTATTGTGGACATTGCTGTGATAAACATTGGGGTGCAGGTGTCCCTTCAGATCACTACGTTTGTATCCTTTGGGTAAATACATAGTAGTGCAATTGCTGGGTCATAGGGTAGCTCTATTTTTAACTTTTTTAGGAATGTCCATGCTGTTTTCCATTTTTTGAGTACATTCACAATGTTATATAACCATTACTATGATCTGTTTCTAGAGGTTTTCATAATCCCAAACAAAAACTGAACTCATTAGAGTTCATCCTAGTAGCCATCCTAGTGGGTGTAAAGTGGTATCTTGCAGGTTTCATTTGCATTTTCCTAATAACTAATGATGTTGAACATCTTTTCATGCACTTATGGCCATTTGTGAAATGTCTGTTAAAGTCCTTTGCCTGAACCCACGTATTGGGAGAAGATGTTTGCAAATGACACTACAGACAAAGGTCTGATATCTAAGATCTATAAAGAACTCCTCAAACTCAACACTCAAAACAGATAATCACGTCAAAAAATGGGCTGAAGACATGAACAGACACTTCTCCAAAGAAGACATACAAAT
>CM052898.1:15709070-15759503 GCA_028534135.1 Potos flavus
TCCACTGTTGGTGGGAATGCAAGTTGGTGCAGCCACTTTGGAAAACAGTGCAGAGATTCCTCACGAAATTGAAAATAGAGCTACCCTATGGCCCTGCAATTGCACTACTGGGTATTTACCCCAAAGATACAAATGTAGTGCAGAGAAGGGCCACATGTACCCCAATGTTCATAGCAGCAATGGCCACAATCACCAAACTGTGGAAAGAGCCAAGATGCCCTTCAACAGACGAATGGATAAAGAAGATATGGTCCATATATACAATGGAATATTATGCCTCCATCAGAAAGGATGAATACCCAACTTTTGTATCAACATGGACGGGACTGGAGGAGATTATGCTGAGTGAAATAAGTCAGGCAGAGAAAGTCAATTATCCTATGGTTTCACTTACTTATGGAACATAAGGAGTAACATGGAGGACATTAGGGGAAGGAAAGGAAAGGTGAATTGGGGGAAATTGGAGGGGGAGGAGAACCATGAGAGACTGTGGACTCTGAGAAACAAACTGAGGGTTTTGGAAGGGAGGGGGTTGGGGGGTTGGGTGAGCCTGGTGGTGAGTATTGAGGAGGGCATGTATTGCATGGAGCACTGGGTGTGGTGGATAAACGATGAATTTTGGAACACTGAAAAAATAAAATAAAAAAAAAGTCCTTTGCCTGTTTTTGAGTTGGGTATATTTTTTATTTTTATTTTTTGGAATTGTAGGACTTCTTACATATTCTGGATATTAAAGACATGATTTGCTAATATTTTCTACCATTCTGTAGACTCTCTTTTCACTCTTTTTGTTTTAAAGATTAAAAAAAAATTTATTTGATATAGAACGAGAGTGAGAGAGTGCGCAAGCACAGAGAGCAGCAGGCAGAGGGAGAAGCAGACTCCCTGCTGAGCAGGGAGCCCGATGTGGGGCTGGATCCCAGAACTCCAGGATCATGACCTGAGCCGAAGGCAGATGCTTAATCGATTGAGCCACTCAGGCGCCACTTTCTTTTCACTCTCTTAACAATGTTCCTTGATGGACAAAAGCTTTTAATTCTGATGAAGTCCAGTTTATTTATTTTCTTTTGTTGGATCTTTGGGTGTCATATCTGAGAATTTATTGCGAAATCTAATGTCACAAATATTTGCCCCCATGTTTTCTTCTGTAAGTTTGATAGGCTTAGCTCTTGTATTTTGGTCTTTGGTCCATTTCGAGTTAATTTTTGTATATGATGTAAGGTTAGGATCCAACTTCATTTTTTTGCATGTGGATATTGTTTTACATCTGGCACCATTTCCTGAAGAGTCTTTTTTCCCTGTTTGATGATCTTAGCACTCTTGTTAAAGTCTTTTGACTATATGTATATGTATGTACAGACACACTATATGTTGGCTAATTGAACATAATAAAAAATAAAAAAATCTCTTGACTTTTGTCAGCATTCACTTCTGACTTTTAATTATATTTCACTGAATCTGTATGTTTATCTTTATGTGAGTACTGTATTGGTTTTTTTTTCTCTTTTTTTTAAGATTTTATTTTTAGGGGCGCCTGGGTGGCTCAGTGGGTTAAAGCCTCTGCCTTCAGCTCAGGTCATGATCTCAGGGTCCTGGGATCGAGCCCCGCATCGGGCTCTCTGCTCAGCAGGGAGCCTGCTTCTCCCTCACCCTCTGTTTGCCTCTCTGCCTACTTGTGATCTCTCTCTCTGTCAAATAAATAAATAAAATCTTTAAAAAAAAAAAAATTTTATTTTTAATTTTTAAGTAATCTCTACACCCAACATAGGACTCAAACTCTTGACCCTGAGATCAAGAGTCATATGCTCTTCCAAATGAGCCAACCAGGCGCCTCCTATATTGTTTTGATTACTATAGTTTTGTAGTAAGTTCTGAAACTAGAACATGAGAATCAGTCAACTTTGTTCTCTTTTTTTAAGATTTGTTTATTTTAGAGAGAGAGAAAAAGAGCACATGTAAGCATTGAGCAGGGGGGAGGGGCAGAGGGATAGGGAAGAGAATCTCAAGCAGACTCCCCACTGAGCTTAGAGCCTGATTTGGGGCTTGATCTCACAACCCCAAGATCATGATCTGAGCTGAAATCAAGAGTCAGTTGCTTAGCTGACTGAGGCACCCAGGCGCCCCACAGCTTTGTTCTTTTTTAAGATTGTTTTGGCTATATGGGGTCTTGAGATTCCATATGAATTTTAGGGCGGGTTTTGCTATTTCTTCAAAAAATACTCTTGGGATTTTGGTAGGGATTGCATTGGATCTGTAGATTGCTTTGTGTGGTATTGTCAGCTTAACTATTCTGTCAGTCGTGAATATAGGATATGTTTCCACTTATTTAGATTTTTAATTTCTTTCAGCATTGTTTTGTAGTTTTCAGCATACAAGTCTCATGCCTCTTTGGTTAAATTTATTTCTAAATGTTCTATTCTTTTTGATGCTGTTGTAAATGGAATTGGGTCACAAGCAAGGCATGTGTCTGCACTGGTCCTTTAGGGATCTGTCAGAACATCTACAATGTGTAACACTGAAGTTTTGGAGGACAAGATCCACACTGCCTTCTCTGGCACCAGACAGGTGCTCCAGGAAAGCATGCTACTATTCTTATTATTGGACAGGGGCTGAGGAATGGGCTATGAAAGCTGATTTGCATATATTTTTCTACTACCAGGATCAGTAACATTTTCCTTCATCTCTTCATAGTGAACACTCATCTGGTTGCTATAAGTGTCCAGTTAGGTTCCAGAGTTCCAAGACAGGTGATTCTAGTAATTTTTTCCAGTTTACAGGTACTTTCAGTGGAGGGACCAAAACATAGAGCTTCCTACTCTGCCATTGTGTGTGATATCACTCTTGTTGGATTTTAAGAGTTCTAAAAAATGTATTTGGGACATAAGTCCTTTATCAGATATATGCTTTGTAAGAGTTTTCTTCCACTCTGAGTCTTCTCTTATTCTCTTAGAAGTGTCTTTCAAGGGGCAAAAGTTTAAAATTTTGATGATGTCCAGTTTATCAATTTGTGCTTTTATGGAATTATGCTTTCAGTGTCTTATTGAAGAAATCTTTGCCTAACCCAAGGTCACAATGCTTTTCTCTGATGTTGTCTTCTGGAAGTTTTAGAGCGTTAGGTTTATATTTAGGTCTGTTATCCATTTCAAGTTATCGTTGTTTTTTAATGTTTTAAAAATATGGTGCAAAGTATGGACCTAAGCTCGTTTTTTTTCCATATAGATATCCAGTTGTTCTGGCACCATTTGTTGAATAGACTATCCCTTTTTTTTTGTTATGTTCAATTAGCCAATGCATAGTACCTCATTAGGTTTTGATAGAGTGTTCAGTGGCTCATTAGTTCATTATAACACCCAGTGCTCATCATATCACATGGCCTCTTTTAATGCCCATCACCCAATTAACTCGTCCTCCCACCCACCTCCCTTTCTGCAACCCTCAGTTTGTTTCCTGGAATCAATAGTCTCATATGATTTGTCTCCCTCTCTGATTTCTTCCCATTCAGTATTCCCCCCACCACCTCTCTTATGCTCTGCACTCTCTTATGGTCCACATTTGAGTCAAACCATATGATAATTGTGTTTCTCTGATTGACTTATTTCACTTAGCATAATACCCTCCAGTTCCACCCATGTCAGTGTAAATGGTACATATTTGTCCTTTCTGATGGCTGAGTAATATTCCATTGTATATATATTACCACATCTTCTTTATGCATTCATCTGTTGAGGGACATCTCATCTCCTTCCACAGTTTGGCTCTCGGGGTACATGTGCCCCTTCTTTTCACCATATCTGTATCTTTGGGGTAAATATCTAGTAGTGCAACATAGAAATGGAAGGAAAACTTCCAAACTTGTTCTGTGAGGCCAGCATTACCCTGATCCTCAAACCACACAAAGACCCCATCAAAAAGGAAAATTATAGACCAGTATCCCTGATGAACATGGATGCCAAAATACTCAACAAGACCTAGCCAATAGGATCCAACAGTACATTAAAAGGATTCTTCACCATGACCAGGTGGGATTTATTCCTGGGTTGCAAGGGGGTTTCAACATTTGCAAATCAATCAACGTGTTAGAGCACATTAATAAAAGAAGTGATAAGAACCATATAATCCTCTCAACGCAGAAAAACATTTGACAAAATACAGCCTCCTTTCTCGATTAAAACTCTTTGAAGTATAGGGATAGAGGGAACATACCTCAGTGTCATAAAAGCCATCTATGAAAAGCTCACAGCAAATATCATTCTCAATGGGGGAAAACCTGAGAGCTTTTCCCTTAAGGTCAGGAATATGACAGGGATGCCCACTCTCACCACTACTGTTCAACATAGTACTAGAAGTCTTAGCCTCAGCAATCAGACATCAAAAAGAAATAAAAGGCATTTAAATTGGCAAAGAAGTCAAACTCACTTTCTTCGCAATGACATGATACTTTATTTGGAAAACCCAAAAGACTCCACTCCCAAATAATTAGAACTCATACATCAATTAGGCTATCCTTTTTACAATGAATTTTGTGTCTTTTTAAAAAATCACCTGTCTGTATATGTGTGGGTTTATTTCTGGACTCTTTATTCTGTTACACCAATCTGTTAGTCTGTCTTTACATTAATACCATACTGTTTGGATTATTATAGCTTTATAATAATTATTGATATCAGGTAGTGTTAATCTTGTTAGCTACTTTCTTTTCCATAGTTGTTTTGACTATTTTATGTCCTTTCATTTTGATGTAATTTAAAAAATCAGTTTGTCAATTTCTACCAAAAAAAACCTAGGATTTTGATGAGTTTGTACTGAATCTGTAGATTAATTTGGAAAATACTGTCATTTTAACAGTGTCAAGTCTTTCAACCAATTAACAGGGTGTATCTATTTAGGTTCTCTTTAATTACTCTCAGAAATATTTTAGTTTTCAGTGTACAAATTTTTTTCCATTTAGTTCGTCACATTTACTCCTATATATTATGTATTTTGATGTTATTTTAAATGGTATTATTTTTTCAAAATATCCTTTTCTGTTTTCTGCTAGTGTATGGAAATGTGATTGATTTTTGTATAGTGATCTTGTAATGTGTAACCATACTAATCTCACTAGTTCTACTTACTTATTTGATAGATTCCATTTGATTTTCTAGTAGATAATCGTGTCATCTGCAAATAGAGTTTTACTTCTTCCTTTCCAATTTTGATGCTTTTTATTTCTTTTTCTTTTTTTATTATGTTCAGTTAGCCAACATTAGTTTTTGATGCAGTGCTCAACGATTCATTAGTGGCATGTAACACCCAGTGCTCATTACCACGCATGCCCTCCCTAATACCCATCACCGTGTCACCCCATCCCCTCTTCCCTTCTGTAACCCTCAGTTTATTTCCCAGAGTCCAGAGTCTC
Organism: Potos flavus; assembly: GCA_028534135.1. Lineage (NCBI taxonomy): Eukaryota > Metazoa > Chordata > Mammalia > Carnivora > Procyonidae > Potos > Potos flavus. The sequence continues at coordinate 15,714,469 of CM052898.1, forward strand.
TCATGGTTTGTCTCCCTCTCTGATTTTTTTTAAATTTTATTTTTTCAGTGTTCCAGGATTCATTGTTCATGCACACACCCAGTGCTCCATGCAATACATGCCCTCCTCAATACCCACCACCAGGCTCACCCAATCCCCTACCCTTCTCCCTCCAAAACCCTCAGTTTTTTTCTCAGAGTCCACAGTCTCTTATGATTCATCTCCCCCTCCAGTTTCCCCCAATTCACCCTTCCTTTCCTTCTCACAATGTCCTTCATGGTTTTCCTTATGCTCCACACATAAGTGCAGTCACAGCTTGAAGTGCAATAAAATTTCAATAAAACTTGACCACTACTAAGCCATCTTGCTGCTGTGCACTTGTGCAAGTCAGGATACTTGCCTTCTGTTTTTTATAAAAATTCATGGAAGTGAAGATGATCAAGTCCATGAGAGCAAATGAAGTTCTTTGTTGACTGCCGGCAGACTTAACACATGAAAGAGTCATATAATTTCTGCAGAATACTTGCTGACCAATCATACAATGAATAACTATAGATTTTAAGTATCTTACATTTTTACAAGCCTTCTAAATTGGTCCCACTAAGTTATTTTCTGTCCACGTATATTTTCACTACCTTTAATCATAACACATCTTAGTAGCTTCCACTTCAGATAGTACTGAGTTAGTGTTGTCTCAGCTTGTTCAGTCACTTCAGACTTGAAATTGACTTCTTGAATATAACTGAGCAGTATCAGTAAGATTTGTTGAGTCAAGGAGAACACTTGCATTTCTTTGCCTTTTAAAAAAGGTATCAAAAACTACTGATGGTACTATACCTTGGCTAATTGAATTTTAATAAAAAAGGTATACAGTTCAGTGGTTTTAATATATTTAGAAGGTTGAATAACTGTTATCACTATCTAATTCCAGAATATTTTCATCACTCCATAAAGAATCCCTATACCCAATGACAGTCACTCCACATTCCTCTCCACAGATATTGCAGTTACTAATCTACTTTCTGTGTCCATGGATTTGCCTATTCTGGATATTTCATATGAATAGAATCATAAAATATGTAGCCTTTTGTGTCTAACTTCCTTAGCTTAGGTTTTCAAAGTTCATCCATGTAGTAGTATGTATCAGTACTTAATTCTTTTTATGGATGAGAATATTCCATTGTATGGATATACCACATTTTATTTATCCAGTCATCCATTTGATGGCTATATGGATTATTTCTACTTTTTGGCTGTTACAAATTGTGTTATGAACCTTTGTGAATAACTTTTTGTGTGAGCATATGTTTTCACTTCTCTTAGGATGTATATGTAGGAGTGGAAATGTTGAATCATATGATAATTATATGTTTAACTTTTTGAGGAACTGCCAAATGACTTTTTACAGCAACTGTATCATTTTACATTTCTACCAACAATATATCCCTACAGTTTTACTGTCAATCTTTTTGATTATAGCCATTTTAGTGGGTATGAAATGGCATCTCCTGGTTTTGATTAGCATTTCACTAATGACTAATGATGTTGAGCATTTTCATGTTTTACTGGCCACTTGTATATCTTCTTCAGAGAAATATCTATTCAGATTCTCTTTCCATTTTTAATTTTTTTATTGTTTTAAAAGTTCTTTTATGTATCCTGGATGCATATCCTTTGTAAGATACATTATTTGCAAATATTTTCTCCCATTCCCTGGGTTTTCTTTTTCACTTTCCTCCCCCCCCCAATACTTTTGTTTTATTTTTTTCAGTGTTACAAGATTCATTGTTCATGTACCACACACAATGCTCCATGCAATATGTGCCCTCCTCAATACCCACCACCAGGCTCACCCAACCCCCCATCCCTTCCCCTCCAAAACCTTCAGTTTGTTGCTCAGAGTCCACAGTCTCTCATGGTTCATCTCCCCCTCCGATTTCCCCCAATTCACCCTTCCTTTCCTTCTCACAATGTCTTCCATGTTTTTCCTTATACTCCACACATAAGTGAGACCATATGATAGTTGGCTCTCTCTGCTTGACTTATTTCACTCAGCATAATCTCTTCCAGTCCCGTCCATGTTGATACGAAAGTTGGGTATTCATCCTTTCTGATGGAGGCGTAATATTCCATTGTATATATGGAACCATATCTTCTTTATCCATTCATCTGTTGAAGGGCATCTTGGCTCTTTCCACAGTTTGGCGATTGTGGCCATTGCTGCTATGAACATTGGGGTACATGTGGCCTTCTTTGTATTGCATCTGCATCTTTGGGGTAAATATCCAGTAGTGCAATTGCAGGGTCATAAGGTAGCTCTATTTTTAATTTCTTGAGGAATCTCCACACTGTTTTCCAAAATGGCTGCACCAACTTGCATTCCCACCTAGCAGTGTAGGAGGGTTCCCCTTTCTCCACATCCTCTCCAACACTTGTTGTTTACTGTCCTGTTGATTTTGGCCATTCTAACTGGTGTAAGGTGGTATCAACTTCAAAATAAAATTATCATTTTCTTAAAAAAAAGACATGGGGTTAAATTTAAAAATATTTTAATTCCAGTATAATAACATACAATATTACATTATTTTCAGTTGTACAACATCCTGATTTAACTATTCTGTACATTACTCAGTGCTCATTACGATAAGTGTACTCTGAATCACCTTCTCCTACTTCACCCATCCCCCTACCCACCTTCTCCCCTCTGGCAACTATCAGTTCTTTAAGAGTCTGTCCTTTTTTGTCTCTTTTGTTTTGTTTTGTTTTTTAAATTCCACATATGATTGAAATCATATGTTATTTATCTTTCTTGACTTACTTATTTCACTTAGCATTATGCCCTTTAGATCCATCCAAGTTGTTGCAAATGGCAAGATTTCATTCTTTTTTTATGGTTGAGTAATATTCCATTGTGTGTATGTAGGTATAAGGACACATGACATATATATACATATACACACATGCATATATATACATATATACATATATGCATGTATATATATGTATGCATATATATACACTACGTCTTCTTTATCCATCTGTAGATTGACAGTTGGGTTGTTTTCATATCTTGGCTATTGTAAATGTCGCAATAAATATGGAATTCTGATTGGTATTATAGATTGTCTCTCTTGTACATTTGCTTTTTATTTCATGAATTCTTGTTTACATTTTTATTATGGAGACTTTGTTTCTCAAAGTATCATATTTAGTTGGTGATTCTTTATAAAACTGTCTGTTTCTATTAGATAAGAAGCCTCTGGTGTTAATTTCTTCTTAAGTAATTGAAACATATTTGCCCAAAAGGGACAGGTGAACAGAAGTCATGCAGAGGGAGAGAGACTTGTTTACAGAAGCATTTTCATACACCTACCACTCAGGAATAGTAATTTTGCCAAAATGTACTTCAATATACCAAGCTACTTTATATTACTACTCAAAGTATAGATTAGGTTGAGAGGGCCTTACATATTTAAAGATTAATTAGTGAAGAAGGGAAAGTATATATTTAAGAAAATTTAGTGCTTCATTTCAGTGACACTGACCTTGTCTCAGTGTTTAAAAATGCTAATTGGTGTGTTTACCTTTGTTTTCCTAGTGATATGCAGCTTTCGAGGATCTGTCCCTCAAGGGTTGGTCTTAGAAATAGGAGAAACAGTCCAGATTCTTGAAAAATGTGAAGGTAAGTATGGACCTATACCGTATACAAATAGTGATAATTTTGGGCAGTACTACACACATTTATTTTGTAGTAATAGATTATAAGCAATCATTTTGAAAGTGTAATTAACCACATTATGATATATTGTTATAAAATCCTTCCTGATTTATATTTATCATAAATGTATGGGTTATTTTGGCTCTAATCTAATAGCAACAATTAAAGAACTCATTGTTGGCGTTCAGAATGTAATTTTTATACACTATGTTAAATGATTAATTTTGATTTTACAATCAAATAGATAATCTTCCACCCATGCTTAGCTGCATTTGAATAGAATTGAATTGTAACTAGTTCATTTGTATGTTTCTATTTGATTGGCTGGATGTGATCAGTTATAATTAAAACAAGGCAGTAAATATGCTCAAATGAAGTTTGGCTTGCCTACTAGCCTCCTCTGTGATGTATATGGGTATTTCTGCTGTAACATTTATACATTATTGGAAAATGTAACATTTTTCAAAATCCTGCACTTGGGGCTCCTGGGTGGTGCAGTTGGTTAAGCATCCTGCTCTTGGTTTCAGCTCAGATTGTGGTCTCAGGGTTGTGAGATGGAGCTCCATGTCGGGCTCCAGGCTCGGTGCAGAATCTGCTTAAGATTCTCTCTCTCTCTCCTTTTGCCCCTCCCCCCATCTCTAAAATAAATAAATAAATCTTTAAAAAAATCATGCACTCAGACCAACAAGATATATGGGGAAAAATAAAGCTAGGGAGAAATCACATAAAATCGGAATATTGACAAAAGTAAATTGGTACCATGGCTAAGAACCTGGGCAGCCTAGGCTGGTAGTTCAGCAGGACTAAAAGCCATCTCAAATTATATAACAAAATGGAAGTGTTGCTATGTGGGCATGGAGACTGCCATGTAAATGGAGCTCTGATCCAGTTTCCTACTCTTAAGGTGGATATGGAAGTAAGTATAACCTACCATGACCCAGGAATTATGTAAGTTTGGGTTCTGGAAAGGGAGCTTTAGTGCAGTACTCATTCAAAATTTTCTTAAAACAGAAATATAAATCAGTACCCCTTCATGATAAAAAATTTTTAGCAAAATAATAGAAGGGAGTTTTCTTAATCTGGTAAAGGATGTCTACTAAAAAGCCTACAGCAAATATCATTATCCAATTGCAAAATATTGAAAGATTTCCCACTGAGATCTAAAAATGAGACAAGGAGACCTGCCATCATCATGTGTATTGAACATTATACTGGCAGTACTAGCTAGTGTGGTAAGAAAAATAAAATACATAAAGAATGGAAAGATAAGATTGAAACTATCATTTTTACATGATATAATTGTATATGTAGAACATCCAATAGATTCTGTAAAAAAAAAAAAACGGAATAAATATGGGAACTTAAAAATATGATGGCTACAGTATCAATATTTTAAGTATATATTATTTTGTGTGTATTTGCAACTAAGAACTAGAAAATGAATTAAAGAAACAATGCTATTTATATAGTATTGCAAACAATAATTGCCTAAAATTAAGTCTAATAAAAAATGTAAGACCATCTACATTAAAAACTATAAAAACATTGTTGATAGAAATTAAGGAAAATCTCAATAAATGGAAAGATATACCATGTTTATAGACTGAAAGACTCACTGTCTTAAGATGTCAGTTCTTCTCAAATTGATCTTGGTTTAATGCAATCCCAGTAAAAATCCATCAGGTTTTTTCTTTCTTTTTTTCTTTTTTTTTTTGGTATGGATTTCGAACAGCTGATTCCAACATTTATATGAAAATGCAAAAGGTTACAAATAGCCAAGACAATCATGAAGAAGGCAATAAAGTGGAAGATTTATGCTACCAGATATGAAGATTTATTATAAATGAAGACATTGTGGTTTTCAGGCAAAGACAGAATAATGAAACAGAATAGAGGGTTCAGAAACAGACCATCATGTATATTGTCCAGTGATATATGAAAAAGGCGAAATTTGCAGTGCATTGGGGAAATGATCTCCTTTGCAAGAGGTGATACTGGGCCACCTGGAATAAAAAATGATAGTCTATTCAATAAATGGTATTGTGTCAATATTGAAAACAATGAATATTGATCTCTACCTCATAGCATTTGTTGCAAACACAATTCCTGTTGGATGCTACCTAAACGTGAAATGTAAAACCATAATGTACCTTGAAGGAAGTATAGGAAAATATTCTTCTTGACCTTGGGGTAGACAAAAGCACTAACCATAAAGGAAAAGATTGGTAAGTTGTACTTTATTAAAATGAAGATCTGTTGTTCAGAAGACATCATTAAGGAGAGAAAAAAGGGAAGTCACAGAGTGAGAGAGATGTTTGATGAAGGACTTGTATTTGGAGTATATAAAGAACTACTACAAATCAAAAACAAGATATTCCAGTAGAAAAATGAGCAGAAGGCTTGATTAGGCTTCTCACAAAACATATATTCCAGTGGCTCATAAACATTTGGAAAGGTGTTTAATTTCATTCAGTAGGGAAATACAAATTAAAACCACAGTGAGATACCACAACACAGCTACTAGAATGACTAAAATTCAAAACACTGGCAATACCAAGTGTTGGTAAGGATGTAGAACAACTGTTTCTTTCATAAACTGCTGGGGGCGGGGGGCCCCTAGGTGGCTGTCTGTTAAGCATCTGCCTTTGGCTCAGGTCATGATCTCGGGGTCCTGGGATTGAGCCCTGCATTTGGGCTCCCTGCTCAGTGGGGAGCCTGCTTCTCCCTCTCCCCACTGCTTGTGAGCTCTCTCGCCATCTCTCTTTCTGACAAATAAATAAAATCTTAGAAAAAAAAAACTGCTAGTGGGAGAGGAAATGGGATAACCAGTTTGGAAAAGTATTTGGCACTGTTAACTAAAGTTGAATGTACACATATCCGATGATCCAGAAAATCAACTCATAGGTGTAAATCCAACAGCAAAATTCATGTATGTTAATAATAGCTTTATTCATAATTGCTGCAAACCAAACTGGAAAAAAACCCCACACATTCATCAACAGTAAAGTGGGTAAATAAATTATGGGGTATTCATACAATTGAATGTGACACAGAACAGAAAATGAATGAATGATTACATACAGTAATACAGATGAATATCACAGATATACTCTTGACAGAAGTCAGATATGAGAGTTCATGCTGTTATGGTCCTGTGTACATAAAGTACCAAATCAGGTAAAACTAATAACTGGTGATATTTATCAGAATAGTGGTTAAATAACCACTCTTATATCTGGCTTCTTTTGCTAAGATTGTATCTGTGATATTGTTGTGTGTAGTAACAATTAATCCATTTTCCTTTCTGTATCACATTGAATTTAAGGGTGTGTGCATGTTAATGACTGGAAGAGACAGAAGTGGCATTTGTGATGCTAATATTTTACTTATCTGAGTTGTGGGCATACAGTTGTATATTCTTTGAAAATTTACTTAGCTGTAGACTAGTGATTTGTATACTTATGAATGTTATATATCATTAAAAAATTTAAAAAATAAAAGGACTTGGTAAAAAATTTTATAAAAGGTGTAGGATGCAACAACATGGTTGCATCTAAAAAATATGTTGAACAAAAGAGCCAGATATGAAAGATTACATTCTATATGATTCAACTTATATGAAATTCAAGAATAAGCAATACTACAAATCCGTGATGATAGAAGACAGGATAGTGGTTGCCTGGGAGAGTACTGACTGGAAAGAGGCATGAAGGAACTTTCAGGATGATTGAAGAGCTCTATGTCTTTGATGAAATCCAGGTTACATGGGTGTTACACTTGTCAAAGCTCATAGAATGGTACATTCACAATCTCTGCATGTCACTGTATGTAAATTATACATCAATGAAATGGATTAATGTGAAAAAAAAAGACAAAAGCCAACTTACAGACTGGAATTTTTTGAGATATTAATGACAAAGATAATATAAAAGAACTCTCATAAAACCAATAAAAATAAAAGGTGAACAGAAAAATGAACAAAAATATAACTAGAGACTTCACAGAAATGCTCAATCTTGTCAGCAAAGAATAGCAAGTTACAATCAGAGTGATGAAAAAGTCCACATATATTAGTTTGAGAAGACTGAAATGTCTGATGTATCCAAATGTTGGCCCAGATATGTTTCAATGGGAATATTTATACACGGGGTATCTTATGATGTTAGATGTGCATATCCTGTAATTTAGCAGTTTAATTCCTAAGTTTATACCTTAGAGAAATGTTTTTAAAGTTATCCTCATCAGTCATTAGTGGGTTATAAATTCCATTTAGTGCTATCGGCATTAATAAAAAATGTCAAGAGTATGTTGCTGTATCAGTTACAATCCATTTATAGTAATAATTTGAATAGGGAATATTTAATGTAAATGTTAATTGGTAAAAAGTAATTACAAAAGGGGGTAAAAAACATTCAAAGGGTACAGAAATAGTGGTGCAAAAGTCAACAACTACTGAGGAAGAGCCCCAAACAAGGAACTAAGAATTTAAAAGAACACTCCCCTGCCTCAAGGCAAAGATTCAGATCCTTTTGGAAAGGGCACGGCTGCCATAGGAACATGTAGCCTGTCTGTGGTGAAGAAACTTGCCAGAGGGCATGGAGGGCCTCCAACATGCCAATCACCTGGCTAAGGTGCTGACAATAAAATAGCAGTGCACCAGAACCAAGAAGGGAAGCTCCTTCTTTCTGCTATGGCCTTGCAGTGTCCCATTAGTACCCTCTGTTGGCAAAGCCTAATGCGGTGAGTTGGTGAAGAAGAAATATTGATATCGTCTATATTAGTTTGAGATTAGCAGAAAAACAGAACCAGTATGAGATACATATGTGTATGTATATATTTATTATAAGAAATTGGTTTACATCATTACGGAGTCTTAAGAAGTCCCAGGATCTGCAATTGGCAAACTAGATACTTAAGACAGCCAATGTTCTAGTCAGAGTCAGAAGGCCTGAGAACCAGGAGAACTGATGGTGTAAGTTCCAGTCTGAGTCCAAGCCTGATGGCAGGAGACGGCCAGTGTCCTAGCTTGAAAATGGCAGAGAAAGTGAAATCTCTCTTACTCCCCCTATTTTTTCTATTTAAGCCTTCAGTAAATTGGATGAGGCCCATTCACATTGGGGAAGACAATCTGCTTTACTCCGTTTACCAATAAAAAATGTCAGTATGATCCAGAAACACTCACATACACACCTATAAAAATATTTAACAAATATCTGGGCGCTGGGTGGCCCAGTCAGGTTGAACCGTAAGATTAACCATTATAGGGCTCAATTCCAGTATTAAAAAGCAGAATAGAGAAGGATAGATTTGGTGTTGGGGAGTAGTCAGTTGGTAACTGGCACAATTGCATGTAGCATCATTAAATTTTTTTCTTCATGAGATTTGCTTCAATTTTATGTGTATGGGATTGTGATATAAAATCCATTTCTAAATCTGGGCCATGGTAAAAAAAATATTTATATTGATCTAGAGAAACACTTGCATATGTACATGTGAAGACACCTACAGTATAGTGTGTAGTAGCAAAAAATTGGTAACATTGTAAATGTCTACCAACAAGAGAATGTTAGAGAAATAAATTACAGGATATAACGTACAGCATGGTGATTATAGTTAATAATACTGTATTACATACTTTAAAGTTGCTAAGAGTAAATCTCAGATGTCACTACGAAAAAAAATGGTAATTATGTGACTTGATGGAAGCGTTAGCTAGCTGTCCTATGGAGGTAATAATTTTGTAGTATATAAATGTATCAAATCAAAGTATCAAAAGTGTAATGTTGTACACCTTAAACTTACACACTTATATGTCAATTATAGCTCAATAAAACTGGAAAAATATTAAAAAACCCAATAAAATAATAAAACATGAAAAATAACATGCTTATATTTCTATTTTTTAATCTTTTCCATTTTTAAAAAAGATTTTATTTATTTGAGAGAGAGAGTGCACAAGCAGGGGGAGTGGCAGGCAGAGGGAGAGGGAGAAGCAGGGAGTCCGATGCAGGGCTCCATCCCAGGACCCTGGGATCATGACCTGAGCCAAAGGCAGGCGCTTAACTGACTGAGCCACTCAGGTGCCTGAAATTTTTTTTTTTTTTTTTAAGACTATTTACTTGAGAGAGACAGAGCAAGAGCATGAGCAGTGGGAAGGATCAGAAGGAGAGGGAGAAGCAGATTTCCCATTGAGCAGGGAACCTGACTCAGGGCTCAGTCCCAGGACCTGAGCCAAAGGTAGATGCTTAACCAACTGAGCCACCCAGGTGCCCCTAATTTTTTCCATTTTTTTTTTTAAGATTTTATTTATTTATTTGACAGAGAGAGAGAGAGATCACAAGTAGGCAGAGAGGCAGGCAGAGAGAGGGGGAAGCAGGCTCCCCGCCGAGCAGAGATCCCAATGCGGGGCTCGATCCCAGGACCCTGAGATCATGACCTGAGCTGAAGGCAGAGGCTTTAACCCACTGAGCCACCCAGACGCCCCAATTTTTTCCATTTTATTCTTATGTATTTATTCTGCAGCATAAGATAAGACTTTAGTTATGCTTTCCCATCCCAAACATACACAAACATGCTTCTTATATTTTTCCAGTATACTTATCCTTGTTAGTTAAATTAGTATTTGTTTTATTTTTTAATTTTTTTAAATTTAATTTTATTTTTTCAGTATTCCAAGATTCATTGTTTATGTACCACACCCAGTGCTCCATGCAATACATGCCCCCTCTATTACCCACCACCAGGCTCACCCATCCCTCCACTCCCCTCCCTTCCAAAACCCTCAGTTTGTTTCTCAGAGTCCACAGTCTCTCATGGTATTTGTTTTTTTAATTACTATGATTCATGGCTGATCTATATAGTATATTTTTATATTACCATTTGTTTCTCTGGAATTAATATTTGACATATATATTTAAAACTATATATAATTTATATATACGTATATCACCTTTTCTTTGTCCATTCATCCACTGATGGCCACTTAGGGTGTTTCTTTGTCTTGGCTATTGTGAATAATGCTGCAGTGAACGTGGGAAAAGAGACATCTGGTTTTAAGTTTTTTTATTTATTTTATTTTTATTTTTTTATTTTATTTTTTCAGTGTTCCAAGATTCATTGTTTATGTACCATATCCAGTGCTCCATGTAATACATGCCCTCCTTAAATCCAAGATCTATAAAGAATTCCTCAAACTCAATACCCAAAAAACAGATAATCATGTCAGAAAATGGGCAGAAGACAGGAATAGACGCTTCTCCAATGAAGACATACAAATGGCTAGCAGACACATGAAAAAATGTTCATCATCATTAGCCTTTAGGGAAATTCAAATCAAAACCATATTGAGATACCACCCTACACCAGTTATAATGGCAAAGATTAACAGGACAGGAAACAACAAATGTTGGAGAGGATGTGGAGAAAGGGAAACCCTCTTACACTGTTGGTGGGAATGCAAGTTGGTGTAGCCACTTTGGAAAACAGTGTGGAGATTCCTCAAAAAGTTAAAAATAGAGCTGCCCTATGACCCTGCAATTGCATTACTGGGTATTTACCCCAAAGATACAGATGTAGTTTTAAGTTTTTGAGGAAGTTCCATACTGTTTTCCTTAGTGACTGTACCAATTTACATTCCCATTAACAGTGCACCAGGGCTCCCTTTTCTCCACAGCCTTGTCAGTCAGCATTTGTTATCTCTTGTCTTTTTGATGGTAGCCATCTTAACAGATGTGAGATAATATCTCATTGTTGTTTTGACTTAGAATTTAGATTTAGAATTTAGATTTAGAAATTATTTTGTGAGAGCAGTCAGGCGGCCTCAGAGTATTACAATTAACATCATTTTCTCTGTCATATTGTCAGAATCTAATAGTTTCAAGAGCCAATTCAGGTAGGTACTCCCTCTTCATTACACCCCCTCTAAGTCAGGAATTCCACTTAAATTCACTTGCTGGGCTCTTGATTATAACTGAAAGTGTGTAAGAAAATTCTCTGGCTTCATTATTGAGAGCGTTTATTGCTTATGACATATGCTTTGTACTGAAAGACTCGTCATTTATCCACTTTATGTCTGTTTGCTGATTTGTTGTCTTTATAGTTCTCTGAAGCCATCTTATTCATGCCCTGTTTTACTATCTAGATTCATGATCCACAGCCTGCTTTGACTTTGAGTCTTGTAGGTACTCGTGTTGTAGATGTCTCACTCAATTCCAGCTTCCATTTTACCTTGAACATTTCTGTCTTCTATGTCCTTTCATTATCTTAGTCTGATTTGACTTAGCTGCCTATTCCTGTGCTGTCCATATCCCTAAAATTGATTCTGGCTTTTCTGTAAGAACATTTCCACAACTCTATGGTCAACTAATCTTTGACAAATCAGAAAAAAATGTCCAGATAATCTCTTCAGTAAGTGGTGCTGAAAAAATTGGATAGCTACATATAGAAGAATGAAACTGGATCATTCCCTTACACCATACACAAAGATAAACTCAAAATGGATGAAAGACCTCAGTGTGAGACAGGAATCCACCAGAATCCCTAGAGGAGAACATAGGCAGTAACCTCTTCGACATTGACCACAGTAACTTCTTTCAAGACACATCTCCAAAGGCAAGTGAAACAAAAGCAAAAAATGAACTTTTGGGGCTTCATCAATATAAAAAGCTTCTGCACAGCAAAGGAAACAGTCAACAAAACAAAGAGGCAACCCACGGAATGGGAGAAGATATTTGCAAATGACATTACAGATAAAGGGCTGATATCTAAGATATATAAAAAACTCCTCAAACTCAACACTCAAAACATGAATAACCCAGTCAAAAAATGGGCAGAAGACATGAACAGACACTTCTCCAAAGAAGACATACAAATGGCTAACAGACATATGAAAAAATGTTCAACATCCCTCAGCATCAGGGAAATACAAAGCAAAACCACATTGAGATACCACCTTACATCAATTAGAATGGCAAAAATTAAAAAAACAGGAAACAAATATTGGTGAGGATGTGGAGAAAGGGGAACCCTCTTATACTATTGGTGGGAATGCAAGCTGGTACAGCCACTCTGGAAAACAGTATGGAGTTTCCTCAAGATGTTAATAATAGAGCTACCCTGTGATCCAGTAATTGCACTACTGGGTATTTACCCCAAAGATACAGATGTAGTCAAAAGAAGAGGCATGTATATATACCATAATGCTCGTGGCAGCAATGTCCACAATAGCCAAACTGTGGAAGGAGCCAAGATGCCCTTCAACAGATGAATGGATAAAGAAGATGTGGTCCATATGTACAATGCAATATTACTTAGCTATCAGAAAGGATGAATACCTACCATTTACATCAACATGGAGGGAACCGGAGGGGATTATGCTAAGTGTAGTAAGTCAAGCAGAGAAAGACAGTTATCATATGGTTTCTCTCATATGTGGAACATAAGCAATAGCATGGAGGACCATAGGGGAAGGGAGGGAAGTCTGAAGGGGGAGAAATCAGAGATGGAGATGAACCATGAGAGACTATGGACCCCGGGAAACAAACGGGGGGGTTCAGAGGGGGCAGGGTGGGGGGAGGGGTTACAGGGTGATGGGTATTAAGGAGGGCAAGTGTTGTTATGAGCACTGGGTGTTACCCATAACTAATGAATCATTGAACACTACATCAAAAACTAATGTATTATACAGTGGCTAACTGAACATAATGATAAAAAGAACATTTCCACTCTCAAGTTAGAGAATGTAAATCTGATTTTTTCTTGAATTATATTGTAGATATATATAATATATATTTAATAACAGGTTTCTCTTTTAAAGTGGTGTGAAAAGCAACCTGTAAAATTAGCTGAAGTTTAAAAAGACTCCTTTATTCCAAGGGATCTAAATAATGTAACTATTTGTTAATTCTTTTAATTTCTCTGTGATTAGAATGAATCCAAGTATTGCCATAATTATTTTGTTTGTAGAGGGAGAAAATAAATAGTTAATACAGTATTCATGTTGCTCAAGGTGAATCTATCAGTGAGTAGGCAAGTTCAGCCAGTTTAAGTCATCTAGAAATGTCCTCATTTCCTTTTCTAATTTTTGATTCATGCATATTCCAACCAGTAAGGCTATTTTGTGCAAACTTTCCATTTGTTTAATATTTGGTTTTCCTTTTCTTATCTTGCCTTTCTATAATATTCAGACTAAGAGTCAGTATCAGATCAGCAAAGTAGCTCAAACTTTCTGATACATACATGGAAATGAAAGAAGGCATTGTTGTTAAAAAATTATGTAATAAATAAAGAGACTCCAAGGTTGGATACCATCTTTAATAATTTCTACTGTACTTTTTTGGATTAATATTCTCTGCCACTTCCTTTTTTTTCTTATGTTTTTTTTTTTTTTTTTAAATTTAAATTCAATTAGCCAACATACGGTACATCATTACTTTTTGGTATAGTGTTCAATGATTTATTAGTTGTGTATAACACCCAGTGCTCATCACATCATGTGCCCTCCTTAATGCCCATCACCCAGTTACCCCATCCCCTCACCCACCTCCATTTCCACAACCCTCAGTTTGTTTCCTGGAGTCCAGAGTCTCTCATGGTTTGTCTTCCTCTCTAATTTCTTCCTGTTCAGTTTTTCTTCCCTTCCCGTATGATCCTCTGTGCTATTTCTTATATTCCACATATGAGTGAAACCATATGACAATTGTCTTTCTCTCTTTGACTTACTTCACTTAGCATAATCCCCTCCAGTTCCATCCATGTCGATGCAAATGGTGGGTATTCATCCTTTATGATGACTGAGTAATACTCTATTGTATATATGAACCACATCTTCTTTATCCATTCATCTGTTGAAGGACCTCTTGGCACCTTCCACAGTTTGGCTATTGTGAACTCAACACCGAAAAAACAAATAATACAGTGAAGAAGTGGGCAGAAGACATGAATAGACATTTCTACAAGGAAGACAGACAAATGGCCAACAGACACATGAAAAAATGCTCCACATCACTAGTCATGAGGGAAATACAAATCAAAACCATGACAAGATACCACCTTAACCCCCAGTTAGAATGGCTAAAATTAATGAGACATGGGACAATAAATGTTGGTGAGGATGTGGAGAAAGGGGAACTCTCTTACACTATTGGTAGGAATGCAAGCTGGTATAGCCACTCTGGAAAACAGTATGGACGTTCCTCACTGCCACTTTCTAATGGCATTTAAAAACTTAAGTTTTTGGATACTAACCGTTATTGATGCATCATTTGCAAATATCTTCTTCCATTCCATAGGTTGCCTTTTAGTTTTGTTGATTGTTTCCTTCACTGTGCAGAAACTTTTTATCTTGATAAAGACTCAGCAGTTCATTTTTTTGTTTTCCCCTGCCTCAAGAAACATGTCTAGTAAGAAGTTGCTAGGGCCTAGGTCCAAGGGGTTGCTCCCTGTGTTCTTGTTTAGAATTTTGATGGCTTCCTGTCTCACATTTAAGTCTTTCATCTATTTTGAATTTATTTTTGTGTGTAGTGCAAGCAAGTGGTCCAGTTTCATTCTTCTGCATGTTGCTGTCCACTAATCAAACTCAACACCCAGAAAATTAATCCAGTTAAGCAATGGACAGAAGACATGAACAATTTTCCAAAGAAGGCATACAGATGGCTAAAAGACACATGAAAAGATGCTCAACATCACTCATCATCAGGGAGATACAAATCAAAACTATGATGAGATACCACCTCACACCTCTCAGAATGGCTAAAATTAGCAACACAGGAACCAACAGATGTTGGTGAGGATGCGGAGAAAGCGCAACCCCTCTTACGTTGTTGGTGGGAATGCCAACTGATATAGCCACTCTGGAAAAGTATGGAGTTTCCTCAAAAATTTAAGAATAGAACTACCCTATGACCCAGCAATTGCACTGTTAGGTATTTACCCAAAGGATACAAATACACCGATTTGAAGGGGCACATGTGCCCCGATGTTGATAGCAGCATTATCAACAATAGCCAGATTATGGAAAGAGCCCAAATGTCCATCAACTGACGAATGGATAAAGAAGTGTCTATATACAGCCAGATATTACTCAGCCATCAAAAAGAATGAAATCTTGCTGTCTGTAATGATGTGGATGGAGCTAGAGAGTATAAGTGCTAAGGGAGATGAGCCAGAGAAAGACAAATATCTGATTTTACTTAAAGGTGGAATTTAAGAAACAAAACAGATGAACAAAGGAGAAAGAAAAAAAAAAAGAGGGAGGCATAAAAGACTCAACTATAGAGGACAAACTGAGGGTGCTGGAGAGGTGGCAGGTGGGGGGATGGGCTAAATGGGTGATGGGTATTAAGGAGGGCACTTGTGATGAGCACTGGGTATTATATGTAAGTGATAAATCACTAAATTCTACTCCTGAAACCAATATTATGCTAAATGTTAACTAAGAATTTAAATAAAAACTTAAAAAAAACCTTAACTTTTATTTTTAATTTTATTTTTTCAGTGTTTTAAGATTCATTGTTTATGCACCACACCCACTGCTCCATGCAATATGCGCCCTCCTTAATACCCACCACCAGGCTCACCCACTCCCCCACTCTCCTCCCCTCCAAAATCCTCAGTTTGTTTCTCAACATTCACAGTCTCTCATGCTTCGTCTCCCCCTCAGATTCCCCCAATTCACTTTTCCTTTCCTTCTCCTGATGTCCTCCATGTTATTCCTTATGCTCCACAAGTAAGTGAAACCATATGATAATTGACTTTCTCTGCTTGACTTATTTCACTCAGCATAATCTCCTCCAGAACTTAACTTTTAAATTAAAAACTTTTTTCTTTTTTTTTTTTAAAGATTTTATTTATTTACTTGACAGAGAGAGAGATTACAAGTAGGCAGAGAGGCAGGCAGAGAGAGAGGGGGAAGCAGGCTCCCTGCTGAGCAGAGAGCCCGATGCAGGGCTTGATCCCAGGACCCTGAGATCATGACCTGAGCCAAAGGCAGAGGCTTTAACCCACTGAGCCACCCAGGCGCCCCTAAATTAAAAACTTTTAATGAGACTTTATGAATAGGAAAATTTTCCTCTTTCTGATAAGAAGAAAATCTCCTATAAAGACTTTATTTTTGTTCACTTTAAGAAATAATTTATGTATGAAAATTGTCATAGAATTTCAAATAATAGTACTTACTGTACATTTATATAACATAGCTCTAAACACTTAACCCTGTTACTTTTAAATGCCTTTGGCAGATTTTTCATTATGTTTGCAACTTAATGTTTAAAAATAAAGAGTTTTTTTTTTTTTTTAAGATTTTATTTATTTACTTGACAGAGAGAAAGAGATCACAGATAGGCAGAGAGGCAGGCAGAGGGAGAGGGGGAAGCAGGCTCCCCACTGAGCAGAGGGTCCGATGCGGGGCTCGGTCCCAGGACCCTGAGATCATGACCTGAGCTGAAGGCAGAGGCTTTAACCCACTGAGCCACCCAGGCGCCCCGTAAAAATAGAATTTCTTAAGAATCATTTGCTGTCTAACATGTTCTAGGGCACTAGTGGTAGATATTATACATTCATTATTTCAGCTAATGCTCAAAATGACCTTTGAAACATTACTACCTCCATATTTAGTTGAGGAAACTGAAGCATAGGAGAGTGAAGGGAACATAGGTGGCATGTGGCAGAAAGAGGATTCTATTTATCTGCTCTGAGTAAGCTATTTGGAATTCACTGAGACTCTAGTTTTGGGAAAACTATTTCTTGAGATCCATTTCTAAAGTCTGTTGGGTTGTGTGGGGCTTGCTGTTTCTTCAAATAGATTACTTTCATAAATGAACAAACAACTTAATAGATTTTTTCTGGTTTTGGACATTTGAACAATAGAGGTAGTTTTAAACATGGTTTTCTGGTCACCAAGAAGATTTTCATTGATGGAATATTGCATGAGAGTTTGTTAAGTTAGTAATATACTTTGGGCTATAGAAAAGAACCTTCAGGGTTTGAAGTTTAAGTAGATATGTGGTTGCCTCCCTTGGGTGTGTGATGGGCAGAGGAGGATTGTAAATTTTTTTTGTTGTTTTGTGTATATACTTGAAATCAAATTTGTCAGGGTCACAGAATGATGTTGATAATCTAAGTTTCATGTGACCTCTGATGAATGGGCCCAGGCACCTCGAACTGTTTTATCTATTCTCTTTGTTCTCTCATTTTCTACCTATTTACTGCTATTTCCTAGTGTACCTTCATTAGGATACACTATTGGTTTTGTGGAGAGAATAAATTGAGTGTATCTTGGGAGACCAGGGTTCTGCTTCTGGATCTGTTGTGGATGATTTATGACAGCATGATCTTGTGATGCCTCAGGTTCCTCTCTATAATATATGCATGATAGCTATTTTTTCCATGGACATTTTAGGCAGATAGGTGAAGTTTGAGCTTTTAGCAGGAAAAGCACAGTTTATGTTCAGATGTGCTGGCTGGTATTCCTCACAATTTTTCTATTGCAGTTTGGGTACTACTAGGACTGAGAAGAGATGTGGGTCTTTGCATCAGATCTTTATCCTTTTTTGTGTCAGGTCTTTTTTTTTTTTTTTTTAAGATTTTATTTATGGGGTGCCTGGGTGGCTCAGTCGGTTAAGTGTCTGCCTTCTGCTTGAATCATGATCTCAGGGTCCCTGGATCGAGCCCTACATCTGGCTCCCTGCTCAACAGAGTCTGCTTCTCCCTCTCCCTCTGCCCCTCCCTGCCCCCTGCTTGTGTTATCTCTCTCTCAAATAAATCTTTTAAAAAATAAAAAATAAAAAATTTTATTCATTTATTTGAAAGAGAGAGATAATATGAATGGGGGGGAAAGGGCAGAGGCAGAGGGAGAAGGAACCTGATGCAGCGCTCGATCTCAGGACCCTGGGATTATGACATGAACTGAAGGCAGATGCTTAACAGACTTAGCCACCCAGGTGCTGCTGTGTCAGGTCTTTATTTTTTTTTTAAATTAATTTATTTTTATTTATTAGAGTGTGGTGGGGAGGGGCAGAAGGAAAGGGAGCGAGACAGTCACAGGCAGACTCTATGCTGAGCGTGGAGCCTGCCTCAGGGCTTGATCTCAGGACCGTGAGATCTCAGGACTGTGAGATCACGAGCTGAAACCAAGAGTTGGACAGATGCTTAACCGACTGCACCACCCAGGCACCTTGAGTCTTTAGTCTTTTTTTTTTTAAGATTTTTAAATTTATTTGACAGAGGCAGTGAGAGAGGGAACACAAGCCAGGGGAGAGGGAGTAGCAGGCTTCCCGCTGAGCAGGGAGCCTGATGGGGGTGCTGGGATCATGACCTGAGCTGAAGGCGGTCGCTTAATAACTGAGCCACCCAGGTGCCCCAAGTCTTTAGTCTTTTTAATTGTTCTTTTGTTTATTATTAAATGTGACCATAAATTTACAAATAGTTTAAAGATAAATGTTAAGGGATATACATCTAGGTGAATGTTGTGCTTAGAGAAGTCACATTGGTAGATTATATAATTATTCTAGTAATATTGAGCTTTTTTCAAAAAGTACTTGGAATGCCCCTCAAAGTAATCTTACAAACTCTTAAAGGATGAAAATTTGCTACCATGTTGAAAAGAATGAGAACTTTTGGGTTACAGTGGGGTATGGAATATTTGTATTTGATTTTGCTTCTTTCTGAAACACTACAGAATGAAAGTAAAGGGGCTTAAAAATTGCAGTACACCCACAAAAACAAGCAAAGTTGGCAAGGCGTTGGAAGAGCGGAAACTGACTTAACACACCCAAGGTAGCTGAATCCCAAGTATGTATAGTAGGAAAAACTGAGAACCAACCTTATTTATACTGCAGATCCTTAAAAGACATAGGAATTATAGCACCAGGTACTTTGGAAATGAGGATGAAATTATATAGATCTTCTCCCTTACTTCATCTCATTTGGTGGCAGCTCCTCACTCATCCTGGTAGGTTTTTTTTTTTTTTTTTTTTTTTAAGATTTATTTATTTATTTGAGAGAGAGAGAGAGCGAGCGAGCATGCATTTGGGGGGTGGGAGGGGAAGGGAGAGGGAGAGCGAGTCCGAAGCGGACTCTGTGTTAAACACAGAGCTGGATGTGCGGCTTGATCTTACGACCCTGAGATCATGACCTGAACTGAAACCAAAGTCAGTTGCTTAACTGAGTGAGCTACCCAGGTGCCCCATCCTAGTAGAAGTATTGAGGCTTATTTTTGATAGACGATAAATAAAGCATCTGTGGATTGGGAGACTTCATGCACAGTTCCATAGGAGATAGGCTTTGTATTGAAAACTGGGGATTAAGTGACAACATGCCTACCAAATACTGAATATAGAAACTTCTAGTCATCTTCCACTTGGCTCTTCAAATCCTGGCAGCTAGACCTTTACCTTCCAAAACAGATTAGAGGACTCCTTCGGGACAATCTAAATAGGGCAAGATGAGGGACTTAAGATGTTGATTGTGCCAGTTATTGACTTACTGTCTCTGAGTTCTGAACCTGCCCTCCTTACCCCTTTATTATGATGCTAGAGCTGGAGACTCTGCAAATCACATTTCTTCTTTGCAAGCTGAATCTTTGTTAGGTTCTGGCAATAAAGAGGCGCACTATAAGACTACTTGCCTGGAGGAGGAAGAAGGGACTTCGTTCTTTCTGCTTTTATTTTATCCCTGTAGTAAACTGCTCTGCAGGCAGTTGGTTTCTACAATATTTTACATGACAAGCAACAGTCTTGGTTTTGGTGCGTGGCCTCCAGCAATTCTCACTGTAGCAGTGAATAGCATGTTTCTGCAGTAGCCCACCATTTCATCAGAGATCGGTATCTTAGCTTTTTGGAATCCCTTCTGTAAGTTACTAGGCTTTTTTTCTTATTTACTTTTCACTTAGTTTTAAAGGTGGCAATATCTTTTCATAGTTGCTACTGTGGTTATATCTTAGAGTTAGTTCTCTTTTACGTTTTAGTCATTTACTATCTTTTACCTATTTAATGATTTTTTAAAAAAGATTTTATTTATTTGACAGAGAGAGACACATTGAGAGAGGGAACACAAGCAGGGGGAGTAAGAGAGGAAGAAGAAGGCTTCCTGCTGAGCAGGGAGCCCAATGCGGCCCGATCCCAGAAACCTGGGAACATGACCTGAGCCAAAGGCAGACGCTTAATGACTGAGCCACCCAGGCGCCCCATGATTTTTTTAATAATAACATTTTTTTCCTGTTTTAAAGATTTTTTTCTGTTTCCTGACTAGACCCCAGTTGATACCCTGATATCAGGATTTTCACAACAAATGATAGCCTGATCTCCAAACAGTGAATCATAAGGTCAACAAGATTCACCCATTTAGAGCTTCCAGTTAACTTTATTTCCTTTCTTTTAAATATGAGCAGACAACCAATGATACCAGGTATTCGAGGATGCCTCTAATATGAAAGATGGCTCTTCTCCTTTCCCCCTAAAAAAAGAAAAAAGAAAGAAAAAGAAACTCATGGGAAAGAGACTACACAGGGTAAAGAAAACTTAGAAAACAAACAAGGCTTATGAATAATTTCCTCAGAGATAAAGGAAGACATTGCATCCATGAAACTAGAACAGGATGCTATTAAAAAAGAACATTAGACAACAGAAAGGAGTTCTTGGAAATTAAAAACATGGTAGCAAGAATGAAAAATCTCAGTAGAAGGTTGAAAGATGAAGTTGAGGAAATTTCCCAGAAAGTAGAACAAAAATACAAGTCATAGGAGATTGGAGAAGATAAGACAATTCAAGGTCAGCTTTAAGAGGTTCATCATTTGGTGGAGGTTCAGAAACATAGAGGAAAGAAACTGGAGGATAGAAATCAGCTATGAAATAACTCAGGAAGATTTTCCAGAATGGAAGGACATGGCTTTCCATATTGAAAGGACTCAGCAAGTACCTAACACAAATGAATGAAAACAGAACCATATCATTGTGAAATTTCAGAATATTGGGACCAAGAA
Organism: Potos flavus; assembly: GCA_028534135.1. Classification (NCBI taxonomy): domain Eukaryota; kingdom Metazoa; phylum Chordata; class Mammalia; order Carnivora; family Procyonidae; genus Potos; species Potos flavus. The sequence goes on from CM052898.1 coordinate 15,736,140, forward strand.
GATTCAGCCAACATTCAAAGATAGAAAAGAGTATGGTATATACAAAGGACTAGACTTTAACTATGGAAGACAGTGGAGTGGTGTCTTCAAAATGCTGATGGAAAATGATTTATAACCTAGATTTTATCATTCAGCCAAACTATAAATTGAATATGAGAGTATACTAAATATATTTTCTGACATGTAAAGTGTCAGCTGTCCTCCTATATAACTTTACTCATGAAGCCATGAGGGGATGTATTCCTGTAGAAGTAAGCAGTAAGTTAAAGAATGGAAAGATAATGGGATTGAAGAATCAGGAGAAAACAGCAAGGGAGAGACTCTTAAAGGTAATCCCCAGGTTGAATGTAAAGGGTGATAGGATGACAAGTGAAAACCAGATGTAGAAAGTAATCAGGATAAATTAGAGCTGTGTGACTTAAGATGGAGACAGACCTATTGAAGGCTGTTTTTACCATCTTCCTTACTGCCATTATACTGCTTTTTTAAATCTGAGGACAGAATGACCAGTTGAGCTTGCCCAAGAGTTTTACGTGTACTTGACTTGTTTTTGACAAAGTTCCTACTCTGCTCCATACTCTGCTGCCTGTACAGCTGAGAATACTCATTCTACCACTGTAAGTCTGTGGGTAGAGTGCAAGGAGTAGTCTGAAGAATCTATGTGAAAAAGAAGTGGCATCTAGAGGGGAAATAGGTAAGTAGAAGGAAGGTATCCTTTGGAGAAACGCCAGTGAAGAGCTCTCTAGTAGTGGCAGGAGCTTTGTTGTTTGGAATTTGGAATTTTTCACTGAATAAATGTAGTTTGAAGTCCATAGTATTCTGTGACAGTAATGTCGAAGACATCGATTTTATATGGCTTGATAAAGCTTTATAGCCTCTATATGGCTTTATACCCTCTTTTTTTTTTTTTTATCTTTTATATGTCTTTTTGGAGGTGATGTGGAGAGATTCAATGCCTGCCATTATTCTAGGGCCATGTGGAAATCACCTATTCTTTTAACTTTTATGTATTCTTGTGTTTAAGTACATGTGTTATGTATAAATAGCATGTAGTGGGGAGGGTTATTTTTATTTATTCTGACAATCTGGATTATTTAGTCTATATGTAGTTGATTTAATTATTTATTTAGTTAGGTTTAAGGCTATCACCTTGGTCTTTGTGCCTCATTGTGCCTTTCTTGCATGCCTTATTAAGCTAACATTTTGATTATTCTAGGTATTTTCTTCTATTAGCTTGGTGGCTTTGAAGTATTTTATTTATAGTGGCTACCCTAGAGTTTATTTTTTATTTAAATTTTTTCATACAGTGCAATATTGGTTTCTGGAATAGCATTCAGTGATTTATCACTTACATGCAGCATCCAGTGCTCATCACAAGTACCTTCGTTAATACTCCTCACCTATCTAGCCCATCCCCCACCCACATCCCTCCAGCAACCCTCATCCCTCCAGCAACCCTTAGTTTGTTCTCTGTTCTTAAGAGTCACTTATGGCTTGTTTCCCTCTCTCCTTTTTTTCATTTCCCCATTCCCATATGTTCACCTGTTTTGTTTCTTAAATTCCACGTATGAGTGAGATCATATGGTATTTGTCTTTGATTTATTTCACTTAGCATAATATACTCTACCTCCATCCACGTCATTGCAAATGGCAAGATTTCATTCTTTTTGATGGCTGAGTAATATTCCATTGTATATAGATACCACATCTTCTTTATTCATCAGTCGATGGACATTTGAGCTCTCCCCATAGTTTGGCTATTGTTGATAAGGCTCATATAAACATAGGGGTCATGTACCCCTTGAATCTCTATTTTTGTATTCTTTAGGTAAATACCTAGTAGTACCATGGCTGGATTGATGATGGTTCTATTTTTAACATTTTGAGCAACTTCCAAAATGTTCTTCAGAGTGTCTGCACCAGTTTGCTTCCCACCAACAGTGCAAGAGCATTCCCTTTCTCCTCATCCTTGCCAACACCTCTTGTTTCTTCTGTTGTTAATTTTAGCCATTTTGACATGTGGGGGGGTGGTATCTCATCATGGTTGTATTTTGTATTTTCCTGATGATGAGTGATGTTGAGCATCTTTTTAAATTTAATTTTATTTAAAATCAATTAACGTACAGAAAATTATTAGTTTCAGAGGTACAGTTTAAGGACTCATCAGTTACGTATAATCACCCAGTGCTGATTACATCACGTGCCTTCCTTAATGCCCATCATCCAGTTACCCCATCCCTCTCCTCCTCCCCCCTCCCACAACCCTCAGATTGTTTCCTATAGTTAAGTGGCTCTTATGGTTTGTATCCCTCTATGATTTCGTCTTATTTTATTTTTCCCTGCCTAGCCTTATGTTCATCTATTTCTTTTCCTTTTTTTTTTTTAAGATTTTATTTATTTGAGAAAGCGAGAGAGAGAGAACACAAGCAGGGAGAGTGGCAGAGGGAGAAGGAGAAGCAAGCTCCCCACTGAGCAGGGAGCCATTTGTGGTACTCCATCCCAGGACTCTGGGATCATGACCTGAGTCAAAGGTAGATGCTTAACCAACTGAGCCACCCAGGCGCCACCATCTGTTTTGTTTCTTAAATTCCACATGAGTTGAAATCATACAATAATTGTCTTTCTCTGATTGACTTATTTCTTTTAGCATAATACCCTCTAGTTCCATCAGTGTCATTGCAAATGGTAAGATTTCATTCTTTTTGATAGCTGAATAATACTCTATTTTGTGTGTGTGTGTGTGTGTGTGTATAACATCTTCTTTATCTGTTCATCTGTTGATGGACATCTTGGGTTCTTGGGTTCTTTCCATAGTTTGGCTATTATGGACATTGCTTCTATAAACATTAGGGTGCAGATGCCCCTTTGAATCATTATGTTTGTATCCATTGGGTAAATACCTACCAGTGCAATTGCTGGGTCATAGGGTAATATTTTTAACTTTTTGAGGAACCTCCCCACTGTTTTCCAGAGTGGCTGCACCAGTTTGCATTCCCACCAACAGTGTAAGAGGGTTCCCCATTCTCTGCATCCTCGCCAACATCTGTCATGTCATTTCCTGACTTGTTACTTTTAGCCATTCTGACAGGTGTAAGGTGGTGTATTACTGTGCTTTTAGTTTGTATTTCCCTGATGGCAAGTGATGTGGAACATTTTTTCATGTGTCTGTTGGTGATTTGTACATTGTCTTTGGAGAAATGTCTGTTCACGTCTTCTGCCCATTCCTTGCCTGAATTATTTGTTTTTTGGGTGTTGAGTATAAGTTTTTTATAGGTTTTGTATACTAGCCCTTTGATAAGACATTTGCAAATATCTTCTCCTGTTCCATAGGTTGTCTTTTAGTCTTGTTGATTGTTACCTTTGCTGTGCAAAAGCTTTTTATCACGATAAAGTCTCAATGGTTCATTTTTGCTTTTGTTTCCCTTGCCTTTGGAGATGTATCTAACAAGAAGTTGCTGTGGCCAAGGTCAAAGAGGTTGCTGCCTGTGTTCTCCTCTAGGATTTTGATAGAACCCTGTCTCACATTTAGGTCTTTCATCCATTTTGTGTCTATTTTTGTGTATGGTGTAAGGAAATGGTCCAGTTTCATTCTTCTGCATGTGGCTGTCTACTTTTCCCAACACCGTTTGTTGAAGAGACTGTCTTTTTTCCATTGGATGTTCTTTCATGCTTGGAAAATTAGTTGTCCATGGAGTCGAGAGTCCATTTCTGGATTCTCTATTCTGTTCCATTGATCTAGGTGTCTGTTTTTGTGCCAGTACCATACTGTCTTAATGATTATAGCTTTGTAATAGAGCTTGAAGTCTGGAATTGTGATGCCACCAGCTTTGGTTTTGTTTTCAATATTCCTCTGGCTATTTGGGGTCTTCTCTGGTTCCATACAAATTTTAGGATTACTGCGCGCCTGGGTGGCTCAGTTGATTAAGCAACTGCCTTTGGCTCAGGTCATGATCCTGGAGTCCCGGGATCGAGTCCCGCATCGGGCTTCCAGCTCCACTGGGAGTCTGCTTCTCCCTCTGAACTTCTCCCCTCTCATGCTCTCTCTCACTCTCTCTCTCCCTCAAATAAATAAATAAAATCTAAAAAATAAAAATAAAAAAATATTTTAGGATTATTTGTTCCGGCTCTGTGAAAAATGTCAATGGTATTTTGATAGGGATTGCATTGACTGTGCAGATTGCTCTGGGTAGCATACACATTTTAACAGTATTTATTCTTCCAATCTATGAGCATAGAATGTTTTTCCATTTTTTTGTGTCTTCAATTTCTTTCATAAGTGTTCTATAGTTTTCAGAGTACAGATCCTTTACTTTGGTTAGGTTTATTCTTAATTGGTGCAATTGTAAATTGGGATCGATTCTCTGATTTCTCTTACTTCTGTCTCATTGTTAGTGTATAGAAATGCAACGGACTTTTTTTTTTAAGATTTTATTTATTAGAGAGAGAGTGAGCGAGCGCACAAGCAGGGGAAGTGGCAGGCAGGCAAGCAGAGGAGAGGTAGAAGCAGGCCCCCCGTGAAGCAAGGAGCCCCATGTGGGGCTTGATCCCAGGACTTTGGGATCATGACCCAAGCCGAAAGCAGCCACTTAACTGACTGAGCCACCCAGGTGCCCCAAAATGCAATTGACTTCTGTGGATTGATTTTATATCCTGCCACTTTGCTGAATTCCTGTATGAGTTCTAGCAATTTTTGAGTGGAGTCTTCTGGGTTCTCAACATAGAGTGTCATGTCATCTGCAAAGAGTGAGACTTTGACTTCTTCTTTGCCGATGTGGATGCTTTTTTGTTGTTGTGTGATTGCTGAAGCTAAGACTTCCAGTACTATGTTGAACAGCAGTGGTGAGAGTGGACATCCCTGTCATGTTACTGACCTTAGGGGAGAAGATCTCAGTTTTTCCCCATTGAGGATGATATTTGCTGTGGGTTTTTCATACATGGATTTTATGATATTGAGGTATATTCCATCTATCTCTATACTGTGGAGAGTTTTAATCAAGAAATAATGCTGTATTTTGTCAAATGCTTTTTCGGCATCTCTTGAGAGGATCATATGGTTCTTGTCCTTTCTTTTATTGATTGATTGATTTGTGGATGTTGAAGCACATTTACAGTCCAGGAATGAATCCCACTTGGTCGTGGTGAATAATCCTTCTAATGTACTGCTGGATCCTAATGGCTAGTATCTTGGTGAGGATTTTGGCATCCAAGTTCATCAAGGATATTGGTCTATAATTCTCCTATTTGGTGGGGTCTTTGGTTATGGGATCAAGGTATAATGCCTTGTAGAATGGGTTTGGTAATTTTCCTTCCATTTCTATTTTTTGGAATAGCTTCAGAAGAATAGGTATTAATTCTTCTTTAAATGTTTGGTAGAATTCCACTGGGAGGCCATCTGACCCTGGACTCTTGTTGGGAGATTTTTGATTACTGCTTCAATTTCTTTTCTGGTTATGGGCCTGTTCAGGTTTTCTATTCTTCCTATTTCAGTTTTGGTCATTTGTATGTTTCTAGGAATGCATCTATCTTTCCCAGATTGCCTGATTTTTGGGGCATATAATTGCTCATAATATTCTCTTATAATTGTATTTCTTAGGTGTTGGTTGTGATCTCCCCTCTTTCATTCATGATTTTATTTGGGTCCTTTCTCTTTGATAATTCTAGCAAGGGATTTATGGATCTTATTAATTCTTTCAAAGAGCCAGCTCCTAGTCACATTGATCTGTTCTAGTGTTCCTTTGGGTTCTATTTCATTGATTTCTGCTCTAGTCTTAATTACTTCCCTTTTTCTGCTGGTTTTAGATTTTATTTACTGTTCTTTCTCCAGCTCCTTTACGTGTAAGGTTAGGTCGTGTACTTGAGACTTTTCTTGTTTCTTGAGAAAAGCCTGTGTTGCTATATACTTCCCTCTTAGGACTGTCTTTACTACACCCCAGTGGTTCTGAGCTGTTGTGTTTTCATTTTCATTTGTTTTGAGGAATTCTTAAAAATTCTTCTTTAATTTTCTTTTTTTTTTTTTTTTCCCCACATTATTTTTTTTTTCCCCAAATACTTTTATTTTATTTTTTCAGTGTTACAAGATTCATTGTTTATGTACCACACCCAGTGCTCCATGCAATACGTGCCCTCCTCAATACCCACCACCAGGCTCGCCCATCCCCCCACCCCCTCCCCTCCAAAACCCTCAGTCCCTTGTTCTGAGTTCAGAGTCTCTCATGGTTCTTCACCCCTCCGATTTCCTCCAAATTCATCCCTCCCCTCCCTCTCACAATGTCCTCCATGTTTTTCCTTACGCTCCACCCGTAAGTGAGACCATATGATAATTGACTTTCTCTGCTTGACTTATTTCACTCTTCTTTAATTTTCTGGTTGACCCATTCGTTCTTTAGTAGGATGCTCTTTAACCTCCATGTATGTGTAGTCCTTCCAAATTTTCTCTTGCTATTGAGTTCAAGTTTTAAAGCACTGTGGTCTGAAAATATGCAGGGAATAATCTCAATCTTTTGGTACCAGCTGAGACCTGATTTGTGACCCAGTATGTCACCTATTCTGGAGAATGTTCTGTGTGCACTCGTGAAGAAGAAAGTGTAGTCTGTTGCTTTAGGATGAGATGCTCTGAAGATATCTGTGAAGTCCATCTGGTCCAGTGTGTCATTCAGAGCCCTTGTTTCTTTATCGATCTGCTTAGATGATCTGTTCATTGCCGCGAGTGGGGTGTTAAAGTCCTACTATTATTGTACTATTATCAATGTGTTTCTTCAATTTTGTTATTACTTGGTTTATATAATTGGCTGCCCCCAAGTTAGGGGCATAAATATTTACAATTGTTAGATCTTCTTGTTGGATAGACCCTTTTATTATGATATAGTGTCCTTCTTCATCTCTCACTACAGTCTTTGGTTTAAAATCTAGTTTGTCTAATGTAAGGATTGCTACCCTAGCTTTCTTTTGATGTCCTTTAGCATGATAAATGGTTCTTCTCCACCCCCTCACTTTCGATCTGGAGGTGTGTTTGGGTCTAAAACGAATCTCTTGTAGACAGCATATCAGTGGGTCTTGTTTTTTTTTTTTTTTTTTTTTAAATTCAGTCTGATGCTTGCATCTTTTGATTGGAGTATTTAGTCCATTTACATTCAGAGTAACTACTGAAAGATATGAATTTAGCGCCATTGTATTACCTGTAAAGTCACTGTTACTGTAGATTGCCTCTGTTCCTTTCTGTTTTTTGTTACTTTTGGGCTCTCTCTTTGCTCAAAGGATGTGCTTTGATATTTCTTGCAGGGCTGGTTTAGGGATTAGAGGTTCTTTTAGTTTCTGTTTCCTGGAAGCTTTATTTCTCCTTCTATTCTGAATAACAGCCTTGCTGGATAAAGTATTCTTACTGCATATTTTTCTCATTCAGCACCTTAATATATCACAGCAGTCCTTTCTGACCTGCCAGGTCTCTGTGGACAGGTCTGCTGTCAGCCTTATGTTTCTACCCTTGTAGGTTAAGGCCCTCTTATCCCTGCACTGCTTTCGGGAATTTCTCTTTATCTCTGAATTTTGCAGGCTTCACTGTTATGTGTTGATTATTGATTGTGGAGGGGTGTGCCAGGACTTGAATGCCTGTTTCCTTCCCCAGATTAGGGAAGTTCTCAGTTGTATTTTGTTCAAATAAACCTTCCCCCTCTTTCTCTCCTCTTCCTCTGGGGACCTTATTATTCTATTATTATTTTGCTTTATGGTATTGCTGATCTCTTGAATCCTTCTTTTATTTTATTTTTATTTTTTCAGTGTTCCAAGATTCATTGTTCATGCACCACACCCAGTGCTCCATACAATACATGCCCTCCTCAATACTCACCACCAGGCTCACCCAACCCCCCACCCACCTCTCCTCCAAAACCCTCAGTTTGTTTCTCAGATTCCACAGTCTCTCATGGTTCATCTCCCCCTCTGATTTCCCCCAATTCACCCTTCCTTTCCTTCTCCCAGTGTCCTCCATGTTTTTCCTTATGCTCCACATGTAAGCAAAACCATAGAATGCTTCTTTTTGTGATCCAATAGTTGTTTCTCTTTTTCACAGCTTTAATTCTCCATCATTTTGTCTTCTATATCACTGACTCTCTCTTCCTCATTTATCCTAGCAGTTAGAGCCTCCATTTTTATTGCATTTCAGTAATAGCCTTTTTGATTTTGACCTGATTAGATTTTAGTTCTTTTATTTCTCCAGTAAGGGATTCTCTAGTGTCTTCTATGCTTTTTCAAGCTGAGCTCGTATCTTTATAATCATTTTTAATTCTATTTCCAGCATCTTACTTCTTTCCATATTGATTAAATCCCTGGCAGTGAGACTGCCTCCTGTTGTTTCTTTTGGTGTGAGTTTTTCCATCTCATCATTATGTCCACAAAAGAATAGACGAAAGAGAGAGAAAACACAAAAATAGTAAGAACAACACTTGAAAAATACAAACAAAACAAATCAGAAGAAAAAAGAAACAAAAAAGAAGAAAGAAAAACTCAAACAAGACCAACAGACCAACTCAAAACAGACCAAAACCATAAGTTAGATATTGGATGTATTTTGGTCTGTTTGTTGTTAGAAGAAACTAGATCCCAAAATAGGAAAAAAAGAAAAACTTACATATATACAAAAATAAAATTGAATATAGTGAACGGAAACCAAAATGAAAAAATATATATAATATAAAAACAAAAAATGAAAAAAGACTAAAAAAATGAATTGATAAAATAAGAAAATAGCTGCAAAGGAAAAAAAAAACCTGAAAGACTAAAGAATAAGAAAAAAAGAATACCACAAATGTTATGTACTGTTTTCCCCAAGAGCTGAAGTTTTGTAGTTCTCTCTGATTCATAACCTTGGTGTTAGCCTGACGTTCCTGCTGGTCTTCTGGGGGAGGGACCTGTTGTGCTGATTCTCAGGTGTCTTTGCTCAGGTGGGTTTGAACCCCCTTGCCAGGGTCTGGGCTCAGTGTAAGCAGCTTCAGATTGCACTGTGTGACACTGTTTTGCTTTCTGAAGGTTTTCAGCACTGATTGGGGGATGAAAACGGTGTGCCCCTATCTCTAGTCTAGCTGAACATTTGTACCCTCCACTCTTCAGTGTGTCCTCACAGAAAAGTAGTCAGTCACTCTTGTCTCCCTAGTTTCCAAATCCAAATTTTATGTTTACCCAGCCTGTTTCCAAGCTTTTTTATCTCAGGCATATGACCCTGTTTCAAGTCTCCAAACTTTACAGACTCCTGCAGCGGAGACCTGTGCTGTTACTCCCAGGGGAGGGAGGAGGGACTCTCACTGCACTTCTGCCTTTTGCTGGGCCCCTGCTCGGAGAGTGGTCACCTAACTGTGCAGAGTTTCAGGGTTTATGGTAACACCAACCTGAAAGCTGGCATCTAGACTTGCTGTTTGTAGCTGGCTTCCCTGCTCTGATGCTTGGGAACTCTTCCATACTCAGGCATGCCTGTTCTTTTTTTGACCCAGTGGATCTTGAGACTATGCTGTCCCACTAAGAATTCCACCCCACTTCACCCCCAGAGCACCTTTCAGGCAGGGGTGTCCCCCACCAGAACAGAGTTCTAAAAGATAGAATTTTGCACTCGGTGATTATAACACTTTCCGGTAAGTCGGGTTACAGAGACTCCCTCCCCCCACAGTTTATCTTCCAGATATATCCCCTGGAATTCACATTTCTGCATGTCCTACCTTGCAAAAAGTGGTCAATTTTCTATTTGTAGAAGTGCAGCAAATCTTTTCTGAGATCTCCGGTTGATTTAGCAGGTGTTCAGAATGATTTGATTACTGTACTGAATTCTAGAGACCGGATGAAATTAATGCCGTCTTAACTCCTCCCTTCAGCTCAAGTCCTGACCTCAGGATTGTGAGATGGAACCCTGTCTCCATGCTGAGCATTGAGTCTGCTAACATTTCTCTCTCCCTTTGCCCCTCCTTGACTTGATATCTCTCTCTCTCGCTCTCACTCTCGCTCTCTTTCTTGTACTGCCTGTCTGCAGGCCATGAGCCCTGGGGCAGGGGGATTGCTCTCCTATGGTGGGCGGTTCTTGGTCTTGTCCCCACCAGGTGGTCTCCCCAACATCTTTTTATGTGTGTGTCAGCCATCTGGATGTCTTCTTTGGAAAAGTTTCTATTCATGTTTTCTGCTCCTATTTTAGCTGGATTATTTGTTTTATGGGTGTTGAGTTTGGTAAGTTCCTTATAGATTTTGGATACTAATCCTTTATCTGATAGATCATTTGTAAATATCTTCTCCCATTCAATAGGTTGCCTTTTAGTTTTGTTGTTTCCTATGCTGTTCAGAAGCTTTTTATCTTTACAAGGTCCCAATAGTTCATTTTTCTTTTGTATCCCTTGCCTCTAGCAACATATCTAATAAGTTGCTACGGTGGAGGTCAAAGAGGTTGCTGCCTATGTTCTCATCTAGGATTTTGATGGTTTCCTATCTTACATTTAGATCTTTCATCCATTTTGAATTTATTTTTATGTATGGTATAAGAAAGTGGTCCAGTTTCATACTTCTGCGTGTTACTGTGCAGTTTTCCCAATACCATTTGTTGAAGAGACCTTTTTTCCATTGAATATTCTTTCTTACTTTCTCTACCCTAGAGTTTAAAACATGCATTCTCAATTTATTAGAGTCTAACTTAAATGTGTTAAATTTTCTACTTACAGCAAAACACATGAACTTTGCAGTGATTTAACTGCATTTCCCCCTTTATTACCTTTTGTTACTACTGTTGTCATATATCTTACTGTGTCTATATTCGTTTGTCCTCGTGTTTTGCTTTTCTAATGCTTTTCCTTACTTTCTTGTTTTCTGTAGCTCAACCTCGGATCATTTTCTTTTTACTGCAAGTACTCCTTTTAGTAGTGTTTCTTTTAGTGCAGGTTTGCTGTGCATTCGTTCAGCTTCTGTTTACGTGGATCTGTTTTTAATTTGTCATCATTTTTGAAAGATGTTTTCCCTAGATATAGAATTCAAGGTTAATGAATATGTTTTTTTAATATTTTAATGATTTTACTCATTAATTTTTGATTTCTGTAGTTTCTGTTAAAAAGTTACTGTGCATGTTTTATTGTTCCCCTAAAGATAATGTGACTCTGCTCAGCTCTTTAGCCTCCTGGATGTTGCTTTCTTATGGGCTTCTTGGAGCCTTTCCCTGCATCCCTGTTTAGGAATTGGGCAGCCTTAAGAGTGGAGATTGTATTGGTAGCTCTCAGTGTTAACCTTTTTCTCCTTATCTCAGTGGGACTGTCATTTTTTGCTGGGATCCTCTCATACAAAGTCAGGTGAATGAGGATCTCATTTTGATGTTCTCTTTTCTAAAGGATTATAGTACCTTTGAGTCTTATCTATGATAGTTGCTCTCCAGTGCTCTTACACAGTTGTTTCATGTATTCATTCAGGTTTATATTTGTTCAATGCAAATGGTTTGGCAGGGCTAAAACCAGAAGTTTGTAAATGCATTTTATATATTTTTGAATTCTATAAGAGTTTTAAAAACATCTTAATCAATGGCAGTGTTATTGAAATTTGTTTGTGGCTCTCCAAAGTGACTAATTTTAAGGGAAAAATAACTCATTTGGAAGCAAAAACCCTCATTTTTTAATGTGCATTTATTTATTGCCAATTGTTATCTTTTATGCTTACTGCTGATGAAATGAAGATTGAAAATAGCACTAAGTTATGCAAATAAGTGGACTAGATCGTTCTTTAACAGTTTTCAGTGAAAATACTGGCAAGATCATTTTGAATGTAGACCTTTTGAATAATTTTGTTTCCCTGTTTGGGGGCTGAATTCTCTATATAAGTTTATACAAGTGGTTGGCACTTTCTTTCTTGCCTATTAGTTATATAACTGGAAAAGGGTGAAATATTGCATGAGCTGTGCATATTTTTATTGATGTACCAAAGGAAAAAAGTCAGTATTTTTAGATAATTATAGATTTTGGTTCTGGCCCTTGATTTTATAGTTGGTTACTTAAATGATTTCTGAGGTTGATGTACATGGAAGTCTGCCCTTCATAGTGAACCATGATTTTTTTATTGATCTATTTTTAATTGTAATATGGAATAGAAGAGAAGTTGTGGTTGTCATCTACCTGTCTCTACTTCCTGTGCTGCTTCTCTCCCAGGATAGGGGGTGGGGGTAAATAAATTTGCATTTATTTTCCTTTTGTCAGTGAAGAATATGTTATACCTTTGAAATAAAAAGTTTGAAACTTCTTATTGAATGGAATTTTTTGCTGAACTACATTGGTGCTTTTGATCTGACTTGATTGGTTGGTACTCAGAATTTTTGTAAAGAACTGCTGATTGTTGACTGTCACATGGCTTGATCTATATAGAGGCTTCTTTCTTTTGGATTAACACTGCTAACACTGTTCTTCAGCCTCTTTGCCAGTAGCCATTGTAGTGGTACTGTTGGCTCCTTTTGATAGTATAGCCTCACTTACATTGGGTGACTGTTAAGGACAATTCACAACCTAAATAATAATGCATATTTAACAAAGCAGTATTCAGTGGTGTTTGAGATTATAAATATGAAAATACCTAGCACAGAGCATGGTACAGGGACAGGTGACCACTACTTTTTTTTTTTAAGGGAGAATTTCCCCCAGTACTTTATTTATTTATTTAAAAGTAAACTCTATTCCCCAACATGGGATTTGAACTCACAACTCTGAGATCAGGAGTTGCGTGCTCTACCAACTGAGCCAGACAGGTGCCCTGACCATTACATTTTGCTGGTATGTTTAAGTAATTGTGACTTTCAGATGAATACATAACAGATATATAAATATTTATATATATTTACACTCAAGACCCAGAGTATTTTTCTAAATAGCCTTCCCTATTAATTAATTTGTATTTCCTTTCTTACTTTTTGCTATTCTAACCTAATGGGATTAAATTTGTTACAAAAAGTTTCCTTTAAAAAAATCAGAGTGAAGAGGAGCTAAGATGGTGGAGTAGTAGGACCCTGAGCTTGATTTGTCCCTCTAACACAGCTAGATCGACATCAAATCATTTTGAACAACTAGGATATTGATCTGAGAATTATGAAAACAATCTGCACAATTGGAGGGAGAGAATGTGGCACATGTGAGGTTTGGAGATGTGAATTGAGGAAGAGAAAAGCACCAGTGGAAAAAGGGAGCCTTTTTCCCTGAGAGAAATCAGGGAGAGAGTAGGAAAGAGAGCAGTGTGTGGGGTCCCCCCTGCCCCCCTCCCGCACGTACCAAGTCTGCTGATCATAGAGTGCTCCAAGGCGTCAGCTTCAGTTCTGGTGGAAATAGGAATAGGCTTTATTTTTTTATCTTTTATTTTTTATTTTATTATTCTTTTTTTCTTTGGAGTTAGGCTTATAGTTTTTTGTTCATTTGTAGGTTTGTTTCCTTTTTTTGTTTTGTTTTTTTGTTTTTGATCAGGCTTTTTTTTTTCCCTCCTTTTTCTTTGGAATCAGGCTTATAGTGTTTTGTTCGGTTGGTTTTTGGGTTCCTTTTCCTTTCCCTTTTCTTGGATCAGGATTTTTCCCCCTTTTTTCATCAGGCTTTTATCAAAATACACTTAGTTAAAAGTCCAAACACTCCCCACTGCAAGCAAGGAGGAACTCTGTGGAGGACTGACCTGTGGAAAGAGCAGACAAAAGACAACAGCAAAGCACGCACGGCATACACCAGAAACACTTCCTGAAGCGCCAGGTCCTAGACAGTGATTGACCCCTTCTTAATATAGTATTACTCTCAGGAGCAGGAAACATAACAAGCTTTCATAATACACAAAAGACAGAAACCTAGACATAATGACAAAATGGAAGAATTCTCCCCAAAAGAAAGATCAAGAAGAAATCACAGCCAGGGATTTGCTCAAAACAGTTGTAAGCAATGTATCTGAACAAGAATTTAGAACGACAGTCATAAGAATACTAGCTGGGCTTAAAAGAAGCATAGAAGAAAGAGAAACCCTGGCTGCAGAGATAAAAGACCTAAAAACTAGGTGGATATAAAAAAAATGCTATAACAGATGCCAAACCCACTGGATATAATCACAATGAGGATGGAAGAAGCAGAGGATTGAATAGGTGGTATAGAAGATAAAATTATGGAAAATAAGCTGAAAAGAAGAGGGAAAGAAAACTATTAGATCATGAATATAGACTTAGGGAACTCAGCAATTCCACAAAGCACAATAATATCTGTATCATAGGAGTGTCAGGAAAAGAAGAGCAGGGAAAGGGGGCAGAAAGTTTATTTGAACAAATTATAGCTAAGAACTTCCCTAATCTGGGGAAGGAAACAGGCATTCAAGTCCAAGAGGCACAGAGAACTTCCCTTAAAATCAGCAAAAACAGGTCAACACCACAGAGAACTTCCCTTAAAGTCAACAAAAACAGGTTAGACACCAAGTTGGTATTTTACAACACCAAACTTGCAAAATACAAAGGAAAAGAGAATTCTGAAAGCAGCTAGGAACAGAAGGTCCTTAACCTACAAGGGTGGACACACAAGGTTAGCAGCAGACTTCTCCAGAGAAACTTGGCAGGCCAGAGAAAAGTGGCATGATATATTCAATTTGCTGAATGGGAAGAGTGTGCAGCCAAAAATACAATATCCAGCAAGGCTGTCATTCAGAATAGAAGGAGAGATAAAGAGTTTCCAAGACAAGCAAAAACTAAAGGAGTTTGTAAACACTAAACCAACTCTGCAAGAAATATTGAAGGGGATCCACTGAGTGGGAAAGAGACCAAAAGCAACAAAGACCAGAAAGGAACAGAGACAATCTACAAGAACAGCGAATTTACAGGTAATACAATGGCACTAAATTCATATCTTTCAGTAATTACTCTGAATGTAAATGGACTAAACGCTTCAATCAGGAGATGTAGGGTATCAGAATGGATAAAAAAACAAGACCCATCAATATGCTGCTTTCAAGAGAGATTCATTTTAGACCCAGAGACACCTCTAGATTGAAAGTGAGGGGATGGAGAACCATGTATCATGATAATGGATGTCAAAAGTGAGCTGGGGTAGCAATCCTTATATCAGACAAACTAGATTTTAAACCAAAGACTCTAATAAGAGATGAAGAAGGGCACTATGTCGTAAGAAAGAGGTCTATTCAACAAGAAGATCTAACAATTATAAATATTTGTGCCCCTAACTTGAGAGTAGCCAAATAAATACATCAATTAATAACAAACTTAAAGAAACTCATTGATAATAATACAATAGTAGTAGGAGACTTTAGCACTCCACTTATAGCAGTGGACAAGTCATCTAAGCAGAACAACAAGGAAACAGTGGCTTTGAATAACACAGTGGACCAGATGGAGCTCACAGATAAATTCAGAGCATTTTGTCCTAAAGTAATAGAATACACATTCTTTTCAAGTGACCATGGAACATTCTCCAGAATAGATCAATACTGGGTCACAAATCAGGCCTTAACCAGTAAAAAAAGATGGAGATCATATTATGCATATTTTCAGACTGCAATTCTAAGAAACTTGAAGTCAACCACAAAAAAAATTTTGGAAAGGCCACAAATACATGGAGGTTAAAGAATATCCTACAAAAGTATGGTAAGTGCTGTGAAATGTGTAAGCCTGATGATTCACAGACATGTACCCTGGAGCAAATAATACATTATATGTTAATAAAAAAAAAAGAATATCCTACAAAAGGATGAATGGGTTAATCAGGAAACTAAAGAAAAAAATACATGGAAGGAAATGAAAACGAAAACACAACAGTTCAGGGACATAGCAAACAGGGTCATAAAGGGAAGTAGATAGCATTACAAGCCTTCCTCAAAAAGCAAAAAAGTTTCAAATACACAACCTAACCTTACATCTAAAGGAGCTGGAAAAAGAACAGCAAATAAAATCTAAAATCAGCAGAAAAAGGGAAATAATTAAGATTAGAGCAGAAATAAGTAATACAGAAATTAAAAAAAAAAACTCAGTAGAACAGATCAACGAAACTTGGAGCTTGTTCTTTGAATTAGTAAGATTGATAAACCCCTAGCCAGACTTACCAAAAAGAGAAGAGAAAGGGCCCAAATAAAATCACAAATGAAAGAGGGGAGATCACAACCAACACCTAAGAAATACAATTTTAAGAGAATATTATAAGCAATTATATGCTACCCTACAACCGAGCAATTACACTACTGGGTATTTACCCCAAAGGTACAGATGTAGTGAAAAGAAGGGGCACATGTACCCCAATGTTCATAGCAGCAAGGTTCACAGTAGCCAAACTGTGGAAGGAGCCAAGATGTCCTTCAACAGATGAATAGATAAAGATGTGGTTCATACATACAATGGAATATTACTCAGCTGTCAGAATGCAAAACCTACCATTTGCATTGATGTGGATGAAACTGGAGGGTATTATGGTAAGTGAAATAAGTCAATCAGAGAAAGACAATTATATGGTTTCACTCATATGTGGAATATAAGGAATAGCACAGAGGATCATAGGGACAGGGAGGGAAAACTGAATGGGAAGAAATCAGAGAGGGAGACAAACCATGAGAAATTCTCAACTTCTAGAAACAGAGGGTTGCAGAAAGGGAGGTGGGTGGGGGAATGGGGTAACAGGGTGATGGACATTAAGGAGGGCACATGGTGTGATGAGCACTGGATGTTTTACACCAACTAATGAATCATTGAACATTACATCAAATCTAATGATGTAATATATATTGGCTAATTGAATTTAATTTAAAAAAAAAAAAAAAAAGACCCCACCAAAAAGGAGAATTACTGATATCCTTCATGAATATGGATGCCAAAATTCTCATCAAGATACTAGCCAGTAGGATCTAACAGTACATTAAAATGATTATTCACCACCACCAATTGGGATTCATTCCTGGGCTGCAAAGTTGGTTCAACATCCACAAATCAATCTGGGCTATAGGGGTGGTTCAGTATCATTCAACATGATACACCAAGTCAATCAACGTGATATACCACATAATAAAAGAAGGGATAAGAACTATATGATCCTTTCAAAAATGCAGAAAAAGCATTTGACAAAAATACAGCATTTTTTTTTTTTTTTAGAAATCAATAGTGTGTGTTTTATTGTATACTGTAAAATATACAATAGGGTGACTTACATAAATCATTTATTCCTAGTCATGATTGATGACCTCATAACTCACAAGTGATGGGGCAAAGCAGAGCTCCAAACGAGTTATGAAATGTCATCAGTAACAAGTGGAAACAAATGATTTATCCAGTGTCACAGCCCATTGTATGTTCAGTTTATGAAACAGCAGTTAATGATAAAAACACCCAAAATGGGTGCAGGTTTTATTTTATCCATCATATATGCACATACTCTTCCTACACTATTTTACACTAGGTTAGTGCTTATTGTCCATGGAGAAAATGATCCAGGTTGAAATAGGAAAGTGGGTTGATAGAGAAGATACAATCTTTATACACACACACACACACACACATACATACATACATACACCTTTTGGAATCTCTTTCCTCTTGACTTGGTTTCCCCCCCCTTTTTTTTTTTATTAACATATAATGTATTATTTGTATAGCATCCTTTCTTGATAAAAACCCTCCACAATGTAAGGATAGAGGGAATATACCTCAATATTATAAAGGCCATATATGAAAGGCCCATACCTAATATCATCCTCAATGGGGAAAAACTCTCAGTTTTTCCCCTAAGGTCAGGCACACGACAAGGATGTCCACTCTCATTGTTGTTCAACAGAGTACCAGAAGTCCTAGCCTCAGCAATCAGGCCACAAAAATAAATAAAAAGCATCCAAATTGGTAAAAAGGAAGTCAAACTTTAACTCTTTGCAGATGACATGACACTCTATGTAGAGAACACAAAAGTCTTCACCCAAAAATTGCTAGAACTCACACAGGAATTCAGCGAAGTGGCAGGATATAAAATCAATGTACAGAAGTCAGTTGCATTTCCATACACTAACAATGGTAGACAGAAGAGAAATCAAGGAATCAATCTCTTTTACAATAATAAGATATCTAGAAATAAACCTAGCCAAAGAAGTAAAGGATCTGTTCTCTGAAAACTATAGAATACTGATGAAAGAAGTTGAAGACAAAGAAACGGAAAAACATCCCATGCTCATGAATTGTAGGAACAGATACTGTTAAAATGTCTATACTACTCCAAACAGTCTACACATTCAATAAAATCGTCTCAAAATAACACCAGCATTTTTCACAGAACAAGAAGAGCAAACAATCCTAAAATTGCATGGTACCATAAAAGACCCCTGCATTGTCAGAAGAATGTTGAAAAAGAAAACCAAAGCAGAAGGCATCACAGTGTCAGACTTCAAGCTGTATTACAAAGTTGTAATCATCAAGACAGTATAGTACTGGTACAAAAATGGATACATAGATCAATGGAACAGAATAGAAAACCCAGAAATGGACTCTCACCTCTATGTTCAACTAATTTTTGATGAAGCAGGAAAGAACATCCAATGGAAAAATGACAGTCTCTTCAATAAATGGTGTCGGGAGAATTGGACAGTTACACGCAGAAGAATCAAACTGGTCCATTTTCTTCCACCATACACAGAAATACATTCAAAATGGATGAAAGACCTAAATGTAAGACAGGAGTCCATCAAAACCCTAGACTCAAACACAGGCAGCAGCCTCTTTGACCTTGACAGTAGCAACTTTCGCTAACCATGTCTTTAAAGGCAAGAGAAACAAAAGCAAAAATGAACTCCTGGAACTTCATCAAGATAAAAAGCTTCTGCACAGCACAGGAAACAATCAACAAAACTAAAAGGCAGCCTACGGAATGGAAGAAGATATTTGCAATGTCTTATCAGACAAAGGGCTAGTGTCCAAAATTATAAAGAACTTATTAACTGAACACCCAAAAAACAAATAATCCAGGCAAGGAATGGGCAGAAGACATGAACAGACATTTCTCCAAAGAAGACATGCACATGGGCAACAGACATGAAAAAATGCTCAGTCAGTATCAGTTGGCATCAGGGAGATACCAACCAAAACCACAATGACATACCATCTTACACCAGTCAGAATGGCTAAAATTAACAAGTCAGGAAACAGAAGATGTTGGCGATGATGCAGAGAATGGGGAACACTCTTACACTGTTGGTGGGAATGCAAACTGGTGCAGCCACTCTGGAAATAGTGTGGAAGTTACTCAAAAAGTTAAAAGTAGAACTATCCTGTGACCCAGGAATTGCACTCTTAGGCATTTACCCAAAGAATACAAAAATAGTGATTCAAAGGGGCACATGCAGCACTATCAACAATAGCCAAATTCTGGAAAGAGCCCAAATGTCCATCGGCTGATGAATGGATAAGGAAGATGTGGTGTGTATGTGTGTGTGTGTGTGTGTGTGTGTGTATGTATGTATATAAATAATACCGAAGATATTTATAAATCTATTATTTGTATCTTATTTTTATTATCTATATCTATATTTATATATCTATTTATAAATATATATAATAGAATATTACCCAGCCATTAGAAAGAATGAAGTACTGCCATTTGTAACAATGTGGATAGAACTGGAGTGTATTATACTAAGCAGAATAAGTCAGAGATGGCTGTGGGGTAGCTGCGTACATTGAAGGACACAACCAGTGGAATTGGTGCCTTCTGCAAGATTGAAATCATGGCAGGTCCAGAAACTGATGCCCAGTTCTATTTCACTGGTATCAAAAAATATTTCAACTCTTATACTCTCACAGGTAGAATGAATCGTGTACTGGCCACATATGGAGGCATTGCTTTGATGATCTTATACTTCTAGTTAAGGTCTAAAAAAACACCAGCTGCAAAAGCAACATAAACAGATTTTAACCTGTACCTCCTCTGTTAAGTTTCCATGCCTGGAGAAGCAAATGTCAACTCATGTGATACTCAATTTGTACAATAAATTATGAGCCTGGAAAAAAAACAGGTCAGAGAAAGACAATTATCATATCATTTTACTTGTGGAATTCAAGAAACAGATGAATATAGGGGAAGGGAAGGAAAAATAAAATAAGATTAAAACAGAAGGCAAATCATAAGAGACTCTTAACTCTGGAGAATAAACTGAGGGTTGCTGGAAGGGACGAGGGTGGATGGATGTGCCAATTGGGTGATGGGTATTAAGGAGGGCACTTGTAATGAGCACTGGGTGTTTTATGTAAGTGATGAGTCACCAAATTCTACTGAAACCAATACTACACTATGTATTAAATAACTTAAATTTAAATTATAAGGTCAGTTTGACTTTTTTTATATACAGAATGTGTGTTTAGCATGACCAATCATGGAAGGTGTAATCCAGAGTAAAGTTGACAAGGGTATATTCTTACACCTATCCCAGTTCATTCACACAGTAAGTACTTACTGAGCACTTACTTAGTGATAAGGACAGATGCACACTAGTCTGCTATTCTCCGACTTTTATGACAATTATCTGGTATTCTCAGTTTCTTCTATTTCTTTGTACCTTATTTGCCCTTTTAAAAAATTTTATTATGTTAGTCACCATATAGTACATCATTAGTTTTTGATGTGGTGTTCCATGATTCATTTTTTGCATATAACACCCAGTGTTCCATGCAGTACATGCCCTCCTTAATACCCATCACTGAGCTAACCCATTCCCTGCCCCCCTCCCCTCGGAAACCCTCAGTTTGTTTCCCGGGGTCCATAGTCTCTCATGGTTTGTCTCCCCCTCTGAGTCCCCCCCTTCATTTTTCCCTTTCTTCTTTTAATGTCCTCCATGTTGTTCCTTATGTTCCACAAGTAAGTGAAACCATACAATAATTGACTTTCTCTGTTTGACTTATTTCACTCAGCATAATCTCCTCCAGTCCCATCTATGTTGGTGCAAAAGTTGGGTATTCATCCTTTCTGATGGCTGAGTAATATTCTATTGTATATATGGACCACATCTTCTTTATCTGTTTGTCAGTTGAAGGCCATCTTGGCTCTTTCCACAGTTTGGCTATTATGGACATTGCTGCTATGGACATTGGGGATCATGTGCCCCTTCTTTTCACTATATCTGTATCTTTGGGGTAAATACCCAGTAGTGCAATTGCTGGGTCATAGAGTAGCTCTATTTTTAACTTTCTGAGGAACCTCCAAACTGTTTTCCAAAGTGGCTGTACCAGCTTGCATTCCCACCAACAGCGTAAGAGGATTCCCCTTTCTACACACCTCTCCAACATTTGTTGTTTCTTGCCTTGTCAATTTTTGCCATTCTAACTGGTGTAAGGTGGTATCTCAATGTGGTTTTGATTTGAATTAAGGTGATGGCTAATGATGATGAATATTTTTTCATCTGTTTGCCATTTGTATATCTTCTTTGGAGAAGTGTCTTTTCATGTCTTCTGCCCATTTTTTGACTTCTTTACCCTTTAAACAGTATAATGCTTTACTGAGTTCTGTCATCTTTGAATATTTAGTGAATCCTTAGGTGTCTCTCTCTTTTTAAATTTAAACTCCGTAAGCCAACATATAGTACATCATTAGTTTTTGATGTAGTGTTCAATGTGAGGGCGATCTGGCTGCGACATCTGTCACCCCAGTGATTGCCAAGGTTGATTTGGCTGATCTGGCTGGCTAGTTCCCTTCCTTCCTCACCACTCCATGTGCCTCCGTCCTGAAGTTGCATGCTTAGTTGGCTGAAGAGGACAACCTTCCCTGATAGAGGAGGACCCAAAAGTTCATTTTCGCTTTTGTTTCCTTTGCCTTTGGAGACATGTCTTGAAAGAAGTTGCTGTGGCCGATGTTGAAGAGGTTAATGACTATGTTCTCCTCTAGGATTTTGATAGATTCCTGCCTCACGTTGAGGTCTTTTATCCATTTCGAGTTTATCTTTGTGGATGGTGTAAGAGAATGGTTGGGTTTCATTTTTCTGTACGTAGCTGTCCAATTATGATTTGCATTGATGCTCTGTTTTTTAAGTGGGATGACAGTCTGCATTTTATTTTGTTTAGTATTTATTTAGTTCTTTTCCTGACTCTCTTCAGTAGAGGACGTTTCTTAGTAGTGACTCTTATTTCTTGTGTTGATGAGTTTGATGTTATAAAGAATTTTTGTAACCTAGCTTAGAGGAAACCTTGTTTGGCTTTTCATGAAAAACTATATACCCAGTAATAAACTATATAGACTATGAAAATAAGCTTATTTGTTAGGCCAGTGTATGTTTTAGGATATTAAATCAAAAGAGGCATTTTGGTTTATTTTAGCTCTCATATTCTTAATTTACTTTCTACATTTGGGAGATTTTAGTAGAAATCTTACTTTAAGACTACCAGTCAAAATGAACTTTTTGGACTTCATCAAGATAAAAAACTTCTGCACAGCAATGGAAACAGTCAACAAAACAAACAGGCAACCCACAAAATGGGAAAAGATATTCGCAAATGACACTGCAGACAAAGGGCTGATAGCCAAGATCTATAACGAACTCCTCAAACTCAACACTCAAAAAACAGATAATCACATCAAACAATGGGCAGAAGACATGAACAGACGCTTCTCCAAAGAAGACATACAAATGGCTAACAGACACATGAAAAAATGTTCATCATCATTAGTCATCAGGGAGATTCAAATCAAAACCACATTGAGATACCGCCATTACACCAGTTGGAATGGCCAAAATCAACAAGACAGTAAACAACAAATGTTAGAGAGGATGTGGAGAAAGGGGAACCTTCTTCCACTCTTGGTAGGAATGCAAGTTGGTGCAGCCACTTTGGAAAACAGTGTAGAGATTCTTCAAGAAATTAAAAATAGAGCTACCCTGTGACCCTGAAATTGCACTACTGGGTATTTACCCCAAAGATACAGATGTAGTGAGAAGAAGGGCCATATATACCCCAATGTTCATAGCAGCAATGTCCACAATCGCCAAACTGTGAAAAGAGCCAAGATGCCATTCAGCAGACGAATGAATAACGAAGATATGGCCCATATATACAATGGAATATTATGCCTCCATCAGAAAGGATGAATACCCAACTTTTGTATCAACATGGACGGGACTGGAAGAGATTATGCTGAGTGAAATAAGTCAAGCAGAGAGAGTCAATTATCATATGGTTTCACTTACTTGTAGAGCATAAAGAATAACATGGAGGACATTAGGAGAAGGAAAGGAAAAATGAATCGGATGGGGAGATGAAGCATGAGAGACTGTGGACTCTGAGAAACAAGGTTTTGGAGTTGAAGGGGGTGGGGGGTTAGGTTAGCCTGGTGGCGGGGGTTAAGGAGGGCATGTATTGCATGGAGCAGTGGATGTGGTGCATAAACAATGAATCTTGGA
>CM052898.1:15760003-15822608 GCA_028534135.1 Potos flavus
TATTTTTGGACCCCTAATGTTTCTTAGAATGAATACCATTTATATTAAGAAAGTTCAGGCTGCAGTTCTTTTATTTTGTAATTCCAGTCTCCTCTGTAAAGTCTCCACTTGAAGCGTTATTTAGTATATAAGGTAGTGTAGGGTTAGAGTTTTAGTGTATGTTGTTCCTCTGTCACACTCTATTCACCCCATAACTGAGTTATTACAATGTGTCAGACATTGTGCAAGGCACTATACATATATCAATGCTAATTTTATCAATGAACTTGCCAGATAGGTATTATCTCCCCATAAGTTACAAATTCATTCATTCTTTCAGTCACCAAATATTTGAGTGCCTAATGGAGGTGAAGCACTCTTTTAGCTCCTGGCACTTTGCTGTAAAAGAATAAGGCAAAGTCCTTGTTCTCATTGAGAAGATAAAGGAAGGATAAAACAAGAAGTAGCAGATAGAGTGACTGTGTGCATCGGGGTGGGGTGGGGGGCTTCTATGTATTTATATAGGATAATCATGGAAGGTCTTTCTGAAAAGATAACATTTGGGCAGAGAACATATGGAGGTAAGGAAGCAATCCTGTGGTTTTTCTGGGAGAAGAGCAGTCCAGGTAGATGTGCAAAAAGTATAAAGGCCTAAAGTGTGGCAGCTTGGTTAGTGAGTTGAAGGAATTGCAGGGAGACTGGTGTGGCTGCAGTAGAAGGGTTGGTTGGGGAGGAGCAGAGAGAGTAGTGGGAGATGAGATCAGCAGAGCCTGTAGTAAGGACTTTGGATTTTACTTTGATATGGGATGACATTAGACAGTTTGAGCAGAGGAATAACTGTGGCTCAAAGAGTTATACTTTGCTTTTGGAATTTGAAGACAACACCCAAAATTTTTCCAGTAGTTCTTGTATTGGAAAAGTTTCATCACCAGACATTTGGGTGAAGTAAATTCTGTGTTTCTCACAATATTCCTGTGAGTAAAATCCCTAGCTTAGAAGTTAGAGTTACAATCAGTTATTGAGGAAGGGAAGATCTGGTGTTTCTGGAGGCAACACTTGTTTAGCATTTTTTAGAATTCAATCATGATATTATGAATTAAGTCAAAGCTCTACATGATAATTGATTCCCTGAAGGGAACAGTCTTTGTAGTAAATTATAATCTTGAATGTTGTAGTAATGCCTTACTTTCTTCATTCCATTTTCTATAAAAATTGAGATCTGAAAATGTTACAGGATAAAAATGTGTCTGAATCTTTTTTTAACGTTTTTTTAAAATTTTTTTTCCCCAAATACTTTTATTTTTTCAGTGTTAAAAGATTCGCTGTGCATGCACCACACCCAGTGCTCCATGCAATATGTGCCCTCCTCAATACCCACCACCAGGCTCAGCCAACCCCCCACCCCTTCCCCTCCAAAACCTTCAGTTTGTTGCTCAGAGTCCACAATCTCTCATGGTTCATCTCCCCCTCCAAACCCCCCCAATTCACCCTTCCTTTCCTTCTCACAATGTCCTCCATGTTTTTCCTTATGCTCCACATGTAAGTGAGACCAATGTGTCTGAATCTTAAGTTCCTAATAGTGATCAAACCATCAGATGTTGACTTAAGATGGGAAAGACTCCAGTATACTCTTCAATTAAATGCATATGATGATAGTGAAATTGATGAGGTCTCAGGTAATATGACCAATGGCATTTCACTTTGTACCCCAGCATTGTGAAATCCTGGCAAGTCAAAGATCAATTAGGCAAGCAGAGGGAGAGATTTATAGCTACAAAGGTAGGTTGTCCAGGGTTCTTGTAATAGAAAACCAGACTTTTTAAAAATTAACATATAATGTATTATTTGCTTCAGGGGTGCAGGTCTGTGAATCATCAGTCTTACACAATTCACAGCACTCACCATAGCACATACCCTCCCCAATGTCCATAACCCAGCCACCCTCTCCTACTCCCCCAACCCTCAGTTTGTTTCCTGAGATTAAGAGTCTCTTATGGTTTGTCTCCCTCCCTGGTCCCATCTTGTTTCATTTTTTTCCTCCCTGCCCCCACGACCCCCCACCCTGCCTCTCAAATTCCTCATATCAGAGAGATCATATGATAATTGTCTTTCTCTGATTGATTTATTTCACTTAGCGTAATACCCTCTAGTTCCATCCACGTCATTGGAAATGGCAAGATTTCAGTTTTTTGATGGCTGCATAGTATTCCATTGTATATATATACCACATCTCCTTTATCCATTCATCTGTTGATGAACATCTAGGTTCTTTCCATAGTTTGGCTATTGTAGATATTGCTGCTATAAACATTCGGGTGCACGTGGCCCTTCGGATCACTACATTTATATCTTTAGGGTAGTAGTATGATTGCTGGATCGTAGGGTAGCTCTGTTTTCAACTTTTTGAGGAACCTCCATACTGTTTTCCAGAGTGGCTGCACCAGCTTGCATTCCCACCAACAGTGTAGGAGGGTTCCCCTTTCTCCGCATCCTCCCCAACACCTGTCGTTTCCTGACTCGTTAATTTTAGCCATTCTGACTGGTGTAAGGTGGTATCTCACTGTGGTTTTGATTTGTATTTCCCTGATGCTGAGTGATGTGGAGCACTTTTTTATGTGTCTGTTGGCCATACCAATGTCTTCTTTGCAGAAATGTCTGTTCATGTCTTCTGCCCATTTCTTGATTGGATTGTTTGTTCTTTGGGTGTTGAGTTTGGTAAGTTCTTTATAGATTTTGGATACTAGCCCTTTATCTGATATGTCATTTGCAAATATCTTCTCCCATTCTGTCAAGTGTCTTTTGGTTTTGTTGCTGTTTCCTTTGCTGTGCAAAAGCTTTTGATCTTGATGAAGTCCCAATAGTTCATCTGTGCCCTTGCTTCCCTTGCCTTTGGCAATGTTTCTAGGAAGAAGTTGCTGCAGCTGAGGTCGAAGAGGTTTGCTGCCTGTGTTCTCCTCAAGGATTTTGATGGATTCCTGTTTCACACTGAGGTCTTTCATCCATTTTGAGTCTATTTTTGTGTGTGGTGGAAGGAAATGGTCCAGTTTCATTCTTCTGAATGTGGCTGTCCAATTTTCCCAACACCATTTGTCGAAGAGTGTCTTTTTTCCATTGGGACATTCTTTCCTGCTTTTTTGAAGATTAGTTGGCCATAGAGTTGAGGGTCCATTTCTGGGCTCTGTATTCTGTTACATTGATCTATGCGTCTGTTTTTGTTCCAGTACCATACTGTCTTGATGATTACAGCTTTGTAATAGAGCTTGAAGTCCAGAATTGTGATGCCACCAACTTTGGTTTTCTTTTTCAACGTTCCTCTGGCTATTCGGGGTCTTTTCTTGTTCCATATAAGTTTTAGGATTATTTGTTCCATTTCTTTGAAAAAAGTTGATGGTATTTTGACAGGGATTGCATTAAATGTGTAGATTGCTTCAGGTAGCATAGACATTTTAACAGTATTTGTTCTTCCAGTCCGTGATCATGGAACATTTTTCCATTTCTTTGTGTCTTCCTCAATTTCTTTCATGAGTACTTTATAGTTTTCTGAGTACAGATTCTTTGCCTCTTTGGTTAGATTTATTCCTAGGTATCTCATGGTTTTGGGTGCAATTGTAAATGGGATCGACTCCTTAATTTCTCTTTCTTCTGTCCTGTTGTTGGTGTATAGAAATGCAACTGATTTCTGTGCATCGATTTTATATCCTGACACTTTACTGAATTCCTGTGTGAGTTCTAGCAGTTTTGGAGTGGAGTCTTTTGGGTTTTCCACATAAAGTATCATCTGCAAAGAGTGAGAGTTTGATTTCTTCTTTGCTGATTCGGATGCCTTTCATTTCTTTTTATTGTCTGATTGCTGAGGCTAGAATATCTAGTACTGTATTGAATAACAATGGTGATAGTGGACATCATCCTT
Source organism: Potos flavus (assembly GCA_028534135.1). Taxonomy (NCBI): domain Eukaryota; kingdom Metazoa; phylum Chordata; class Mammalia; order Carnivora; family Procyonidae; genus Potos; species Potos flavus. The sequence continues at coordinate 15,763,893 of CM052898.1, forward strand.
TCTTGATCAAAACTCTTCACAGTGTAGGGATAGAGGGTATATACCTCAATATCATAAAAGCCATCTATGAAAAACCCACAGTGAATATCATTCTTATTGGGGAAAAACTGAGAGCTTTTCCCCTGAGGTCAGGAAAACCAGACATTTAAAAGATGCTTTACTGTGCTAGCTAACTAAAAACATCTCTTTCCTGTTGATTCTTAATGATTTTGGAAATATTTGAATTTTTTTTTATTTCTTGTCTGAGAAGTTATGAACTTTTGTTCTATATGTAAAAGATCTAAAAGGAATGAGTTCTTTCTACTTCCTTCTCTCTTTTCTTATCCTTTCTTCACTCCCTTCAGTTCTAAATCTTGCATAGAATGAGCACATTTAGCAAAATTTGTAACAGAGATTTGGTTTTAGGAAAAGGTGATGCCTGAAATTATTGGGCACAGTCCTCATGACCCTTACAGTGGTGGCATCCCATGGAGGTGACAATATTGTGTTTTTGAAGCTGCTTCGTACTCTACAAAACTGATCTCAGTCTTCCTCTTCTCTGTCTCCTGACCTCCCATTGAGAAGCAAGAGTTTATATTGCATTCTAATATATATATTTAGTTAATAAGGAAACAGCTTTTGATAAGCAATATTGTGAGAATTCAGTGGTTGAGAAATTACTGATCTTTGTAAACATGTTATCTGATTAAGTATTACATGAAATCCTGAGGTGGTACTTCATCCTAATTATTTTCTCATTATCATTTTATAAAAACATAAAAAAATAAGTGATATATAGTCATTTGTACCAAAACATCTGTCAGTTATATTGAGGCATATGGATTACATGGCTCCTTAATAGTTTTATGTTGAGTAGTACAAGGGAGATTGAGATGTTAACATGAATGGCATTGCAGTCAGATAAAAAATGAATTTTCATAAATTTAAGAAGGTAGCCTCAAGGATTTATGAAATATGAGAAAGTATGGAAGGGTGACTAGTACTTTGATGTTGTGTATAATATATTAAAGGCAACAGACCATTCCTGTAAATGTCGCCTAGTGCATATATATGGGAAATTCTCTAAGGACATAATTCTCAACCTTTTCAGACCCAGTGCTAACCTGCCTTCTTTCCCTTTAAAATAGATTTATTGAGATATAATTCACATACCATAAAATTCACCCTTTAAAGACATACAGTTCACTGTTTTTATGGTATAGAGTTGTGCAACTATCACCACTAATTTTAGAATATTTTTATAACCTGAGAAAGAAACGCCACTCCTATTAGTAAACACTTCCAATAATTTTCTACCCCCAGCCCCTGGCAACCAGTAATCTATTTTCTCTGTCTTTGGATTTGCCTATTCTGAACATTTCATAGAAATGTAATTATTTAATTTGTGTCTGGCTTCTTTTAGCACAGTGTTCATGTTTCATCCATGTTGAAGCATGTAGTATCAGAACTTGATTTCTTTTTGGGCGCCTGGGTGGCTCAGTCGGCTAAGCATATGCCTTCAGCTCAGGTCATGATCCCAGGGTCCTGGGAACCACATTAGGTTCCCTGCTCAGCGGGGAGCTTACTTCTCCCTCTCCCTCTGCCTGCTGCTCCCCTTGCTTGTGCTCTCCCTCTCTCTCCGTCAAATAAATAAATAAAATCTTTTAAAAAAAAGAACTTGATTTCTTATTATGGTTAAGTAGTATTCCATTGTAGGCATATACCATATTTTATTTATCCATTCATCAATTGATAGACATTTGGGTTGTTTTCACCTTTTGGCTGTTGTGAATAGTGGTGCTATGAACATTTGTATGCAAATAGTTGTTTGAATACCTGTTTTAAAATTTTTTTGTTACATACGTAAGGGGAATTGTTGGGTCATATGGTAGTTCTATCTTTAACATTTTGAGAAACTAGCAAACTGTTTTTTAAAGTGGCTGCACCATTTTACAAACCTGTCAGTAATGTACAAGAGTTCCAGTATCTCTGTATCTTTGCTAATACTTGTTACTGTCTGTGTTTGTCATTGCACCCATTTCATTGGTGGGGAGAAAAATGGTATCTCACTATGGTTTTGATTTTTATTTATTTCTTTTTTTTTTAATTAATTTATTTTATTTTATTTTTTCAGTGTTCCAAGATTCATTGTTCATGTACCACACCCAGTGCTCCATGTAATACGTGCCCTCCTCAATACCCACCACCAGGCTCAGCCAAATGACTAATGATGTTGAACTTCTTTTCATGTTTTTATTGGCCATTTGTGTATCTTCTGTGGAAAAAATGTTTATTTAAATCTTTTGTCTGTTTAAAAAATTATCTTTTCATTTAGTTATAAGAGTTCTTTATATATTCTGGATATAGGTCTCATCAGTTATATGATTTGTAAATATTTTTGCCCATTCTGTGGGTTGTATTTTAATTTTTTTGATGTCCTTTGAGGAACAAAGCTTTTAATTTTGATGAAGTAAAATTTATTTATTTTTTCTGTTGTTGCTTGTGCATGAAACCAGTGTTTAACCCAAGGTCGTGACGATCTACACTTGTTTTTTCTTCTAAGAATTTTTGCATTTTGAAAATATAAATATTTTTAATGTCTTTGGCAACTCAGACCCTCCCCCCCAGATTTCCAAAAATTTCTCTAGAATGCAGTAATATCCCCAATTCAATGCTACTGTATAAAAGATAATATACAGAAGTAGAATTTGAGTGTCATTCACTATGCATATAATAAATACTGCATTGGTTTTAAAAGTGGGGGCCATTTATTATCACCCTCACTAGCAGTGTCTGATTGCTCTACATTCTCTTGCCAACACCTGCTATTGTTAGAATTTAAAATAAAAATTCTAACCACTGTGGTAGATGTGAAATGTTATTCTGTTGTCTGTGTGTATGTGTGTGTGTTTGCTTTAGTCAAGTTATTGGGGTTTAAATTGTGTGCAGTGAATGTTATCCTTTTTGGAGTACGTTTCTGTGAATTTTGATAAATGTATAATCTTATAACTATCACCACAGTTAGGATACAGAACTTTTTTGTCTCCCCAAAATGGAACATCAGGCTCCTTGTAGTCAACCTTCCTTCTTACTCCCCTTTCCCCAGCCCTGGCAACCACTGATTTATTTTCTGTCCCTATAATTTTGTGTTTCCTAGAATGTTATATAAATGGAATCATACATTATATAGCTTGTTGTGTCTGGCTTTTTTTTCACTTAGCATAATGCATTAAAATTCATTCATGTTGTATGTATCTGTGGCTTGTTTTTTTCTGAGTAGTATTTCCTCATACAGATTTAAGCCACATTTTATTTATCCATGTAGCAGTTGATAGACATTTGAGTTGCTTTATTTTTGAAGATTATAAATAAAGTTGTTATAAATGTTGTATGTAGATTTTAGTATGGATTTTTTTTCCTATTGAGTGAGTACCTAGAGGTGGACTTCGAGGGTCATATAGTAAGTACATTAAAAAATATGCTTTATTTTTTAGAGTAGTTTTAGGAACTGCACAGAAAGTATAAAGAATTCCCATATATCTCCTACTTCCACACATGCACAGCCTCCTCCACTATCAACATCCACACCACAGTGGGTACATTTGTTAAAATCAGTGAACCTATGTTGGCACGTCATTGTCACCCAGATCCAAAGTGTACATCAAGGTTCACTCTTGGTGTTGTACATTCCATTGGTTTGGATAAATGTATAATGACATGTATCCACCATTATAGTATCATACGGAATAGTTTCACTGCCCTAAAAATTCTCTCCACCTATTTATCCCTCCTCCTTCCAACCCTTGGCAATCACTGATCTTTTTACTGTCTCCATGGTTTGGCCTTTTATCGATGTCATATAGTTGGACTCATATATAGTTAGAATCTTTTCAGATTGGCTTTTCTCATTTAGTAATACATACTTCAAGTTCCTCCATGTTTTTTTTGTGGCTTGATAGATTATTTCTTTTTATCACTAAATAATATACCGGTGTCTGGATATACCACTGTTTATTTATCCATTTATCTGAAGGTCATCTTGGTTGCTTCCACATTTTGGCAGTTATGAATAAAGTTGCTATAAACATCCAGGTGCAGGTTTTTGTGTGAACATAAATGTTCACTTAATTTGAGTAAATACCAAAGAGTCAGACTTATGAATCAAATGGTAAGAGTATATTTAGGTTTGTAAGAAACTGCCAAACCACCTCACAAAATGGCTGTACCATTTTGGATTCCCAACAGCAATGAGTGAAAGTTGCTGTTGCTCCACATCCTATCAGCATTTGGTATTGTCAATGTTTTGATTTTGGCCTTTATGGTAGATATGTAGTGGTACCTTATTGTTGTTTTAATTTGTAATTCTTTTTAAATTTTTTTTAAATTATTTATTTTTTTATTTATTTTTTAAATTTAAAAAAAATTTTTTTATTATTTTTTTTAATTTTTTTTATTATGTTAGTTACCATACAGTACTTGATTAGTTTTTGATGTAGTGTTCCATGATTCATTGTTTGTGTATTACACCCAGTGCTCATTGCAATATGTGTCCTCCTTAATACCCATCAGTGGGCTAATCCATCCCCCCACCCTCTGCCCCTCTGAAACTCTCAGTTTGTTTCCTGGGGTCCATAGTCTTTCATGGTTTCTCTCCCCATCTGTTTCCCCCCTTCATTTTTCCCTTCCTTCTCTTAATGTGCTCCATGCCGTTCCTTATGTTCCACATATAAGTAAAACCATATAATAATTGTCTTTCTCTGCTTGACTTACTTCACTTAGCATAATCCCTTCCAGTTCCATCCATGTCAGTGCAAATGGTGGGTATTCATCCTTTCTGATGGCTGAGTAATATTCCATTGTATATATGGACCACATGCATCTGTTGAAGGGCATCTAGGCTCCTTCCACAGTTTAGCTATTGTGGACATTGCTGCTATGGACATTGGGGTGTATGTGCCCCTTCTTTTCACTACATCTGTGTCTTTGGGGTGAATACCCAGTAGTGCAATTGCAGGGTCACAGGGTAGCTCTGTTTTTAACTTTTTGAGGAACCGCCACACTGTTTTCCAAAGTGGCTGTATCAGCTTGCATTCCCACCAACAGTGTAAGAGGGTTCCCCTTTCTCCACATCCTCTCCAACATTTGTTGTTTCCTGCCTTGTCAATTTTTGCCATTCTAACTGGTGTAAGGTGGTATCTCAGTGTGGTTTTGATTTGAATTTCCCTGATGACTAATGATGTCGAACATTTTTTCATGTGTCTGTTAGCCATTTGTATGTCTTCTTTGGAGAAGTGTCTTCATGTCTTCTGGCCATTTTTTGACTTGATTATTTGTTTTTTGGGTTTGTTTGTTGAGTTTGAGAAGTTCTTTATAGATGTTGGATACCAGCCCTTTATCTGTAGTGTCATTTGTAAATATCTTCTCCCATTCCATGGGTTGCCTCTTTCTTTTGTTGACTGTTTCCTTTGCTGTGCAAAAGCTTTTTATCTTTTTTTTTTAATTTATTTTTTCGGTGTTCCAAGATTCATTGTTCATGCACCACACCCAGTGCTCCATGCAGTACATGCCCTCCTCAATACCTACCACCAGGCTCTATCTTAATGAAGTCCCAAAAGTTCATTTTTGCTTTTGTTTGCCTTTGGAGAAGTGTCTTGAAAGAAATTGCTGTGGCTGATGTCAGAGGTTACTGCCTATATTCTCCTCTAGGATTTTGATAATTTGTAATTCTTGAATCACGTTTGATGTTGAACATCTTTTCATATGCTTTTTTTGCCATTGGTATATCTTCTTGGGTGAGGTGTCTGTTCAGGTCTTTTGCCCATTTTTCAATTGAGGTGTTTTATTATTAAGTTTTAAGAGTTCTTTGTGTATTTTAGGTAACAGTCTTACATGAGTATGTCTTCTATAAATATTTTCTCCTGGTCTGTGGTTTATCTTCGAATTCTCTTGACAGTGTTTTTTTGCAAAGCATTGGTTTTAATTTTAATGGAGTCTACATTATTGATTGTTTTCTTTCATGGATCATGCATTTGGTGTACAATCTGAAAGGTCATTGCCATACACAAGGTCATTTAGATTTTCTCTCATGTTACCTTCTAGAAGTTTTTAGTTTTGTGTTTTACATTTAGATCTTTGGTCCACTTTGAGTTAATTTGTGTGAAAGGTGAAAGGACATAAGTGTCTGTGTCTAGATTCATATTTTTTTTTATGTCAATGTGTAGTTTTCCCAGCACCATTTATCGAAAGGACTGCCTTTTCTCCATTGTATCTCTTTGCTCCTTTGTGAAAGATCAGTTGACTATATGTGGGTCTACTTCTGTGCTCTCTATTCTGTTCTGTTGATCTGTTTGTTCTTTCTCTAATACTGCATTGTCTTGATTACTAGAGCATTATAATAGTAAGTTTTAAAGTCAGGTCGTGTTAATTGACTCTCTCTGGTTGACTTATTTCACTCAATTATCATATGGTTTCACTTATGTGTGGAGCATAAGGAAAAACATGGAGGACATTGGGAGAAGGAAAGGAAGGGTGAATTGGGGGGAATCAGAGGGGGAGATGAACCAAGAGAGACTGTGGACTCTGAGCAACAAACTGGGTTTTGGAGGGGAAGAGGGTGGGGAGTTGGCTGAGCCTGGTGTTGGGTATTGAGGAGGGCATGTATTGCATGGAGCACTGGGTGTGGTGCATGAACAGTGAATCTTGGAACACTGAAAAAATTAAATTAAATTAAAAAAAATAAAGTCGGGTAGAGTGAATCTTCCATTTTTGTTACTCTCCTTCAATATTATGTTGACTGTTCTAGGTCTTTTACCTTTCTATATAAACTTTAGACTCATTTTGTCAATATCCAAAAAACGTCTTGCTGAGTTTTTTTATTGGCAATAGGTTATCTTTTCATGCTGTTGATTGTGTCTTTTGATGCACAGAAATTTTAAATTTTGATATAGTCCAATTTATCTATTTTTACTTTACCATCATTACTGTTAGCTGTGTTTTTGGTGTCATATCCAGGAAATCATTTCCAAGTTTATATCATGAAGATTTTCAGTGTTTTCTTTGAAGAGTTTTGTGACTCTTAGAAGAACAAAATTTTAGAACTTTTATGAAGATTACATTATTAGTTCTTTTATAGAGTATGCCTAAGAAATCCTTGTCTAACCCAAGGTCACAAAAATGTTCTCCTTTTATTCTTGTACCAGTTTTACACTTTTACATTTAACTCTATGACACATTTTGAGGTACTTGTGTTTATAATATAAGGTATGGCTTGTGCTTTTTTTGTTTGTTTGTTTTGGCATATGTATATCCAATTGTTTTAGCACCATTTGTTAAAAAGACTGTTACTTCTCTTTACACCTTTGTTGAAAATCAATTGTTCATTTATGTGTGGATTTTTTTCCTGGGTTTTCCAGTGTATTTCATTGGTCATATTCTTTATTCCTTTTCAAAATTATTTTGACTATTCTAGTAATCAGTTGCTTAAATTTTAGAAAGAACTTAACACCTACCAAAATTTTTGCTGGGATTTTGACTGGCATTGCATTGAATCTATAGACCAATTTAGGGATAATTGACATCTTATAATACTGAGTTTTGCAGTTTGTAAACATGGTAAACCTCTTCATTTATTTTGGTCTTTTTGATTTACCCTGAATATATATATGTAATATATATTCATAAATATATAAAATAAATTCATAAATATATAAAAAATAAAAATATATATTTTGTTTTTAATTAGCATACAATGTATTATTTGTTTCAGGTGTACAGGTCTGTGATTCATCAGTCTTACACAATTCACAGCGCTCATGATAGCACATACCCTCCCAAATATCCATCACTCATCCACCCCATCCCTCTCACCCCCCTCCACTCTCCAGAAACTCCCAGTTTGTTTCCTGAGATTAAAAGTCTCTTATGGTTTGTTTCCCTCTCTGGTTTCATATTTTTCCCTCCCTTCCCCTATGATCCTCTGTCTTATTTCTCAAATTCCTCATATCAGACAGTGAGATCATATGATAATTGTCTTTCTCTAATTGACTTATTTCGCTTAGCATAATACCCTCTAGTTCCATTCACGTTGTTGCAAATGGCAAGATTTCATTTTTTTGATAGCTGCATAATATTCCGTTGTATATATATATACCACATCTTCTTTATCTATTCATCTGTTGCTGCATATCTAGGCTCTTTCCATAGTTTGGCTATTGTGGATATTGCTGCTATAAACATTCGGGTGCACGTGCCCCTTCGGATTGCTACATTTGCATCTTTGGGGTAAATACCCAGTAGTACAATTGCTGGGTCATAAGGTAGCTCTATTTTCAATTTTTTGAGGAACCTCCATACTGTTTTCCAGAGTGGCTGCACCAGCTTGCATCCCCACCAACAGTGTAGAAGTGTTCCCCTTTCTCCACACCCTTGCCAACACCTGTCATTTCCTGACTTGTTAATTTTAGCCATTCTGACTGGTGTGAGGGGGTATCTCATTGAGGTTTTGATTTGTACCTTCCTGATCCCAAGTGTTGCTGAGCACTGTTTCATGTGTCTGTTGGCCATTTGGATGTCTTCTTTGCAGAAATGTCTGTCCATGTCTTCTGCCCATTTTTTTCTCTTTTAAATTTAATTTAATTTTTTCAGTGTTCCAGGATTCATTGTTTATGCACCACACCCAGTGCTCCATGCAATACATGCCTACCTTAATACCCATCACCAGGCTCATCAGCTGCAGTAACTTCTTTCAAGACACGTCTCCAAAGGCAAAGGAAACAAAAGCGAAGATGAACTTTTGGGACTTCATCAAGATAAAAAGCTTCTGCACAGCAAAGGAAACAGTCAATAAAACAAAGAGGCAACCCACGGAATGGGAGAAGATATTCGCAAATGACACTACAGACAAAAGGCTGATATCCGAGATCTATAAAGAACTCCTCAAACTCAACACCCAAAAAACAGATAATCACATCAAAAAATGAGCAGAAGACATGAACAGACACTTTTGCCCATTTCTTGATTGAATTATTTGTTCTTTGGGTGTTGAGTTTGATAAGTTCTTTATAGGTTTTGGATACTAGCCTTTATCTGATATGTCATTTGCAAATATCTCCCATTCTGTTGGTTGTCTTTTGTTTTTGTTGACTGTTTCCTTTGCTGTGCAAAAGCTTTTTATCTTGATAAAAATCCCAATAGTTCATTTTTCCCCTTGCTTCCCTTGTCTTTGGTGAAGTTTCTAGGAAGATGTTGCTGCAGCTGAGGTCGAAGAAGTTGCTGCCTGTGTTCTCCTCAAGGATTTTGATGGATTCCTGTTTCACACTGAGGTCTTTCATCCATTTTGAGTCTATTTTTGTGTGTGGTGGAAGGAAATGGTCCAGTTTCATTCTTCTGAATGTGGCTGTCCAATTTTCCCAACACCATTTGTCGAAGAGAGTGTCTTTTTTCCATTGGGACATTCTTTCCTGCTTTTTTGAAGATTAGTTGGCCATAGAGTTGAGGGTCCATTTCTGGGCTCTGTATTCTGTTGCATTGATCTATGCGTCTGTTTTTGTTCCAGTACCATACTGTCTTGATGATTACAGCTTTGTAATAGAGCTTGAAGTCCGGGATTCTGATTCCACCTTTGGTATACTTTTTCAACGTTCCTCTGGCTATTTGGGGTCTTTTCTGGTTCCATACAAATTTTAGGATATTACGGAGGGCACGTATTGCATTGAGCACTGGGCGTGGTGTATAAACAATGAATCTTTGAACATTGAAAAAACAAAATTAAATTTAAAAAACATATAGGATTATTTGTTTCATTTCTTTGAAAAATCAAGTTGCTGGTATTTTTTTTGAATTTAATTTTTTCAGTGTTCCAAGATTCATTTTTCATGTACCACACCCAGTGCTCCATGCAATACGTGCCCTCCTCAATACCTACCACCAGGCTCATCCAACCCCCACTCCCCTCCCCTCACAAACCCTCAGTTTGTTTCTGAGTCCACAGTCTCTCATGCTTCGTCTCCCCCTCCAATTTCCCCCAATTCACCCTTCCTTTCCTTCTCCCAATGTCCTCTATGTTTTTCCTTATGCTCCAAACATAAGAGAAACCATATGATAATTGACTCTCTCTGCTTGACTTATTTCACTCAGCATAATCTCTTCCATTCCTGTCCATGTTGACACAGAAGTTGGGTATTCATCCTTTCTGATGGGGGCATAATATTCATTGTAAATATGGACCATATCTTCTCTGTCCATTCCTCTGTTGAAGGGCATCCTGGCTCTTTCCACAGTTTGGCAATTGTGGCCATTGCTGCTATGAACATTGGGGTACATGTAGCCGTTCTTTTCACTACATCTGTATCTTTGGGGTAAATACCCAGTAGTGCAATTGCAGGGTAGAGCTACCCTATGACCCTGCAATTGCACTACTGGGTAGGTGCTGGTATTTTGATAGGGATTGCATTAAATGCGTAGATTGTTTTAGGTAGCATAGACATTTTAACAGTATTTGTTCTTCCAATCCATGTTCATGGAACGTTTTTCCATTTCTTTGTGTCTTCCTCAATTTCTTTCATGAGTATTCTATAGTTTTTTGAGTACAGAGTCTTTGCCTCTTTGGTTAGATTTATTCCTAGGTATCTTATGGTTTTGGGTGCAATTATAAATGGGATCGACTCCTTAATTTCTCTGTCTTCTGTCTTGTTGTTGGTGTATAGAAATGGAACTGATTTCTGTGCATTGATTTTATATCCTGACACTTTATTGAATTCCTGTAGGAGTTCTCATAGTTTTGGGGTAGTGTCTTTTGGGTTTTCCACATAAAGAATCATATCATCTGCAAAGAGTGAGAGTTTGACTTCTTTGCTGATCAGATGCCTATTTCTTTTCGTTGTCTGATCGATGAGGCCAGGACTTCTAGTACTATGTTGAATAGCAGTGGTGATAGTGGACATCCCTGCCGTGTTCCTGACCTTGGGGGAAGAGCTCTCAGTTTTTACCCATTAGAATGATACTTGCTGTGGGTTTTTCATAGATGGCTTTTATGATATTGAAGTATGTACCCTCTATGCCTACACTGTGAAGAGTATTGATCAAGAAAAGATGCTATACTTCGTCAAACGCTTTTTCTGCATCTATGGAGAGTATCATATGGTTCTTGTTCTTTCTTTTATTAATGTATCACATTGATTGATTTGCGGATGTTGAACCAACCTCGTAGCCCAGGAATAAATCCCACTTGGTCGTGGTGAATAATCCTTTTAATGTACTGTTGGATCCTATTGGCTAGTATTTTGGTGAGAATTTTTGCATCCGTGTTCATCAGGGATATTGGTCTGTAATTCTCCTTTTTGATGGGGTCTTTGTCTAGTTTAGGGATCAAAGTAATGCTGGCCTCATCAAATGAGTTTGGAAGTTTTCCTTCCATTTCTATTTTTTGGAACAGTTTCAGGAGAATAGGTATTAATTCTTCTTTAAATGTTTGGTAGAATTCCCCTGAGGAGCCATCTGGCCCTGGGCTCTTGTTTGTTGGGAGATTTTTGATTACTGCTTCAGTTTCTTTACTGGTTATGGTCTGTTCAGGTTTTCTATTTCTTCCTGGTTCCGTTTTGTTAGTTTATACGTCTCTAGGAATGCATCCATTTCTTCCAGATTGTCTACTTTGCTGGCATACAGTTGCTCATAATATGTTCTTATAGTTTGTATTTCTTTGGTGTTGGTTGTGATCTCCTCTTTCATTCATGATTTAATCATTTGGGTCCTTTTTCTTTTCTTTTTGATAAGCATTATTATAAGTATTATATATATTATATAAATATATATTTATATATATATTTATATATTATATAAATATATATAATGTATAGTTATAATACAATCTTATAATTGTATAAATGTGTAAATATATATATTATATATATAAATAAATATATACTTATATATATATAAAATTATAATACAATCTTATAATTCTTTCAAAGAAGCAGCTCCTCGTTTCGTTGATTTGTTCTATTGTTCTTTTGGTTTCTATTTGATTTCTGCTCTGATCTTTATTATAGTGCTTCTCCTGCTGGGTTTAGGCTTTATTTGCCGTTCTTTCTCCAGCTCCTTGGTGTAGGGTTAAGTTGTGTACTTGAGACCTTTCTTGTTTCTTGAGAAAGGCTTGTATTGCTATATACTTTCCTCTCAGGACTGCCTTTGCTGTGTCCCAAGGATTTTGAACAGTTGTGTTTTCATTTTCATTTTCATGAATTTTAAAAATTCTTCTTTAATTTTCTGGTTTACTCATTCATTTTTTTTTTTTTTTAAGATTTTACTTATTTATTTGACAGAGAGAGAGAGAGACCACAAGTAGGCAGAGAAGCAGGCAGAGAGAGAGGCGGAAGCAGGCTCCCCACTGAGCAGAGAGCCCGATGCGGAGCTCAATCTCAGGACCCTGAGATCATGACCTGAGCCGAAGGCAGAAGCCTTAACCCACTGAGCCACCCAGGCGCCCCTCATTCATTCTTTAGTAGGATGCTCTTTAGTCTCCATGTATTTGAGTTCTTTCCAACTTTTCTCTTGTGATTGAGTTCTAGTTTCAGAGCATTGTGGTCTGAAAATATGCAGGGAATTATCCCAATATAATCAGAATATGATCAGGCTGGTGAATAGAACAGAGCCACACACTAGATTTTGGGTGTACTTTGGTCTCTTAGAAGAAACTGCCTCCCAAAATTTTAAAGCTTGAAAAACCTATATATACACAAAAGTAAGGGTAAATACAATGAAGTGATGGAATATGACTGTGAAGATAAAATTAAAAAAGATTTTAAAAAAGGAATTGATAAGAATTTGGTTGAAAAAATTGAGAAAATAGTTATAAAAAAAAAGGAGAGAATGTGATGAGTTGGGGAGACTAGAACAAAGCCATACACTAGCTTTAAGGTATATTTTGGTCTGTTAGAAGAACCTGTATTCGAAAATTTTAAAGGAAAAAAATATGTATGTATACACACACACACGCGTGCACACAAAATGGGGTTAAATACAATGAGGGGATAGAATATGAGTGTAAAATGAAAATTAAAAAAGATTTTAAAAAATGAATTAATGAGATATTGGTTCAAAAAGGAAAGGAGAAAAATTGAAAAAAAAAGAAAAAAATAAAGAAAATTAAAAAAATTAACTTCGAAAGATGAACGAATCATGGGGAAAAAGCCATAAATTATATGTGCTGTATTTCCCTAACACTGGAGTTTTGCAGTTCTCTTTAATTGGTAAACTTGGTCTTGGCTGGATGTTCTTGCTGATCTTCTGGGGAAGGGGCCTGTTGCAGTGATTCTCAAATGTCTTTGCCCAGGTGGAAGTGCCCCGCTTTTGCCAGGAGCCAGACTAAGGAATCTGCTCGCGTTTGCTCTCAGTAGCTTTTGTTTTCTGAAAGCTTTCCATACAGTTTCGGAGGATGAGAATGGAAATGGTGGCCTCCCAATCTCCAGCCCTGGAGGAGCCGAGAACTCGGGGCCCCCCTCCTCAGTGCACCCTCAGAGAAAAGCAGTCAGTCACTCCTGTCTCCCTAGTCTCCAGCTTGCACTTTGTGCTCACCTGGCCTGTGACCGAGTGTTTCTATCTCTGGCACATAACCCCGTTTGTAGTTTCCAAACCCTGGAGATTCCTGTGGTGTCCTCCCGTGCCGATGCTCCCTTGCCACTCCTCCCAGGGTTCTGAGGAAAGGGAGTCTCCCTGGATCTGCCGCTTGCTAGGTCCCCGCTTGAAGAGCAGTGGCCCAAATGTGCTGGGGATCACGGTTTATGGCAACCCTAAGGTGAGAGCTCACTCCTTGGCTCCTTCTTTGCAGCCGGCTTCCCTGCTCCGATACCTGGGAGCTCTGCTACACTCAGGCACCCTATGTCTTTCTGTGACCTCGATGGTCCTGAGACCACAGTGTCCCAGTGAGGGTTCCACCCCCATGCTTAGCCACTGGAGCCATGTCCCTCAGTGGAGCCAACTTCTAAAAGTTCTGATTTTGTGCTCCACTGCTCTGTCACTTGCCAGGAGCCGGCTTATGGAGGGTCTCTTCCCCCGCAGTCTATCTTCCCAAATACTGCCTGGATTCACCTCTCTGCACATCTTACCTTCCAGAAAGTTGTGGCTTTCCTTTTCATAGAATTGCTGCTATTCTTTCCATCGATCTCCTGTTGAGTTTGTAGGTGTTCAGACTGCTTTGATAACTATCTAGCTGAATTTTTGGGACCAGATGAAATTTAGGGTCCTACTCCTCTGTCATCTTGCTCCTGGGGCTTTTCGTTTTCACGTCTAACACAAGGCTTGCAGCGAAGGAGATGGGATAGGGCAAATTAAAAAGGTCTTTGTTCTTATCAAGATTCAGATTTCTTGAATAAGTACTGTTTGGATTATTTTAGGTGTTTGGTTTACTTCCAGAGTTCTATAGAATTTGATTTCGACAGTTTTTGCCAGGATTCTAACTGCTTTTATCAAGGAAAGGCTTTTTGGAGATCCTTCTCTGCCATTCCTGCTGATATCATTTTCTATTCTGTTTCTTAGGCTATTATAAAATCTCACATATGGTAAATCAATTTTTTCTTTTTAATAAATGAATATATTGAAACTCTCAAGGTATAAATTGAGTTATTAAAATTTATTCAGCTCTTGTGCTAAACATAAACAAGGATATTTCCTCTTATTGTTTGTTACAATTTCAGGAAAGTTGATTTTTTTCCCTCATAGCTTTGTTGCAAGGTTTAAAGATTAATACATAGAACCACCTCTCAATTCTAGTACATAGAATTAAGAACAGTAAGCTCTCAATTGTTATTAGCTATTATCAGTAATCTCCTTTTATTCATCTTCCTCCTTTCAATACAGCTAATTGGAACTTTTCCCTCTTAAACCAAAGCAGAGCAACTCTAACAAAACTCTAAAAATAATAGATTGGAATTGAAAAAAGTTGGTAAAGAAATTTCCTTTCTCTGAAAATTGTTTTTTTTGTGTAATTGAAACTTTGATTATTATTGCTGTGTATGAATGCTGAGAGGGAATAACTGAATCACAGATGTCAACTTTAGCATCTGGAAAGCAAGAAATGATCATAGTATGGGTTTGTGCATGGGACATTGAATGAGATCAGGAAACAAAAAGTGTGGGCTGTAGTCTCTATCTGCTACCAAAAAAGCTATATGATTTTGGCATTTTTCTGCCCCTAACAGTTTCATCTGGGAATTTTCATAGAGTTGAATTACATGTCCTGAGGTTTTTTTTTAAATTTTGGGGCTTTATTTAGTTGAAAGTTGTATCTTTTGAAGAAAATTAGAAATGTATTTAATGTAAGACTGTTTCTTTTAGAGTAAACTACTCTTAATAAAGGCACAAGTAGTGTGCCTTTACTAGAAAGTTTTGCATTAATTGTTCACCCTAAAATACTCACATTATGTGTTTTATAGGAAATAATGACAATATGAATTTAATATCTTTTGTATGCTTTGTTTTAGGTTGGTACAGAGGAGTTTCAACAAAGAAGCCAAATGTAAAGGTAATGAAAAGTTTATTGTCACCCTTTCTAATGTAGGAAGCTACCTAGTATTTTTATTTGGTATAAAAACAATTCTTACATGTCCATCTTTTAATCCTTTACAATAGCCACACACTTTCTTTCCTTTACAGAGGTGTATTAGACCCTGCTCTGTGTCAGCAATATTAAAATTTTTTTTAAAGGACAGAAAATGCATGTATGATCATAGCTGCAAAACTTATTTTGAAAAAGCCTATTTAGGACATTTAATATTTTTTCCTTCAAGTATTTGACAAAAAGTGAATTGACCTCAAAACCAACACTGAAGAAACACAATTGTAAGAGAATATTGTGAACAATTACATGCCAACAAATCGGGCAATTTGGAAGAAATGGATAAATTCCTAGAAACATATAAATTACCAAAACTGAAACAGTAAGAAATAGAAAACCTGAACAGACCCATAACAAGCAAAGGAATTGAAGCAGTAATCAAAAATCTCCCAACAAATAAGAATCCAGGGCTGGATGGCTTCTCAGGGGAATTTTACCAAACATTTAAAGAAGAATTAATACGTATTCTTCTGAAGCTGTTCCAAAAAAATAGAAATGGAAGGAAAACTTATAAACTCATTCTATGAGGCTAGCATTACCTTGGTCCCAAAACCACACAAAGACCCCATGAAAAATGAAAATTAC
Source organism: Potos flavus (assembly GCA_028534135.1). Taxonomy (NCBI): domain Eukaryota; kingdom Metazoa; phylum Chordata; class Mammalia; order Carnivora; family Procyonidae; genus Potos; species Potos flavus. The sequence goes on from CM052898.1 coordinate 15,780,064, forward strand.
AGACCAATATCCCTAATGAACATGGACAAAGAAATTCCTACCAAGGGGATGCCTGGGTGGCTCAGTACATTAAGCATCTGCCTCCAGCTCAGGTCATGATCCCAGGGTCCTGGGACTGAATCCTGTATCAGGCTCCTTGCTCAGCAGGGAGCCAGCTTCTCCTTCTGCCTACTCTGCCTGCTCTGCCTGCTCTGCCTGCTGCTCTCCCTGCTTGTGCACTCACTCTCTGTCTCTGTCTCTCGTTCTCGCTGACAAATTAAATAAAATCTTTAAAAAAAATTCTTACCAAAATACTAGCTAATAGGATCCAACAATACATTAAAAGGATTATTCACCTCTACCAAGTGGGATTTATTCCTGTGTTTCAGGAGTGGTTCAATATCCATAAGCAATCAACATGATACACCACATTAATAAAAGAAAAGGTGAGAACTGTATGATCCCCTCAATAGATGCATTTGACAAAATACAGCATCATTTGTTGATAAAATAGAAAAGCATTTGACAAAATACAGCATCATTTCTTGATAAAAACTGTCCACAATGGAAGGATAGATGGAATATACCTCAACATCATAAAGGCAATATATGAAAGACCCATCCTCAAAGGGAAAAAACTGAGAGCTTTTCCCCTATGGTCAGGTACACGACGAGGATGTTCGCTCTCACCACCATCATTCAGTATAGTACTGGAAGTCCTAGCCTCAGCAATCCAACAACAAAAAGAACTAAATAAAAAGCATCCAGATTAGTAAAGAAGTCAAACTTCACTCTTTGCAGATGACCTGACACTCTATGTAGAAAACCCAAAGACTCCATCAAAAAATTGCTAGAACTCATACAGGAATTCAGTAAAGTCACAGGATATAAAATCAATGCACAGAAGTCTGTTGCATTTCTGTACACCAATAATGGAGCAGCAGAAAGAGAAATCAAGGAATCGATCCTATTTACAGTTGCACCAAAAACCATAAGATACCTAGGAATAAACCTAACTAAAGAGGTAAAATATGTGTACTCTGAAAACTATAGAACACTTATGAAAGAAGTTGAGGAAGACATAAAAAAATGGAAAAACCTTCCATGCTCATGGATTGGAAGAAAAAATAATTGTTAAAATATCTATACTACCCAAAGCTGTCTGCACATTCAGTGCAATCCCTATCAAAATAGCATCAGCATTTTTCACAGAGCTGGAAGAAACAATTCTAAAATTTATATGGAATCAGAAAATACCCTGAAAATCCAAAGTAATGTTGAAAAAGAAAACCAAAGCTAGAAGCATCACAATTCCGGACTTGAAGCTGTATTACAAAGCAGTAGTCATCAAAACAGTATGGTACTGGCACAAAACAGACGCATAGATCAATTGAACAGGATAGAAAACCCAGAAATGGACCTCACCTCTATGTCAACTAATCTTCGACAAAGCAGGAAAGAATATCTAATGGAAAAAAGATAATCTCTTCAACAAATGGTGTTGGAGAAGTTGGGACAGCCACATGCAGAAGAATGAAACTGGTCCACTTTCTTACACCATACACAAAATAAATTCAAAGTGGATGAAAAACCTAAATGTGAGATAGGAATCCGTCAAAATCCTAGAGGAAAACACAGGTAGCTTCCTCTTTGACCTCAGCCTCAGCAATTTCTTGCTAGACACGTCTCCAGAGGCAGGGGAAACAAAAGCAAAAGTAAACTATTGGGACTTCATCAGGATGAAAAGCTTCTGCACAACAAAGGAAACAATCAACAAAAGTAAAAGGCAAGCTGTGGAATGGGAGAAGATATTTGCAAATGACATATCAGATAAAGGGATAGTATCCAAAACCTATAAAGAACTTATCAAACTCAACACCCAAAGAACAAGTAATCCAATCAAGAAATGGGCAGAAGACATGAGCAGACATTTCTCCAATGAAGACATCCAAATGGCCAAGAGACACAAGAAAAAGTACTCAGCATCACTTGGCATCAGGGAAATACAAATCAAAACCACAAGACCAATGATGTACTATACCTTGGCTAATTGAATGAAAAAAAAAAAAAACCCACAATGAGATACCACCTCACACCACTCAGAATGGCTAAAAGTAATAAGTCAGGAAACAGAAGATGTTGGTGATGATGCAGAGAATGCGGAACGCTCTTTACACTGTCGGTGGGAATGCAAACTGATGCAGCCACTGTGGAAAACAGTATGGAGGTTCCTCAAAAAGTTATATGTAGAGCTACCCTATGACCCAGCAATTGTACTACTAGGTATTTACTCAAAGGATACAAAAATAGTGATTCGAAGGAGCACATGCACCCCAATATTTATAGCAGCATTGTCCACAGTAGCCAAACTGTGAAAAGAGCCCAGGTGTCCATCAACAGATGAATAGATAGAAAGGATGTAGTACACACACGCACACACACACACGAATATTATGCAGCCATCAGAAAGAATGAAATGTTGCCATTTGTAATGAAATGGATGGAGCTTGAGAGTATTATGCTAAGTGAAATAAGTCACTCAGAGAAAGACAATTGTTATATTTCACTTGTGAAATTTAAGAAACAAAACAGATGAATATAAGGGAAGGGAAGGAAAAATAAAATAAGGTAAAAACAGAGAGGGAGTCAAACTATAAGAGACTTTTAACTATAGGGAACAAACTGAGGGTTGTTGAAGGGAAGTGGGTGGGTTTATGGGGTAATTTGGTGATGGGCATTAAGGAGGGCACTTGTTATAATGAGCACTGGGTGTTATATTCAGGTGATGAATCACTAAATTCTACCCCTGAAGCTAATGATATACTATATGTTAGCTAAATTGAATTTAAATTAAAAACTTCTTAAGGAGGGCATGTGTGGTGATGGGCACTGGGTATTATATGCAACTAATGAATTGTTGAACACTACATCAAATACTAATGATGTCAATTATAATATGGTTTCATTTATTTGTGGAACATAAGGAATAGCATGGAGGACATTAGGAGAAGGAAGGGAAAAGTGAATAGAGGAGAAATTGGAGGGGGAGATGAACCATGAGAGACTATGGACTCCAAGAAACAAACTGAGGGTTTTAGAGGGGACAGGGGTGGGGGGATGGGTGAACCCAGTGGTGGGTATTAAGAACGGCACAGATTGCATGGAGCACTGGGTGTTATACGCAAACAGTGAATCATGGAACACTACAGCAAAAACTAATGATGTATTGTATGGTGACTAACATAACATAGTTAATTCCACCGGCATTTTTCAAAGTGTTGGAACAAACAATCCTAAAATTTGTATGGAACCAGAAAAGACCCCGAATTGCTAAGGAAATGTTGAAAAAGAAAAACAAAGCTGGAAGCATCACGTTGCCTGATTTCAAGCTTTACTACAAAGCTGTGATCACCAAGACAGCATGGTAGTGGCACAAAAACATGCATATGGACCAGTGGAACAGAGAAGAGAGCCCAGATATGGACCCACAACTCTGTGGTCAAATAATCTTTGACAAACCAGGAAAAAATATCCGGTGGAGAAAAGACAGTCTCTTCAATAAATGGTGCTGGGAAAATTGGACAGCTATTCATAGAAGAATGAAACTCGACCGTTCTCTTACACCATACACAAAGATAAACTCGAAATGGATAAAAGACCTCAATGTGAGGTAGGAATCTATCAAAATCCTAGAGGAGAACATAGGCAGTAACCTTTTCAACATCAGCCACAGCAACTTCTTTCAAGACATGTCTCCAAAGGCAAAGGAAACAAAGCGAAAATGAACTTTTGGGACTTCATCAAGATAAAAAGTTTCTGTACAGCAAAGGAAACAGTCAACAAAACAAAGAGGCAACTCACGGAATGGGAGAAGATATTTGCAAATGACACTAGAGACAAAGGGCTGATGATATCCAAGATCTATAAAGAACTCCTTAAACTCAGTACTCAAAAAACAGAGAATCACGTCAAAAAATGGGCAGAAGACATGAACAGACACTTCTCCAAAGAAGACATACAAATGGCTAACAGACACATGAAAAAATGTATATAAATGTGTATAAATACAAATATAAAGATAAATTGAGGGTTGCAGAAGGGAGGGTTTATGGGGGTGGGGTAACTGGGTGATGGGCATTAAGGAGGGCACATGATCTGATGAGCACAGGGTGTTATACGCAACTAATGACTCAGTGAACACTACATCAAAAACCCAGGATGTACTATATGTTGGTTAAGTGAACTTAATTAAAAAAAGGAAAAAAATAGAGTTTATTGGAGAAACAGTAAGCACCTGTTAAAGATACATATTAAAGTGTTTATGGATGCATTCTAAAATTTGCTCTGAAGTAACTGTCGTAGGTAAAAATGTGTATGTGGGGATTAATAAATCAAAATTGGCAAAATGTTCATAATCATTAAAGGTGAATGAGAGGTTCATGTAGGTTCAGTGTGTTATTCTGTCTAATTCTATATGTATTTGAAGTGGGGATAACATTATTTCATAAAATTGTTACGAGGAATCAATGAACTTATATGTAGCTCTTACCATAGTGCTTAGCACATGATAAGAACACAATAAATATTTGCCTCTTTTGTTATAACAACTACTAATATGGTAGCATAGGGCTTGCAAATGAGACTTTAAAGACTTGACAACACCTTAGAGGACAGAAAAAGAGGAACTAGCACAAAGAGACTGAGAAATAGAGGTGATAGTTGGCTAAGGAGATCTGAAAGATTTTTTTTTTTAAAGGGTAATTAATGATTTCAAGTACTGTGGAGTAGTCTAGTAGAATGGGCACTGTGTAGGGGCTATTATGTTTGGCAGTTAGAAGGCCATTGGTGATTTTTAAGGGAATCCAATTTAATAGCATGATAGTGGCAGAAAGCCAGAGTCTAGTGAGTAGGTTATGGGTGAAAGGAAGAAAGTAGATATAGGCTGTAAGGAATATAAGCTTGTTGGTTTGGGGAGTAGAAGACTGATGAACATTTTGAATTTGATTTATATAAAATTCTAGAAAATACTAATAATTTATAATGCCTTAAGTTCAGTGGTTACCTGCCAATAGTGTTGAAGAGATGGATGGATTGCAAAAAGATACGAGAAAACTTTTGGTGATGATGCAAATTTCTTTATTTTAATTGTGCCCATGATTTCACTGTAAATGTACTACATGCCAAAAGGCATCAAATTCTACACTGTAAATATGTGCAGTATACTTCAATTAAGTTGTTAAAAAACAATTAAATGGCTTTTATATCAAACCCTGAAGATGTGATTTCATATTTATTCTGAGAGTTATCATTTCAGTTTCTCAATTTACTTTCTAGTTTTAGTGGTTAATTTTGATACAGACTTGGTCGAATATCAAGTAATACTGAGAATTTTCTAATGATTTTTTTTTTAAATGAAGGAAAACTGTAGTTGTCATCAGTAGGAGTTCTCCTAACTGACAACTTTTTTAAAGGTGACTTTTATCATTGTTACTTAGCATTGGAATTTTGTGTTTGTGGTTTGGAATTTAACAGCCACATGTTAAGTGTACTCCATGGATGGGCTTTATTATTAGTGTGTTTATATTGTTGTAGGTGGGGAGAAAGTGGTAGATGTTGAAAAGAAGGAAGGCTAGGTGATATTTTGTGCCAGGCTTACTCATTGTGTTTGGAAGTCTTCCAGACCACTCCTAGGTTTGAAGATTTGCTATGAGGACCCACAGGATTCATTATGTAGTTGCACTCAAAGCTATGAATTACTGCAATGAAGAATACAAATCAAGATCAGCAAAGGGAAAAGATGCATGGGCTAAAGTCTGGGGAAATCAGGCACAAGGTTCCAAGAGTCCTTTTCCAATGGAGTCACACAGGACAAACCTAATTCCCCCAACAACACTTTGACAGCATGTGTGAAGTGTTGCCAACCAAACTTGTTTGAAACCTGGTACCCCGTGTTTTTATTGGCACTGGTCACATAGGCAGCCTCTGCCTAGCATGTAACAAATTTCCATACTCCCAGAAGGAAAGCAAGTGTTTATCATAAACCATATGGTTTGTGCCAAATAGTTTAGGCACAGTGAGCAATTCTTATCAGTTAATGGCAAGAACCCTCCCCAAATTTAAGTTTAAAATAAGTATGAGAGTTTCATTTGGCCCACGTTTTCAGCAACACTTTTCATTTTCAGTCTTTTAAATTTTAGCCATTCATATGGATGGCGCAGCAGTATCTTGTTATTATCTGAATTTTTATTTCCCTGATGACTAAAGAGGTTGGACGTTTTTTCAAATGTTTATTGGCCTTTCACCTCACACTTTTTCTATGTAGTGTCTGTTCATGTCTCTCACTCATATTTTACTGTTTTTTATTGAATTATATGAATTCTTTATTCTGAATATAAGTCTTTGTAAATATACTCTTTTACTCTGTGGCTTGCCTTTTTATTTTCTTAATATTGTGTTCTGAAGAGTAGATTTTAATTTTAAGGAAGTCTAATTTGTCATTTAAAATTTTTTTGTTATGGTAGAGCTAATGTTCTATCTTTAGTATCATTGTCTGATTCATTTTCTGTCAGTTGAGTTAGTTGTATTTTGCAGGAAATTTGCCTATTTGCTTTTTATTTTGTTATTATTCAAGCTATTTATCATTTTTAAGTCTTTAAGATATTTAGCACTAATCCCTCCTTCATTCCAGATTTTAGGAATTTTTGACCTTTTTCTTGATCATATCTATGTAAATTTTTGTTGTTTTGTTGGTCTTTAAAAAAAAGTTAACTTTTGACTTTAAACATTTTTGTCCATTATTTCAAAGTTCTCTCTTTTTTAATTTAAATTTAATTAGCCAAGGTGTAGTACCTTTTTGGTTTTTGATATAATGTTCAATGATTCATCCGTTCAGTATAACAAAGCTCTCTGCTTTTTTATTATCCTAGTCATTTTAGTTACGCTGGGCTTATTTACTTTTATTTTTAAAAGATTTTCATTGGGTATACAATTCTAGGTTTCCATTTATTTTATTTATTTATGTATTTATTTTCTAGGTTTACATTTAAATATGTCAGTCCATTGTCTTCTGGCTTTATAGTGTTTCTGATGAAGAGTATTCTTACTTTTGTTTCTTGTACTATAGTTACTTAAAATTTTTATTTTGTTTTTATTTCTGGATGCTTTTATGATTTTCTATTTATCATTGTTTTTTGGCAGTTTGCTTATGATGTATTTTGGTGTTGTGTGTGTCTGTGTTTTATCCAAATTTATATCATGGTGCTGCCTATATCTATGGGTTTTTGTTTTTCATCTAATTAAGAAATTAAAAAGGGGAACCCTCTTACACTGTTGGTAGGAATGCAAACTGGTGCAGCCACTCTGCAAAACAGTATGGAGGTTCTTCAAAAAGTTAAAAATAGAACTACCCTATAACCTAGCAATTATACTACTAGGTATTTACCCAAATAATTCAAAAATACTAATTCAAAATGGCACATGCACCCCAATGTTTATAACACCATTATCAACAATAGCCAAATTATGGAAACAGCCCAGATGTTCATTGACTGATGAACGGATAAAGATGATTTGGTAAATACATACAATGGAATATTATGCAGCCATCTAAAAGAATGAAATCTTGCCATTTGTAATGAAATGGATGGAGCTTGAGAGTATTATGCTAAGCAAAATAAGTCAGTCAGAGAAAGAAGTACCATATGATTTCACTTATATGTAGAATTTAAGAAACAAAACAGATGAACATAGAGGAAAAAAAAGAGAGGCAAACCAGAGAACAGACTCTTAACGAAAGAGAACAAACTGAGGATTGCTGGAGGGGAGGTGGGTTAAGTGTGTGATGGGTATTAAGGAGGGTGCCCTCTTTTTAAAAAAAAAAAATTTTTTTTTATTATGTTATGTTAGTCACCATACAGTATATCATTAGTTTTGATGTAGTGTTCCATGATACATTGTTTGCATATAACACTCAGTGCTCCTTACAATCCATGCTGTCCTTAATACCCATCACCAGGCTCACCCATCCTCCCACCCCCTTGCCCTCTAAAACCCTCAGTTTGATTCCTGGAGTCCACAGTCTGTCATGGTTCGTCTCCCCCTCTTAGTTCCCCCCTTCATTTTTTCTTTCCTTCTCCTAATGTCCTTCATGCTATTCCTTATGTTCCACAAATAAGTGAAACCATATGATAATTGTTTTTCTCTGACTTATTTCACTTAGCATAATCCCCTCCAGTTCCATCCATGTTGATACAAATGTTGGGTATTCATCTTTTCTGATGGCTGAGTATTATTCCATTGTATATATGGACCACATCTTCTTTATCCATTCACTGTTGAAGGCCATCTCGGCTCCTTCCACAGTTTGGCTCTTGTGGATATTAAGGAGACTGCACTTATGCAGCCTTATCATGCAAGTGATGAACCACTGAATTCTATGCCTGAAACAAATATTACACTGTATGTTAACTACCTGGAATTTAAATAAAAACTTGAAATAATTTAGAAATCAAAAAAATAATTTAGACATTTTTTTCCTGTGATTTCCTCAAATATATATTTGCTACTTTGTTGTTTTATTTGGATACTTTTAATACTAGGTCTTCAAGTGTGCTACTTTTTCTTCTACAGTATTTAATCTGCCATTAAACACCTTGAATGAACATTTTCATTTAGATGTGTTTTTGAGTTCTTTTATCTCCATTTTTTTCCATTTTATGTATTTATTGCATTTTCATTATGTTCATGTTTTCTTTTAAATCTTTAAAAAGATTTAAAGACTGGTAGGTAGAGACTGACGCGCTACCTACTGTGCTAACGAGGCACCTTTTTAAAGATTTTATTTATTTATTTGACAGAGAGACAGACAGTGAGAGAGGGAACACAAGCAGAGGGAGTGGGAGAGGGAGAAGCAGGCTTCCCCCTGAGCAGGGAGCCTGATGTGGGGCTCAATCCCAGGACCCTGAGATCCTGACCTGAGCCAAAGGCAGATGCTTAATGACCGAGCCACCCAGGCACTCTTCTTTTAAATTTTTGAACAGACTTAATAGCTATTAAAAACTTCTTTTCTGCTAGTTCCCATTGTGTATCATTTTCGGTCTGTTTTATTGACAGCTTTTTCTCCTGGTTTTGGCTTATATTTTCTCACACCTAGTAGTTTTTTTTTGGTTTGTTTGTTTTGTTTTTCTAGAATTTTGAAGTTGTTGAATTTCTTTCTTTTTTTTTCCTCCCAAATATGTTGTTGAATTTCTTGATCTGAATTTTGTCATCTTCCTTTAAAGAAAGCTTAATTCTTTTTTTTTCTGAAGTAGGCCCTGCACCCAATGTGGGGCTCAAACTTGTGACCCTGAGATCAGGAATTGCATGGTCTACTAACTGAACCAGCCAGGTGCCCCTAAAAGTTTAATTCATTTTTTCAGGCAATTAATTTACTTGTAATTCATCTTGATCCTTAAGGTTTGTTAGAGTATGTGTAGAGTAGCCTTTACTCTGGGATTCTTTGACCTTACCCTTAACATGCAGTCTCACTGAGTCTTTATTGAAAGACTCATGTGTGCACTGAGTTCTTTCCCCTCTGCTGGATTAGAACTTGAATGTGTACTAATCTTATGTTTGCTCCAGGAATTGTTTAACTTATAGCTGCCCGTTAGTTGCTCTTTCCCTGGCCTTGTAGCGTCGTACTCTATGCAATTACAGCTTAGTTTTCAGGCAAAGACTCAAGAAAATCTCTATGAGGAATCCTTTAAATCTTGGTCTTCATGATTCCCTTCTGTTCTGTCGCACAAAATCCAGCCCTCCCACTCTTCTTTTTACTAATGTTTGACAGTGGTTTGCTCTGTGTTGTCTCTTTCTGATCTATAAAGGCCTCTAGACAAAAAGCGTTGGAAAATTATATGACTCACTTCATTTGTTTCCCTTCTCCTAGTGATCACACATTCCTATGCTATTGGTTGTCCTATGCTGTCTGAAACAGCTGCTTCACATATTTTTTGAGTTTTTTTAGTTGTTTTTGACAGATGACAGACCCTGGTTTTCTTTGTTATACTTTATATATTTGAGATAATTAAGGAGTTATACGCAGTTATAATAAATAGATACCCAAGTCCTCCATTGATAACATCTTGTAAAACTGTAGTACAGTATCAAAACCAGGATAGTGACATTAGTATAATCAAGAGGCAGAACATTTCCATCACCACAAGGATCTCTCATGTTGCCCTTTTTTAGCTGTACCCATGTCCCTCTATGTCTACTTCCTGGTAGCTTCTAGCAACCAGTAATCTGTTCTCTGTTTTTTATAATTTTGTCATTTAAAAATGTATAGTAGGTGGAACCATACAGTATGCAGCATTTTGGAATTGGAAATTTTCACTCAGTATAACTCTGTAGAGATTTGCCCATGTTTTTGCATGTATTAATAGTTCATTCCTTTCTATTTTTGAGTTATATTTCATGGTATGGATGTACCACCATTTGTTTAACCATTCACATTTTGAAGGTTATCAGAGTTATTTCTACTTTTTCACTATTAAAAGAGAGCTTTTATAAACATATATGTGTAGGTTTTTATAGTTTTGTGAACAAAAGTATTTTTCTGGGGTAAATGCCCAGGCATGCACTTGTTTGCTTATATGGTAGTTGCAGATTTAGTTTTTTAAAAAACAGCCAAACCATTTTCTAGACAGGTGGTACATTTTACATTTCCACCTGCAGTGTATGAGAGATCTAGGTTCTTTGCTTTCTTGCCAGCATTTGATTTTGTCACTATTTTCTATCTTAGTCATTCTGATAGGTGTGGTGGTATCTCACTGTAGTTTTTGTGTTTTTTTTTTTTTGTAGTTTCAATTTGCATTTCCCTAATGGCTAATCATGTTGAACCACCTATCTTTTCACATGTTTGTTTGCCATCTATATATGCTCTTCACGCCTTTTACCCATTTTCTAACTGGGCTTTCTGTTTTTAACTATTGTGTTTTGGAGTTCTTTATGTATTCTAGATACTAGTTTTATATCAGATGTATACTTTGAAAAATTTTCTTTCTATCTGTAGCTTTTCCTTTTATGCTCTTGACAGAATCTTTCAAAGAGAAAGTTTTAAATTTTGGTGAATTGTGACTTATCAGTGTTTTCTTTCATGGATTGTGCATTTGGTATAAACTTTAAAAGTTCTTTGCCTACTCCTAGATCTCCTGTGTAGAAGATTTCCTCTTATATTTTTTCTAAAGTTACATAGTTTTACATGATCTTTCTGAAGTTAATTTTTAGAGCAGGTTTGATAGTTAGGTTGCCTTCCTATCTTTGACTGATTTTGCTATCAGGGTTACTGTTTTGCTTTTGGATGTTCAATTTTCATTTGTGAAAAGGTTATTTTTTCCCTATGAAATTGCTATTATAAAATATTTAAGTATGTTTGTGGGGTCTAATTCTGGTTTCTCTGTTCTCTTTCATTGATCTATTTTTCTATCTCTCTGCCAGTACTGCTAGATCTTGATTTCTGTAGCTGTATAACAAGTCTTAAATTCAGATAGATTGATTTTACTCTCACACTTCATTCTTTTTTAAAAAGATTCGCCTCTTTCTTTTAGAGAGAGAGAGCGAGAGCGAGTGCACAGCCGGAGGGGCAGTGAGAGGGAGAGAGAATCTCAAGCAGACTCCATGCTGAGCTCAGAGCCTGACATGGAGGTTGATCCCATGACCCTGAGATCACAACCTGAGCTGAAACCAAGAGTCAGATACCTAACCAATTGTGCCACAAGGCACCCCCTCATACTTTATTCTATTTAAAAATTCATTTAGCTATTCTAGTTTCCCTCTTTTCTATATAAATTTTAGAATAATCTTGCATATATGTAAAAGATCTTGCTAGGATTTTATAGGCATATTAATAAATGTGTATCAGTTTGAGGAAAACTGACATATTATGCTGAGTCTTCATGTTTCTATGCACATAGCATATCTCTTTGATTTATCAGTATTTTTGACTTTTCCATACACAAATTATGTATCTGTTTTATTAGATTCATACCAAATATATCCTATTTTTGAGAGATTATGAATGGTGTTGTATTTTTACTTTCAGTGTGCATAGATTCATTGCTAGTATATAGAAATACAGTTGATTTGTGTATGTTTATTTGTATCCTGTGACCTTGTTGAACTCTCTTATTGGTTGTAGGAGAGTTTTTTTTTTTTTTTTAAAGCTTCCTTTGGAATTTTCTACATTGACAATCATGTCATTTGTAAATAGAGTCATTTTTATTTCTTCATTTCTGAACTGTATGCCTTTTGTTTCCTTTTTAAAATTAGTGCCTTATTGCACTGGCTCGAACTTCCAACACTTTGGTGAATATGAGTGGTGAAAATGGACGTCTTTGGTTTACTCCTGATCTTAGGGGAAAGTGTTCATTGTTTCATCATTAAGTATAATGCTTCTTTGTGGTGCTTTTCATCAAATTAGGAAGTTCTCTTATGTTCCTAGTTTTGATTTTGCTTAATTTTTTCAACTTTATTAAGATATAGTTGACAAATAAGTTTTATATGTCTAATGTAATGTGTTCAATGTGATGATTTGATATATGTATACTTTGTGAAATTATTGCCATAGCCAGATTAATTAACACATCTGTTACCTCACATAGTTTTTTTTCTGGTAAAAATGCATAAGATATATTCTCTTAACAAATTTTAGTACATAACCTAGTTTTATTAATAATAGTCAATATGCAATACATTAGAACTTTGGAGCTTAAAAAAAAAAGAACCTCAGAGCTTATTCATTAGCTTATATAAGTTTCTTATTCAGCTTATAACTGAAAGGTTGTACCCTTTGACCAGCATGTTTATAATTCCCCCACCCCTCAGCCTCTGGTAGCAATCATTGTACTCTCGTTTGAGTTTGATGTTTATTTACTTATTTATTTATAGATTCCATACACAAGGGAAATCATACAGATTTGTCTTTCTATGTCTGGCTAATTTCACTTGGCATAATGTTCTCCCATTTTATCTATGTTGCAAATGGCAGGATTTCCTTCTTTCCATTGGCTGACTAATATTCCATTGTGTGCGTGTGTATATCACATCATCTTTATCTCTTCATACATTGATAGACACTTAGATTTTTCCATGTCTTGGCTATTGTGAATAATGCTGTAATGAATGTGTGACTGCAGCTATCTCTTTGAGACATGATTGAGTTTATAGTTAAGATTATATCTTGCGTGTGTGTGTGTATGATCAGAGTAGGATTCCTTGATCATGTGGTAGTTCTATTTTTAATTTAAATAGTGTCTTACATAATGGCTTTACCAGTTTATATGCCACCACTAGTGTAGAGTTTCCTTTCTCCACATCTTCACCAAGACTTGTTATCTTTTGTTTTTTGATAATAACCATTCTAACAAAGGTGATGAGGTGAGGTGATGTCATTGTTTTGGTTTGTATTTCCCTGATGATTAGTGATGTTGAACACCTTTTCATCTATCTTTTGGCCATTTGTATGTCTTTGGAGAATGTCTATTCAGTTTCTTTGCCCATTTTTAAGTCAGGTTGTTTTTTGTTTCTGAGTTGTAGGAGTTATAGGAGATATCAGATGTATGCTTTGCAGATATTTTTCTTTCATTCCGTATGTTGCCTTTTCATTTTGTTGAGTTTCCTTTGTTGTGTAGAGGCTTTTTAGTTTGATGTAATCCTAATTATCTGTTTTAGGTTTCTGTTGTCTACGCTTTTGGTGTCAAATCCAAAAAATCATTGTCAAGACCAATGTCAGGTAGCATTTTCTTTGTGTTTTTTTCTAGGCTTTTTATGGTTTTGGGTCTTACATTTAAGTCTTTAATCTGTTTTCAGTTGATTTTTGAGTATGGTGTAAGGGTAAATATTTATTCTTTTCCATGTGTATATCCAGTTATCTTAATACCATTTATTGAAGAAACTATCATTTCTCCATTGTCTATGCTTGGCACCTTCGTTATAAATTAATTGGCAATATATGTATGGATTTATTTCTGGGGTCTCTATTCTGTTCCATAGATTTATATGTCCGTTTATATGTCAGTGCCTTACTATTTTGATTACCATAGCTTTGTAATATAGTTTGAAGTCAGGGAGTGTGATGTCTCCAGCTTTGCTCTTCTTTCTTAAGATTGCTTTAGCTCTTCAGGGTCTTTTGTGCTTCCAGATGAATTTTAGGATTGTTTCCTTTATTTTTGTGGAAAGTGCCATGGGAATTTTCGTAGGTGCTGCATTGAATCTGTAGATGGTTTTGTATAGTATGGACATTTTAATGATAGTAATTCTTCTAATCTATGAACATGGGATATTTTCCCATTTATTTGTGTCCTCTTCAATTTCTTTTGTCTACGTCTTATAGTTTTTGGTGTACAGATCTTTCACCTACTTGGTTAAGTTAATCCTAAATATTTTATTCTTTTTGATGCTATTGTAAAAAGATTGTTTTGTTAATTTCTGTATCTTGTAGTTCATTGTTAGTTTAAGAAATGTTCCTCCCTAATGACTTCCACAACCCCTAAAAAGCTCCTCGAAACCTAACTCATGCCCCTTTCTGGACTATGAGCCCATTAAAGTAATCCAAACCCTACAATGTTCCTTTCTCACTATTTCTCAATAAAAGATCTTTATTCCTGAAAAAAAAAAGAAATGCAACCTATTTTTTGTATATTGATTTTGTATATTGCAACATTAAGAGGTTTACCGGTTCTGAAAATTATTTTGTGGAGGCTTCATGGTTTTCTTCCTTTTTTTTTCTTTTTTTTTGGTAAAGATTCTATTTATTTATTAGGGAGAGAGCACGCCCATGAGAGAGAGTGAGTGAGAGAGAGACAGAGAGCAGGAGCGGGGAGAGGGAGAAGCAGACTCCCTGCTGAGCAGAGAGCCTGATATGGGGCTTGATCGCAGGACCCTGGGATCATGACCTGAGCCGAAGTCAGACGCTTAACTGACTGAGCCACCCAGGCACCCCTGTGGTTTTCTGTATATAAGATCATGTTGTATGCAAAACAGACAATTTTAACTTCTTCCTTTCCAATTTGGATGTCTTTATTTCTTTTCTTGCCTAGTTGCTCTGGCTAGGACTTCTATTTGAATAAAAGGGGTGAGAGTTGGCATTCTTGTCTTCTTACTGATCTTAGAAGTAAAGCTTTCATGGAGTATGGTGTTTGCTGTGAGCTTGTCATATACGGCCTTTATTACGTTTAAGTATAGTCTATCTATACCTGATATGTTGAGAGTTTTTATTATAGGCTACTGAATTTTATTAAATGTTTTTTCTACATTTACTGAGATGATCATATGATTTTATCCTTCATTCTGTTAATGTGTGTATCATACTGATTTTCTTTCTTTTTTTTAAAGATTTTATTTATTTATTTGACAGAGAGAGAGAGAGATCACAAGTAGGCAGAGAGGCAGGCAGAGAGAGAGGGGGAGGCAGGCTCCCTGCTGAGCAGAGAGCCCGATGCAGGGCTCAATCCCAGAACCCTGAGATCATGACCCGAGCCGAAGACAGAGGCTTTAACCCACTGAGCCACCCAGGCGCCCCTCATACTGATTTTCATATGTTGAACTATCCTTGCATTTATCCATTGTTAAAAAGGGATAAATCCTACCTGATAACGATGTGTGATTCTTTTAATGTTCTATTGAATTTGGTTGTAGTATTTTGTTGAGAATTTTTTTGCATCTATGTTCATCAGGATATTGGCCTTTTCTTTTCTCTTCTTTTCTCTTCTTTTCCCTTCCCTTCCCTTCTCTTTTCTTTTCTTTTCTTTTCTTTTCTTTTCTTTTCTTTTCTTTTCTTGTAGTCTTCTCTGGCTTTGGAATCAAGGTAATACTGACTTTGTAAAATGAGTTTGGAAGTGTTCCTTCTTCTTCAATTTTTTGGAAGACCCTGAGAATGATCGATAATTATTTTTTTTTAAGTCGTTGGTAGAATTCATCAGTGAAACCATCTGTTTGTTGAGAGGTTTTACATTTCTGATTAAATTTTCTTAGTCATAATTAGTTTGTTCAGATTTTCTACTTATGATTCTGTCTTGTCAGATATATGTTTCTAGGAATCTTTCCATTTCTTTTAGGTTAACCAATTTATTGGTATATAATTCTTCATGGTAGACTCTTACCATCCTTTGTATTTTCATGGTATCAATTGTAGTGCCTCCTCTTTGTTTTTTTGTTTTTTTTAAGATTTTATTTATTTATTTGACAGAGAGAGAGAGAGATCGCAAGTAGGCAGAGAGGCAGGCAGAGAGAGAGGGGAAAGCAGGCTCCCCGCTGAGCAGAGAGCCTGATGCGGGGCTCGATCGCAGGACCCTGAGATCATGACCCAAGCCAAAGGCAGAGGCTTTAACCCACACCACCCAGGCACCCTGTAGTGCCTCCTCTTTGATTTTTTATTTTATTTATTTGATTCTTTCTCTTATTTTCTTTATTAGTCTGGCTAAATGTTTTTCAATTTGGTTATCTTTTCAAATAGCTAGGTCTTAATTTCATCGATCTTTTCTATTATTTTCTAGTGTCTATTTCATTTATTTCTCTCTAATCTTTATATATCCTTCCTTCTGCTAACTTTGGGCTTCATTATTTTTATAGTTCCTTCAAATATAAAGTTAGGTTGTCCTTCTGTGTTTTTCTTTCTTACTATGGGCACTTATCACCATTAAACTTCCATCTTAGAGCTGTTTTTTCCTGCATCCTAGAGGTTTTGGTATGTTGTGAATCCATTTCCGTTTGTTTTGAGTTATTTTTTTAACTTCTCTTTTGATTTCTTCTTTGGCCAATTGGTTGTTCAGGAATGTGTTGTTTAATTTCCACATATTTGTGAATTTTATAGCTTTCCTCCTGATATTGATTTCTAGCTTCATATCATTGTGGTTAGAAAAGATAATTGGTATGATTTCAGTCTTCTTGAGTTTAAGACTTGTTTTGTGGCCTAACATTATCTACCCTGAAAATTATCTCTGTGTGTTTGAAAAGAATGTGTATTATGTGGTTATTCCGTGGAATATTCTCTATATGTCTGTCAGCTCCATTTGGTCTAAAGTATAATTTAAGCCTAATAATTTCTTATTAATTTTCTGGATCTATCCATTGTTAAAAAGGGGTATTGAAATCTCTTGCTTTTTTTTGTATCGTCTATTTCTTCCTTTGGATGTGTTATTATTTGTTTAATATATTTAGATGTTCTATTTTTTTGGGTGTGTATATATTTGCAATTGTTTTATCCTCATGATTAATTAACCCCTTTGTTATTATATAATCACCTTCTTCGACTCTTGTTTGTGACTTGAAAACTAATTTGTATGATATAAGTATAGATAATTCTGCTCTCTTCTGCTTTATATTTGCAGGGAATATATATTTTTATTTCCTTCCTTTGAGCCCAAGTTTGTGAGTTTCTTGTAAACAGCATGCAGTTGGGTTATATTTTTTAGTTCATTCAGCAACTATATGCTTTTGATTGGAGAATTTAACCTATTTACATTTCATTATTAGTAGGTGAGGACTTACTAATATTATCTTGTTAGTTATTTTCTGGCTCTTTTTTAGTTCCTTTGTCTTTTCCTTTTTCGCTTGTGTTCATTTGTGAATTGATGATTTTCCAAAATGGTATGGTTTGATTTCCTTCTTTCTACCTTTTAACATCTGTTATAGGTTTTTGTTTGTGGTTGCCGCGAGGCTTACATAAAACACCTTTTAACAGTCTGTTTTATGCTGATAATATTTGGACTTCAATCTCGTATAAAAATTATAGCCTTTTGCTCTTACCCACACTTTATATTTTTGATGTTGCAGTTTACATCTTTTTATATTGTATATTCTTTAAGAAATTACTGTAGCTGTAGTTATTTTTAATACTTTTGTTCTTCACTGTTTACTAGAGTTAATTGATTAATATGCTGCCATATTACAATATGAGAGAAGTCAGAATTTAAGTATAAACTTACCTTTATCACTGTGTTTTATATTTTTATTATGTTTTTTATGTTACTAATTAGTGTCTTTTCATTTTAGCATGAAGAACTTCTTTCAGCATTTCTTATAAGGCACATTTAGTTGTGATGAACTCTCTCAGCTTTTGTTTGTCTTGGAAACTCTTTATCTCTAGTTTTGAAGGACGCCTTTGCCGGGTGAAGTATTCTTAGTTGGCAATTTTTTTCTTTCAGTACTTTGAATGTATCATCCCATTCTCTCCTGGCCTGCAAGGTTTCTGCTGAATTCTGCTGATAGCCTTATGGGGGTTACCTTGTAAGTTACAAACTTTTTTTTATCTTGTTGTTTTTGAAATTCTCTTTGTCTTCGATTTTAGTCAGTTTTATTATAATTTGTCTTTGAATTGATATTTTTCAGTTGAATGTTTTGGGAGACCTAGCTTCATGAACTTGGATATTCAAATCTCTCCCGAGATCTGGGAACTTCTCAGCCATTATTTTTTTAAATCAGATTCTGTCCCTTTTTTCTCCTTCCTCCTTCTGGAACTGCAGTAGTACGTAGATTGTTTTTCTTGATGGTATCCCATAATTCACATAGAATTTCTTTACTCTTTTTCATTCTTTTTTCTTTGTTCCTTTCAGCTAGATAATTTCAGGGTTCCTGTCTTTAATCTCACTGATTCTTTCTTCTGCTGATCAAGTCTGCTTTTGGTACTCTATTTTACATTTTTCATTTAATTCATTGTAATCTTCAGCTCCAGAATTTCTGTTTTCTTTTTATGATTTCTATGTAATTATTAAGCTTCTCATTTTGTTTGTGTATTGTTTTCCTGATTTTGTTTAATGGTCTTTCTGTGTTTTCTTATAACTCCTTGAGCTTTTTAAAAACAAGTACTTTGAATTATTTATTGGCAAATCACAGATCTGTTTCTTTGGGCTTGGTTACTAGAAAAAAACTATATTCCTTTGGTGGTATCGGTTCCTTTATTATTTTTTTCCTTCAGTTCCTTTATTTTTAATGTTCTTAAAATCTTGCATTTCTTTTTTGCATTTGAAGAAGCAATCACTTCCTCCATTTTTACTTATGTCTTTGGTAGAGGAAAAACTTATGTCAGCCCTGTTGGATATTCTGAGGTTATCTTAGACCTTTCCTTTGGATGCACCTGCTCCACACTTGTTCCTTTTTGGAGTGGAATCCTTAAGACTATATGGTTTCTCTCAATCCCATAAAAATCAGTCCAATTTCTAACAGTCTCTTGTTTGCTTTACCTAAGGCAGTGCTGAATGCTCAAGTTTCTGTGCTTTCTCCCAGTCCCACAGAGTTGGGTGGCTTTCTGCATGTGCTCAGTAACCATCTGCAAAGGGTTATATTTGTCGTTTCCCAAGGAGCTGGCTATGGAGTTGGGGAGTAGCTGGGGAAGGTATGCAGTGTGTTGGGGGTACCTGTGGGCCAGTTGGGAAGAATTTCAGGCAAGAAGTCCCCATTGGCTCATGGACAGGCTTCCTGATGGAGTCCGCAAAGTGACTGGTAGGATCCTTTGATGTCTTTTGAGAGTTCTGGCTGCTCTCCTCCTAGTCCCTCCTTACCCTCCAGTTGTGTAGTATACCTCAGTATTCTGGATGGGGTGAGAAAGAAGTGGGCCTCTTCAGCAGCATACCACAAAGCTGGGGAAAGCCTGGTGCTCACTCAGATGCTCTCACTTTCTGCCATAGGAGAAATCACAGGTCAAGAAGGTATCTTTTGGCAGTGAGCTGGGCTGCCTTGTGGGAGGGATAATGCAGGTAAAGTAAAATTGTTCTTACCTTCTTGAGTGCATCCAGTTTCAGGTTTTTTTTTTTTTTTTTTCCAGCACTGTGCTGGAACTTTTCCACTGGATTCCTGAGCTTCCACAAGGTCGTTCTTTTCTGTGATTGTTAAAATCAGTTTTCTTTGGTGGGGAAAATGGTACAAACTCCTACTCTTCATTTTGCTTATATTACTCCTCTGATTTTTGTTGCTTTTTTTTTCTGAGTCTCATTTCAGTCATAAATTGGTGTTGAAGTTTGTCAGATGTATTAATACAGTATGTGATTTTTCTTCATTAGATTTAATATGGTAGATTACATTGATTGATTTTTGAATTTGAAAATGTCTTTCATCCCTAAAATAAACCTCATGGTGCATAAGTCTTCTTATTGCTCAATTCTACTTGATAACATTTTGTTAAGGATTTTTACATTTATATTCATGAGGGATATTGGTCTATAGTTTTCTTTATTTATACTGTCTTTGATTTTGGTATCGGAGTAATACTGGTGTCATAAAATGAATTGAGAAATTTTTTTTTCTCTTATTTTATGGTAATGATTTTGTAGTAGTGTTCATTCTTCAAGTAGTGAAGACATCTGGGTCTGAAGATTTTTCTTCTTTGGAGTTTTAAAATATGAATTCAATTTCCTTAATGGTCATAGGGCTATTCAAGCTATTCAAATTATAGTTGATCCTTGAGTGACATGGGTTTGAACTATGTGGGTCCACTTCTGTGTGGATTTGTGATACATACAATACAGTACTGTAAATTTATTTTCTCTACCTTATGATTTTTTTAAAATATTTTTTTCTCTAGCTTACTTTATTGTAAGAATAGACTATATACTACATATAACATTCAATATACGCGTTAACTGTTATCGGTAAGGTTTCTAGGCAACAACAGGCTATTAGTAGTTAAGTATTTGAGAATTAAGAAGTTATACATGGGGGCGCCTGGGTAGCTCAGTGGGTTAAAGCCTCTGCCTTCAGCTCAGGTCATGATCTCAGGGTCCTGGGATCAAGCCCCGCATCGGGGTCTCTGTTCAGCAGGGAGCCTGCTTCCCCCTCTCTCTCTGCCTGCCTCTCTGCCTACTTGTGATCTCTCTCTCTCTGTCAAATAAATAAATAAAATCTTAAAAAAAAAAAAAGTTATACATGGGTTTTTGACTGTGTGGGGTATTGGTGCCCCTAACCCCTAACCCTGTATTGTTCAAGAATCAACTGTATACATTTTGTATTGGTTGAGTTATGGTAGTTTGTATTTTAAAAGGAACTGATCCATTTCATGTATGTCATCTATTTGTGTAGAGTTTTTGAAATATTCTTTTAATATCCTTTTAATGAATGTATAATATCCTGTTTCATTCCTGATATTGATAACTTGTGTCTTATCTGTTTTTTACTTTGTTAGTCTTGGTAGAAATTAGTTCTATTTTTAAGAATATATTTTATTTATTTGTTTGACAGAGAGAGAACACAAGCAGGATGAGTGGCAGAGGGAGAGAGAGATGCAAACTCCCTTCTGAGCAGGGAGCCTGACTTGGGGCTTAAGCCCAGAACCTTGGGATCATGACCTGAGCTGAAGGCAGATGCTTAACCAGCTGAGCCACCCAGGCACCCCTAGTCAGTTCTATTGATCTTTCCAAAGACCAGCTATATATTTTCTCTGTTGTTTTTCTTTTTTAAATTTTGTTGATTTCTACTTTTTGTTCTTACTGCTTGCTTTGGTTTTATTTTGCTCTTCTAATTTCTTGAAGAGAGAGCTTAGGTTATTGATTTGCAATTTTCCTTTTTATTTTATTTTATTTTTTAAGTTTTTAAAATTTATTTATTTATTTATTTTTAAAGTAGGCTCCATGCTCAACATGCATCTTGAACTCACAACCGTAAGATCAACAGTTGCATGCTCTATTGACTGAGCCAGGTGGCCCATGCAGTTTTCTTTTTTAATAACATATGCATCTGTCTTTGTCTGACTGGCTTATTTCACTTAGCATAGTACTCTCTAGCTCCATCCATGTTGTTGCAAATGGCAAGATTTCATTCTTTTTTATGGCTGAGTAATATGCCATTATATATATATATACATACACCACATATTTTTTTTTAATAAAATAGGAATAATCTTTCTTTTTATTTATTAATTTTTTAATAGGAAGCCAATTTTATTTTTTTAATTTAATTTTATTTTTTCAGTGTTCCAAGATTTATTGTTTATGCACCACATCCAGTGCTCCATGCAATATGTGCCCTCCTCAATACCCACCACGAGGCTCACCCATACCCCCACCCCTCCCTTCCAGAACCCTCAGTTTGTTTCTCAGAGTCGACAGTCTCTCATGCTTCATCTTCCCCTTCGACTTCCCCCAATTCACTTTTCACATCTTCTTTTTTTGTCGTTGTTGAAGATTTTATTAGAGTGTGTGCATGCATGCGAGTTGAGGGGAGGGAAGGGACAGAGGGGAAAGGGAGGGACAAGTAGAGACTCCATACTGAGTATGGAGCCCAACGCAAGACTTGATCTCACCACCCTGAGATTATGACCTGAGCCGAAACCAAGAGTAGGATGCTTAAGCTTAACCAACTGAGCTACCCAGGTGCCCTCACATCTTCTTTATCTATTCCTAGTTGATGAACATTTGGGCTCTTTCCATAATTTGTCGATAATGCTGCATAAACATTAGGGTGTGTGTATCCCTTTGAATCAGTATTTTTGAATCCTTTGGTATTTTTGTACTTAGTTAGTGCAACTACTGGGTCATAGGATAGTTCTATTTTTAACTTTTTGAGGAATCTCCATACTGTTCTGCAGAGTGGATGCCACCAGTTGCATTCCCAACAACAGTGTAAGAGGATTCCCCTTTCTCCATATCCTTGCCAACATCTTTTGTTTCCTGTGTCATTAATTTTAGCCATTCTGACTCATATATGGAATTTAAGAAACAAAAGAGATGAACATAGGGGAAAGGAAAAAAAAAAAAAAAGAGGGAGGCAAACCATAAGAGAATTGTAACTATAGAGAACAAACAGGGTTGATAAGGGGACATAGGCAGGGGATGGGCTAAATGGTTGATGGATATTGAGGAGTGATGAGCAGTGGATGTTATATGTAAGTGAGGAATCACTAAATTCTTCTCCTGAAACCAACATTACACTATATGTTAACTAACTAGAATTTAAATAAAAACTTGAAACAACAAAAAATAATATATGCATTTAATGCCAGTAATTTCCCTTTCAGCATTTCTTTACCTGTGTCCCCAAATTTTGATATATTGTATTGTTATTTTAATTCAGTTCAGTTTTTTATTTACTCTGAAAAGTCTTCTTTGATACATGGATTATTTAGAAATATGTTGTTTTATATTCAAGTATTTGCAGATTTTTCTTCTGTTTTTTGTGTGATTGATTTCCAGTTCGATTTCACTGTGGTTAAAAAACATTCTGTTTATGATTTTGATTGTTTTAAATTTGTTGACATTTGTGGTTTTGCCCAGGATATGATTTATCTTGATATATGTCCTGTGCGCACTTGAAAAGAATGTGTATCTGCTTTCGATGAGTGGAGTGTTCTGTGAATGTCACTAGGTCCTATTGGTCGATGGTGTTGTTGAGTTCTTTATCATTGCTCTTTTTCTGTTTAGTTGTTCTGTAAGTCTCTAACTGTAATTGTGAATTTGTCTATTTTTATTTCTGTGAGTTTTGCTTCAACATATTTTGTTGTTTAGTGCATCTACATTTGTGATTGCTATGTTTTCTTGGTGGTTGACTTTGTATCATTATATAATGTCCCTTTTTGTATCTGATAATTTTCTTTGTTCTGGAGTCTATCTAATATTAAATCTTGCTTTCTTTTCATTAATTTTTGCATAACATGTTTTTTCATGCTTTTACTTCTGATTTGCCTATGTTGTTATTTTTGTAATGATTTTTTTTAAGATTATTTATTTGAGAGTGTGTGAATGCAGAGGGGAGGGGCAGAGGGAGAGAGAGAGAGAGAGAGAATCTCAAGCAGACTCCCCACTAAGCGTGGAGCCTGACACTAAGATCATGACCTGAGCCCAAATCAAGAGTTGGACACTTAACCGACTGAGCCACCCAGGCACCCCTCCATGTTGACATTTAGTACGTTCATAGTGATTTACAATCATTACCACTATCTAGTTCCAAAACCTTTTCATCACCCCAAACATGAAACCTTATACCTATTCCCCTATCCACCAGCCCTTGACAACTACTATCTGTGTAGATTTGCCTTTCATATAAGTGAAATCCTGTACTATGTGACCTTTTGTGACTTTCTTCTTCTTCTTCTTCTTTTTTTTAAAGATTTTATTTATTTATTTGACAGAGAGAGAGATCACAAGTAGGCAGAGAGGCAAGCAGCAAGTTTGTAACTTATGAGGTAACCACCTCCCCAGTTAGACTATCAGTGGATTTCTCAGCAAAAATATTACAGGCCATAAAAGAGTAGAGTGATATAGTCCAATGGTGAAAGAAAAAAAAAAAGAAAACCCACCAACCAAGAATACTTTCCCTAGCAGAGCCGTCCTTCAGAAATGAAGGAGAGATACAAATTTTCCCAGCTAAACAAAAGCTGAGGGAATTTACCGCTAGACCTGCCTTACAAAATGCTAAGAGGAGTTCTTCAAGCTGAATGAAAGAACGCTAATTAAGAACATGAAAGCATGAAAATATAAAACACACTGGTAAAGGTTATTATATAGTCAAATTTAGAATACTCTAATACTATGATGTGATGGTGTATATTAACTCTAGTATTAAAAGATGAGAGTATTAAAAAACATAGCTACAATAATTTTAAAATATAAACAAATTGTGACATCAAAATCAAAGCAGGGAGAGTAAAAGGGTAGAGTTTTTGTATATGATCAAAGTTAAGTTGTTATTAGTATAAAATAGACTGTTATAATGTGTTACATAAAACCATGGTAACCACAAAGCAAAATCTACAGCAGAATCCTGGAAGATGACAGATACGGGAATCAAAGCATACCTGTGGAAAATCATCAGTTCACAAAGGAAGGCAGCAAGAGATGAAAGGAGCAAGGCAATTATAAAAGAACTGGAAACAATAAGATAGCATTAGTAAGCCTTTACCTATCAATAGTTACGTTAAATATAAATGGATTGAATCCTCTAATCAACAGACCTAATGTGGCTGGATTGATTAAAAAGCAAAGCCCAGCTAATTGCATGCCACCTATAAGAGACTTACTCCGGCTTTAAGGATACATATAGGTTGAAAGTAAAAAGAAAAAGATATTTCGTGCAAGTGGAAACCAAAAGAGAGCACAGGTAGCTATACTTACACTGGGTAAAGTAGATTTTAAGACAAAAACTATAACTAGAGACCAAGAAAGTCATTTATATAATGATAAAGGAATCAACTCAACCAGAAGATATATCATTCATAAAGGTGCATCAGAAACCAGTATATTAATATATAATAAATATATTAAACACAGATTTAAAGGGAGAATTAGATTATAGTAGTGGGAGACTTCAGTAGATAGATTATCTGGACAGAAAATCAACAAAGAAACATTGGACTTGAACTGTACTTTAGACCAAATGAACCTCACAGACGTAGATAGAACATTTCATCTACCACCAGCAGGATATACATTCTTCTCAACTGAAGATGGAACATTCTTCAGAATAGATCTTATGACAGGTCACATAGCAAGGCTTAGAAAATTTAAGAAGATTGAAATTATACCATGTATCTTTTTTAGACTACAACATATGAAAGTAGAAATCAATAATGGGAAGAAAACTGGAAAATTCACAAATATGTGCAAATTAAACAACCCAGTTCTGAACAACCAGTGGGTCAAAAAAATCACAAAGGAAATAAAAAAAATACCTTGACACAAATTAAAATGGAAACAGCATACTATGGGAGGCTGCAAAAGCAGTTTTAAGAGAGAATTTTATAGTAATACATGCCTACAATATGAAAAAAGAAAGATGTCAGATAAACAACCTAACTTTACATCTCAAGGAACTAGAAAAAGAAGAAAAAACTATGCTCAAATTTAGCAGAAGGAAGGAAATAACAAAGATGAGAGTGGAAAAAGTGAAATAGAGACCAGAAAACTATGAAAAGATTAACAAAACTAAGAACTGTTTTTTTTTTTCTAAAGATAAACAAAATTGACAAACCCTTAGATAGACTAAGGGGAAAAAGGAAAGACCCAAATAAAGTGAGATATGAAATAGGAAACATTTAAAATGATACCATAGAAATAGAAAGGATTATAAGAGAATGCTATGACAAATTAATACCAACAAATTGGATAACCTGGAGGAAATGGATGAATTCCTAGAAATATATAACCTACCAAGGATAAATCAGGAAGAAATAAAAAAATGTTAATCACCCAAATAATGAGTAAGGAGATTGCATGAGCAACCAAAATCTTCTAACAAAGAAAAGTCCAAGACCTGATAATTTTACTGGTGAATTCTACCAAACTTTAAAAAGTCAATACCAGGGACACCTGGGTGGCTCAGTGGGTTAAAGCCTCTGCCTTCGGCTCAGGTCATGATCTCAGGGTCCTGGGATCGAGCCCCGCATTGGGCTCGCTGCTCAGCAGGGAGCCTGCTTCTCCCTCTCTCTCTGCCTGCCTCTCTGCCTACCTGGGATCTCTCCCTCTCTGTCAAATAAATAAATAAAATCTTTAAAAAAAAAAAAAGTCAATACCAGTTCTCAAACTCTTTTAGAAAATTGAAGAGGAGGGAACACTTCCAGACTCTTTTCATGAGGCCTGTAATACCCTGATACCCAAGCCAGATAAGGACACTAAAGGAAAAGAGAACAAAAGGCAATATCCCTGATGAATACAGATGCAAAACTTCTCAACAAAATATTAGCAACCCGAATTTAACAGCACTTTTAAAGGATCATGTCAAGGGACGAAAGGATGGTTCAACATTATCAAACTAATAATATTTGATACACCTCATTAATAGAATGAAAGATAAAAATCATATAATCATTTCAGTAGATGCAGAAAAAGCATTTGACAAAATGCAGCATCCTTTCATGAATAAAACTTAGCAATTTGGGTTTAGAAGTAACATACCTCAGCATAAGAAAGGCCATGATATGACAAGTCCAGAGCTAACATCATGCGCAATGGTAAAAGGTTGAAATCTTTTTCTCTAAGATGAGCAATAACACAAGGGTGCTCACTCTCACCACTCCTATTAAACAGAATACTGGAAGTCCTAGCTAGAACAAGCAGGTAAGAAAAAGGAAACAAAAGGTATCCAAATAAGAAAGGAAGAAGTAAAATTGTATGTGCTTGCAGATGATATATATGTAGAAAATCCTAAAGACTCCACCAAAAAACTGTTAAAACTAATGAAAAATTCAGTAAAGGGGCACCTGGGTGGCTCAGTGGGTTGAGCTTCTGCCTTCGGCTCAGGTAGTGATCTCAGGGTCCTGGGATCAAGCCCCGCATCGGCTCTCTGCTCGGTGGGGAGCCTGCTTCCCCCTCTCTCTCTGCCTGCCTACTTGCGATCTCTCTCTCTGTCAAATGAATAAATAAAATCTTAAAAAAAAAAAAAACAATTCAGTAAAGTTGCAGGATACAAAATTAACACAAAGAATTTAGTTGTGTTTCTGTTCACTAACAGTGAAATATCTGAAAAAAGAAAGGCAACAGTCTATTCAAAATAGCAGTGAAAGCAAGCAGAAACTTAGGAATAAGCTTAACCAAGGAGGTGAAAAGATCTGTACATTGAAAACTATAAAGTACATTACTGTAGTCCAGCTGTCTGGCCTAGTCTGGTATAGATTTATTATTGGCAGTGGTGGAGGCCAGAGAGTATAAAAAAATTTGGGCCATTGTGTTTTATTTGAAGGGAGTTTCATACATCAGGAAAAGGAATGAAGCACTGATTAGAAAACTTAATTGTTTTTAAAAACAATTCATTTTTGTCCATTAGAAATTGAAATCAAATTATGGCAAATATGAAAATGGAAACTCTATAATGAAAAATAAAAGAAGAAATGTTTATAAAAACTTCCAAATTGATTCATTCTTGTGAATATAAATGTGAGTCAGAGTCTGAGAATTGTTTCTCCAGCTCAGAGCTGGATAATATAGGTGATATTAGCTGGTTAGGTGATATTGTTGGTTTTATAGATACATGCCAAGTTCTGCATATAAGTCTATATCCTGAGAGTGATTAGATGAAATATTTCCAATCTGTAACTTAAAAAATCTTTTTGGTAGTTGCCTAGGATCACAGTTTTCCCTTGAGGATAGACTCTGAGTGCAAATGACAATGAAATTCCTATATAATGTATATAGTTTGTGCAACTTTGCATTCTTAATATGCAAAGTGGTTGCTACATTATCTTTTTTTTTTAAAAGATTTTATTTATTTATTTGAGAACGGGAGAGAGCACAAGCACAAGCCAGGGGGGCGGCAGACAGAGGGTGAGGGAGAAGCAGACTCCCCGCTGAGCAGGAAGCCCAATGCAGGGCTCCATCCCAGAACCTGGGGTCTTAACCTGAGCCAAAGGCAGACACATAACTGAATGAGCCACCCACACACCCCTGTCTACTGTATTGTTGATAGAGTATTTCCATGCTGAAATCCAGCTGCTATTTTAGTATATATGAGATGTTAATCACAAATTTCCTTTTCTAATGGGAAATCTTTTCTCTTTTACAGGGGATCTTTCCTGCAAATTACATTCACTTGAAAAAGGCAATTGTCAGTAATAGGGGGTGAGTAGTTGGCCTTACTAAATTTATTTATAATTTTTATAGGTTTCAGAGGAAGACTTTTTTCTTTTTGGTTTGTAGTATAAAATATGCTATTAAGATGTTTCCCTGCCAAAAATAAATTTGCTTTATCGCTTTATCATATATAATTCTGAGGCCACAACTATTTCTTAAAATACTGACAACTTTAATCTGTTTTCTTGTATACTAGAAAGGTAACCTGGGATGTTGTGAATTTTATTAAAACAGTTATGCATGCAGCATGTTTTTTACAATTATTTACATTTTGAGAATAGTTTCTGATAGGGTAACAAGTGCAATCTCTGGTAGAAGAGAGCAACATGTAAATATATCAAAATGTTAACATTTGTTATTTTTGCACATTCAGATTATGAGTGGTTTTTAGAAATTCTTTACCATCATGCCCTAATTTTAAAAGTAATAAATACATATTACCATAAAATTTTTATTTTATTTTTCAAAATTTATCATTTTAAAATATATTTAAGATACTATATATGGTAGCTTTTGGTACTAGAAATAATGCTTTTAAACAGACGTTGAGAAAGCATCAGAGTTTAGTTAGGGTTGAATCAGGAAAAGAGAAACCTTACAGTCACTTTATAAGCTAGAATTTAAGCAAGCAGAAACTTAGGAATAAACTTAACCAAGGAGGTGAAAAGATCTGTACATTGAAAACTATAAAGTATAAAGGGAATTGTTTACGCACATTTGAAAAATGAAAGAAAAAAAAGAGGAAATGCCGATACAACCCAAAATAATAACTGCAGAAAGAAGTCTATAATGGCTGGGGAAACAAAAGATAATGGATTGGAGGTACCAGAACTCAGGAACTTGAAAGATGGATCTTGAGACACTGGAGCTCAAATTCTGAGGAGATGAAATCACATGGCTGCTGCTGATATGTACGAAGAAGGGCAGTGAGGCTGTTTCTGGGAATGCCAAAAGCAATTGGAGGCTGGAACCAACTGTCTCTGGTGGAACGGTGTATAGGAACAGCAGTGAACACTTTTTTTTTTTTAATAATTTTTTTAAAGCTTTTATTTATTTGACAGAGAGAGAGATCACAAGTAGGCAGAGAGGCCAGCAGAGAGACAAGGGGAAGCAGGCTCTCTGCTGAGCAGAGAGCGCAATGTGGGGCTCGATCCCAGGACCCTGAGATCACGACCTGAGCCGAAGGCAGAAGCTTTAACCCACTTTAACCCACTGAGCCACCCAGGCGCCCCTACAGCAGTAAACACTTTTTATTCCCTTTTCTCCAGTATATTTCTAGTGCTCCCCACCAGACAAAGCTTGTGAGGCAAAGTTGGCAAATCCCAGCCTCAGAGTCGATGCTTAGAAGGGTGGGTTTAGAGATGAGAGGTATTAGTAAATGACTGGTATGCCTTCTAAGATAAAATTTGTTACTGAGGCATAATAAGACTATAATTAAGAAGATTCTAGTATGAATGCATGACCAGCATACTTTTTATTGTTCCCTTTCTTCTTTTATAAAATATCAGACACAAGGATATAGAGAGAGGAAACTTGAAAATGCTTTTAGTGAATCTTTGCAACATATTATGTACTACCTCAAATTTATAGGTAAGGACTGCCAAAACCATCAAGATTGGATAGAAGTTGTAAGGAAAAAGGAAAAGGGAGTGTCTAGACCAGGATCATGAAGGCATACATTTCTGAAAGTACTAAGAAAATACATTTTATGAATGTGAATGGCTCACCTTGAAACACAAAAATAATACCCCTAATTTAATAGCACTTAGTTTAATAATGGTACTAATGAGAACTGAAATGTGGCAGAAACTACATGGAGGTGAAATGAGACAAGGAGATAAAAAGTTTAGGGATCAAGAAACAGAGTGCCTCAGAAAATGCCAGCAAAATCATATATTTCTGATAATAAGGGACTCATCTTAAATCCAGGAGCAATGTTCCTGTTTATAATAGTTGTAAAGGAAATTGGGGACTACTTTGCTAGCAGAAAAATCCATACCTAGATTCAGTTTGTTTCAGGAAGACAAAGGAGATACGGCTTAAAGAATTATATAGGACAGCCATATTTGTTGGAAGCACTCTTTCTCCAAGGAAGCGGAGAAACTGTCTTTTTGATGTACGTCTTAGAAAGCTACATAGGACCAATTCAGTATACAAACCTCCTGCAGTTTGATGGTCCAGAATAATATTTCTAAAATCTGAAGAAAGTATTTTAAAAAACTGTCTTCAGGTGTTGAAGAGCAGTCAATGTAGGAGGATCTTCTTTCCCCAAATTTTTACTTAAATTCCAGTTAGTTAACATACAGTGTAATATTAGTTTCAGGTGCAGAATTTAGTGATTCATCACCTCCATACAACACCCAGTGCTCATCACAAGTGCACTCATTAATCCCCATCATCTGTTTCACTTGTCTCCCCACACCCCCTGCCTTCTGCAATCAGTTTGTTCTCTATAGTTAAGAGTTTGTTTCTTGGTTTGCCTTTCTCTCTCTCTCTCTCTTCAAATGTAGGGAGGATCTTGAGGAACTTTGATTCTTGAAGGAAGGGGGAATGCATATGGGAAGAGTTCGTGTTTACTTTGGCTTTTTTTTTCCACAGAGAATTTTTCAGTTTGTTGTGATGTAGTGCAGCAAGCAGATCCCAAACAGAAAGTAGTAGTCTTTCAGGGATGAGGAAATAGACATTGGAGTTTGGAACTCTCAGGGAGACTAATAAGAAGTAAGAGGTTAAAACCCAGAGAGTAGAGAACCTCAGAGAATTAGGACCTTAATCTGCTTACAAATTCCCCCTAAGTAATTGAATGAATTCTAGCTTCTTTTGGGCTGTGTAAAACTCAAGGAATCTTAGTAGAAGAGTACAACTAGCAAACTGAGTAGACTTTACCAGCCACTTAACATTGATGAGAAAAATATTAGAGTTCAAGGACTGGCAAGTTATGGGGGCCATGGCAAAATATTGGGCCTTCTGTTGAGATCCTTAAAGGAACATACCCTATATGTAGGGCCATGCCCTTGGATAAAGGACCAAACCAAAGGTACGTGGGCAAAAGTGAAATAGTCCAGTCCTAACAAAGTGTAAACCTCTGAAAACACAAGGGATATTAGATATTAGATATCCCTTAAAATATTAGGATATTAGATATCCCTTAAAACACAAGGGATATTTGAGTGTTTAAATAAAAACACTCAATTCTGTCATCCAGAAATAGCAACTATAATGGGTTAGTTTATTTCCCATTTCTTTATGCATGGTATTTTTTCTCTGTTCCCTGTTATAAGTTAATTCTCCTTTATCTTTTTCCTCCCACTTTTATAAATATTACCTTGATGATATATCTCTTTTTAGTATCTTTTTTCCTCCTTAATTTCTGTGACTATTCTTGTTTCCATTCTTCCTCTTGGGCCCCACTTTGTTATTCTTCTCAGACTCCTCTTCCTGTTCAAGCCCTTAAATACTGTTAATTCATGAGCTTTTATCTCTACTCTAATCCTTTATGTGCAAAGTGTGCCTGTCTTTTTCAGGTATAGTAAGGCAGATGGTTTGACTATAGTGTGTGGAGGTGAGGTCAGTAAAAGGAGAGGAGTCCAGAGTGGCAGCAAGGTGATAAATATTGTAAGGCCTTGTAGGCCATGTCAGGGGTGTTATCTTTTATTGAATGAGCCAGGGAGCCACTAAAAACTTTCAGAAAGAGAAGGGACATGTTTTGTTTAATTTTAAAAGTGTTATTCTAGGCTGCTTTGTTGAGACTAGAACTACAGTGGGGAAATGTCAGAAGCAGGGAGACTTGGTGAATATTATAGTAGTCCATGGAAGACAAAATGGTAACTTGGATTCATGTATTCACTGGAGTGATAAGAAGTGGTAAGGTGTAGTATATATTTTGAAGTTAGAGCTGACGGGATTTGCTGAGCATGTAGAGGAGACAAGAGGAATTTAAGATGACTGCAGGATTTTTTGTCTTAATAACTATGAGGATGTGGTTGCCATTCACTGAAAAGTGGAAATTTGTGAAGGAAATTCCTCCTTTGGGGAGGAAATCAAAGGGTTCAATTCTGTACATGTTAAATTTGAAATGACTCTTAGATACTCAAGTGGAGATGTCAAGTAAGCAGTCAACTACATAAATGTGGAGTTCTGGGGAGAGTTTGGAGCTTCAGGCATAGATTTGGAAGTCATTAGCATTCAAATGATATTTAAAGCTACAGGGGTGGATAAGAACAGAAAAGGAATTACTATAGATGAAGAAGTGAGATGAAGACAGAATACCAGGGAACTGTAGTGCTTAAAGATAAGATGAAGAGGAGAATCAATGAAAAGAATCTGAAATGTTGTGGCCAGGGAGATACGTAGGTAATGAACCAGTAGTGTCTTGGAGACCAATCAAAGAAAATATTTAGAGGATAGACTAATCAAATATGCCTGGTGTTGTTGAAGTTGAATAAGATTGAAGATCTTGTTAGAAGCAGTGTAGAGTGGTAAGAGTGAAAGCCTGAATAAGAGATTTGAGAGAGAATGAAAAAAGAGGAAGTAGAAAACAGTAAAGACTCAAGTTATGGCCCTTAAACCATAACTGAATGGTAGATAGCAACATACTTGGTTTGGGGGTAATTTTTCTGTGTAGTCCTTTTAAGAAATCATCTGGGGCACCTGGGTAGCTCAGTCAGTTAAGGGTCTGACTCTTGATTTCTTGATTTTGGTCTTGATTTTGGTGATTTCAGGGTCCTGAGATCGATTGGGCTCCTCACTCAGTGGGCAGTCTGCTTGAGATTCTCTCTCTCTCTGCCCCTCCCCCTGTTCACTCTCTGCCCCTCCCCCTGCTCCCTGTCTCTGTCTCTCTCTCTCTCAAATAAATAAATCTTCAAAAAAAATCATCCGATTGGAAATAAGTCAGAGAAAGACAAATACCATATGATTTCACTCATGTAGAATATAAGAAACAAAACAGATGAACATAGGGGAAAGGAATGAAAAATAAAATACGATAAAAACAGAGAGGGAAGCAAACCATAAGAGACTGAACTTTAGAGAACAAACTGAGGGTTGCTGGGGGGGGGGGGCGTATGTGGGGGATGGGCTAAATGGGTGATGGGCATTAAGGAGGGCACTTTCTGTGATGAGCACTGGGTGTTATATCTGATGAGCACTGGGTGTTATATCTAAGTGCTGAATTACTAAATTCTACTCCGGAAACCAATACTACACTGTATGTTAACTAACTTGAATTTAAATTTTAAAAAATCATCTTTTTCTTATCTAGTTTTTTATTTTGAAAAATTTCAAATCTGTAGACAGATTACAAGAGTAATATAAGTAGCACATATTCATTCCCCTAGATTTACCAGTTAACCAACATTTTGCCATATTGAGCTCATTTTCTTCTCTCAGCCCTGTTTTTAACATAAAAGTAAGTTTTAGACATTCTGAGACTTGACTGTTAAATATTTGAGTATGTGTTGTCTAAGAAAAGACTTTCTTCAATATAATCACAATATAATTATTATACTCAAGATAACATGATACAAATAGTACTTATAAAATCCCTAGTTCATATTCAAATATCCCTAATTTTCCCAAGAATGTCCTTTATAGCTGTTTTTGTCTGTTTGCTTTATTTGGTGGGAGTATGACTGGTATAGGATCCAGTCAAGAATTAAGTATTGTCAGGCTTCCAGTTACAGATTGAATAAGTCATAGGGAATAAAGATACAGCATAAAGAATGTAGTCAATGATACTGTAAAAGTCTTATATGATGACAGAACTTGTGGTGAGCATAGCGTGGTGTATAGAGATGTTGAATCACTATGTTGTACATCCAGAAGTAATGTAATATTTTGTGTCAACTATACTCAAAAAATTTTTTTTAAAAGATTCATTATTGGCATGGGAATGCAACAGATTTCTGTACATTGATTTTGTATCCTGCAACTTGACTAAATTCATGTATCAGTTCTAGTAGTTTTTTTGGTGGAGTCTTTTGGTTTTCTAGTAGAGTATCCTGTCATCTGCAGAGTGAAAGTTTGACTTCTTTCTTGCCAATATGTATGCTTTTTCTTTCTTTTTGTTGTTTGACTGCTGAGGCTAGGACTTCCAGTACTATGTTAAATAACAGTAGTGAGACTGGACATCTCTTTCATGTTCCTGACCTTAGGGGAAAAGCTCTTAGTTTTTCCCCATTGAGGATGAAATTAGCTGTGGGTTTTTCGTGTCTGGCCTTCATTATGTTGAGGTATGTTCCCTCTAAAACTACTCTGTTGAAGGTCTTTTTCATGAATGTACGTTGTACTTTGTCAAATGCTTTTTCTGCATCTGTTGAGAAGATCGTATGGTTCTTATCCTTTCTTTTATTAATGTGGTGTATCACCTTGTTGATTTGCAAATATTAAACCACCCTTGCAACCCAGGAATAAATCCCACTTGATCGTGGTGAGTGATTCTTTATTTATTGTACTGTTGAACACCATTTGCTAGTATTTTGTTGAGAATTTTTACATCCATGTTTACAAGGGATGTTGGCCTCTAGTTGTCTTTTTTAGTGGGATCTTTGGTTTTGGAATCAGGATAATGCTGGCCTTATAGAATGAGTTTGGAAGTTTTCCTTCCATTTCTATTTTTTGGAACAATTTCAGAAGAATAAGTATTAACTCTTCCTAAGGAATATCGCAGAGGATCTTGGGGACAGGGAGGGAAAACTGAATGGGAAGAAATCAGAGAGGGAGACAAATCATGAGAGACTTTTGACTTCCAGAAACAGAGGGTTGCGGAAAGGGAGGTGGGCGGGGGGATGGGGTAACAGGGTACTGGGCATTAAGGAGGGCATATGATGTGATGAGCACTGAATGTTATACACAACTAATGAATCCTTGAATGTTACATCAAAAACTAAATGTCTTAGCAATCTATAAGAACAGAGCATTTCTATCGAATAACCTAGCTTCCAGAAAGAAATGAGGATACAATTAAGTGTCCTTATAACCTGCAGCCCATTGACAGATACTTGAAGTGGGAAGAGCATAATGTTTCTCCAGGAAGCTCCCAGCTATCTTCATGTTAATGTTTTGCTAGAGGGAAAAACAACCTTAACTTGACAATGGCAAGGCCTCGGGTATCCTGTGAGTCTTTAACATGAAAATCCTTTTGAAAACTTCCCTTTTCCTTACCTCTCCCACCCCCCATAATATATAGTTAGCCACCTCTCACAACCCTGGTGCAGCAACTCTTTGTGCCCACGGGTCCTGTCCTGGTCCTTTAATAAACCAGTATTTTGCACCAAGTGAACATACAAACAGACAAAAAACTAATGATGTATTACCTGTTGGCTAATTGAATTTAAATTTAAAAAAAGAAGAAAAAGAATAAGTGATTATAAGCTTTCAGTGTAAATGGGTTCTGTGACTAAGTGGAAATTGACAGTTGTGCTGGTTCCTTAAGAAATTGTCTTCTGGGTATAGAATTCGCTTTTGTTACATAATTGTTTCTTGGACAATTTAGGAGAGGATACTTAGGATAAGATTCTTAATAAATAACGCACATGTTTTACATACACACACAAAAATGTTTGGTTGAATTCCCCTGTGAAGCCATCTGGCCCTGGACTTTTGTTTTTGGGGAGATTTTTGATTACTGATTCAATTTCTTTGCTGGTTATCAGTCTGTTCAAGTTTTGGTGGTTTATATGTTTCTGGGGATTTACCCATTTCTTCCAGGGTGTCCGATTTGTTGGCATGTAATATTTCATAATATTTTCTTGTCATTGTTTGTATTTCTGTGGTATTGGTTTGATTTCTCCTCTCTCACATGTGATTTTATTTATTTAGGTCCTTTCTCTTTTTGATAAATCTTTTCTTTTTTCCTTTTTATGACATTTACATTGTCGAAGTACCCAGGTACTTGTTTTGCAAAATGTCCTTCAATTTGTATTTGTCTAAATGTTTCTCCTGGTTAGATTCAAGATTTTGGATTAGAATACTACATGGGTGGTGGTGTGATTTAGAACATTCATATTTCTCCTGCATGTTGTCCCAGGGCTTGATAAGATTAGAAAGACTGGGACTTGGGGTTCTACCTTAGTAAATATTAGGCAGGAGCAAGGGCCTCTCAATCCGAGAACATGCATTGTGCTTCTATCATGTGCCTTCTTCATTGTATCCTGCCATACCTGTGAGAAAGATGACCCTGTACTCTTGATGCTTCGTAAGGTATAACATCTGCTTCTTGGAAAACTTGTCGCATTTGTGCTGAAGTACTTTTTGTTTTTTATTTGGTTGACAGGGCATGAAATTACTTGATGAGGCTATCTGTGGAAATTTTCTTTTCTTTTCTTTTTTTTTAAAAGACTTTATTTATTTATTTGACAGAGAGAGAGATCACAAGTAGGCAGAGAGGCAGGCAGAGGGAGAGAGGGAAGCAGGCTCCCTGCTGAGCAGAGAGCCCGATGCGGGGCTTGATTCCAGGACCCTGAGATCATGACCTGAGCCGAAGACAGAGGCTTTAACCCACTGAGCCACCCAGGCACCCCTATCTGTGGAAGTTTTCTTAAGGGGACTTTTATATTTTTCATATTTTTCAGTTAGCTTTTAAAATTTTTCTTGACATCTGGGTTTTCTCACTCTTAAAATGATTCAAGTATAGTCATCACTTTTTGTAAAGTTTCACTGAAAAAATATACAATTGTAGTAACTTTGAAGATTTCAGGGCTGTTAAGAAAAAAGACATGACTATGAGATGCAAGGAACACATTATGAGCTTTATTTAGGTAGAGCTTTGACAGGTTAAGGTAAGTCCCTCACGGCTGGAGAGCTCCCAGAAACAGCAGTGCAGGGCCATCCCTATAACAGGAAGAGGGCACAGGAACCCCTGAGGGAGAAGGGGTTTGTGTGTCTAGATTGTGTTACTCATCTGACCTCAAAAAAAATTTTTTTATGTTCAGTTAGCCAACATATAGTATATCATTAGTTTTTGATGAAGTGTTCAACAATTCATTACTTACTTATAACACCCAGTGCTCATCACCACACATGCCCTCCTTAATACCCATCACCTGGTTACCCCATCCCCCTACTCCCCTCCCTTCTGTAAGCCTCACTTTGTTTCCCAGGGTCCAGAGTCTCTCATGGTTTTTCTCTCTTGCTGATTTCTTCCCATTCAGTTTTCCCTCCCTATCCCTGTGATCCTCTGGGCTACTCTTTATGTTCCAGATATGAGTGAGACCATATGATAATTGTCTTTCTCTGCTTGACTTTTTTTTTTTTTTAAAGATTTTATTTATTTATTTGACAGAGAGAGAGATCACAAGTAGGCAGAGAGGCAGGCAGAGAGAGAGGGGGAAGCAGGCTCCCTGACGAGCAGAGAGCCCGATGCGGGGCTCGATTCCAGGACCCTGAGATCATGACCTGAGCTGAAGGCAGAGGCTTTACACCTCTGAGCCACCCAGGCGCCCCATGCTTGACTTATTTCACTTAGCATAATTATGCTAAGTGAGATTATGTTACTCGTCTGAAAGGTGGGAAATTTCTGGGTCAGAGAGCATCATAGTACAGCAGCAGTTTATGGTCTTTTTTAGTACTGGGCTTTGTCTAACCTGTGGGTAGCAGATATTGAGTGCAGCTTCATTAATATAAAACGACAGCTCTAAATGGCTAAAAATATGCTTATTTGGGTTATATTAAAAGCAGTTGGTTATATAAAATTTTGGCACTGGTGGGCTCTGAGCTAATGGTGCTCCTTTACTCGGAAGAAATAAATAACATAGGGCCCAATATACAGGAGGTCACTTTCACACATTTATATAGCACCATTACATTATGAAACACTTATAAATATTTTTTATTTTTAAATTGTGGGAAATTAGTGTCATGATTTAAATTAGGAATAGCCAAATTCTGTAGTTTTAGGAGTTGTCAGTTTTACTGGTCACTAACCAAATTTCAGTTTAATTGAAAAATAATTGGATGATGGGCATTAAGGAGAGAACTTGATGTAATGAGCACTGGGTGTTATATGCAACTAATGAATTACTAAATTCTACCTCTGAAACCAGTAAAAACAGAAAGAAAAAAATATATATCTAGGATCAAATTATAATGGACTAAATTTATTTTAGGAGGGAGGTACCAGGTATTACAGATAGGTCAGTGACATACTCCTTGTATGTTCTGTTCCAGGAATTATTTGCATTTTATTATTTTTGGGATATTGGCTTTCTACTCTGGTTTAATGAGTCTGGTTTCAAAGTGGGGTGAGTGTGTGGGGGAGGATACACATAGGAGCATAGATGTGCGCTGTAAGGAACACATGAGAACACATCAATTTAAATAGTAGTTAATGTGTAACATTTCTTTTCTCTGGCACTTTTTGTTTGTTTGTTTCTTTTTTTCCCAAAGATTTTATTTATTTACTTGAGAGAGAGAGCACAGGCAAAAGTGCAAGCAGAGGGGCGGCAGGCAGAGGGAGAAGGAGAAGCAGACTCCACGCTGAGCAGGGAGCCAGATGTGGGGCTCCGTCACAGGACCCTGAGATTGTGACCTGAGCCAAAAGCAGATGCTTAACTGACTGAGCCATCCAGGTGTCCCTTCTCTGGCACTTTTATTTTTGTTTGTGTATTTGCTGAAATAACTTCTGTCTTCATTGGAGAGGAACATCAAAACTGATTTTTAAAGAAATTCCTTCTTGCAGTAACTTCTAAATGGTCTACTTTTCCTCTTTACTAGGTAATTTTCATCAGCTTACAACTTCTTGAACTCATTACTTTGTTTTTTCACAGCAGAATTTTTCCAGAGTGGCTATGCAACAGTGCTTATTGAATATTAATAAGTAGTATATTTGGTGCATTATGTTCATTTTTACTCCTTTATGTTTTTGATTTTTGAAAACACATACATATAATTCTGTAATGATACTTATTTATACTACTAGAGTAAAACAGGCAAACCTCTTAACTTGCTGAAGGGAAAACAATAGCTTGTGGATGTCTCCTCAGTATTTAAGGTAGAGAGAAATGTATGTATATACACACACTGTAGAAATGTATTAAATTCTGAATTAAAATTCATATTCTCTTTGCTCAGATTAAGATAATTAAGTCCTGTTTAAGTATTTCTTTTGTTAGTAACATTTTGCCTTACAAATACTCAGGAGTATG
This sequence comes from Potos flavus, assembly GCA_028534135.1. NCBI lineage: Eukaryota > Metazoa > Chordata > Mammalia > Carnivora > Procyonidae > Potos > Potos flavus. The sequence continues at coordinate 15,819,698 of CM052898.1, forward strand.
AAAGTTAATTTAATATTTGAGAAGTGCTTCAATTGAACAGATGGTTTTGAACATTAAAGAAAGAATGTGGTGCTTGGTAAGAGTCATGCATTCACCATGAAATGGATACAATGTGTTTTGGTTTCTGCAAAGCATGCGACAGTCTCCCATAACATACCTATGGATATATAGGCAAGATGCTAACAAAGTTAAATGAATTTGTCTAGGAATATTCCTACCTGTGGGTCCTCATCTTCAGCTCAGTGTCTGATATGCAGTACATACCTAGTAAACATGCTGGGTAGATGAGTAAGTTAGAGACTGTAACAATTTGATACTAATATAGTAGGTTTCTGATGGTAAGCAATGGGCCATAATCCTTATCCATAGCCATACGAATAAAAAAGACTAGATGAGGGGTACCTGGGTGGCTCAGTTGGTTAAGTGTCTGACTCTTGATTTTGGCTCAGGTCATGATATCAGGGTCTTGAGATCCAGCCCTGTGTTCTGTAGGGAGTCTGCTTGAAGATTTCTCTCCCTTTCCTTTTGCCTCTCTCCCTACTTGCATGTGCATGCTCTTTCTCTTTAAAATAAATAAATAAAAAATAAAGAGTAGTTGACCTAGAAATAGAAATTAAAACAAATGCCCTTAAAAATTATTGGAAAGATTTAAGGTAGCTCACAGAATGAAAGGAAAAGCTAAGGTACCAGTTTTCAGGAAGGATAAAAGCTAGAATGGTTCTATAAATCTGGATGCAGGACTTACTTAATAGACAATCTTTTTGGGTGCCACTCATGAAGTTTTACACTGTTTTCCAAACCAGTGCTGTTCTTTTTGAGATTCACATTATCAGGAGAGTGGCAGAATGATAGAAGTTGGGTTGTGGGCATGCAATAGATCTAATAGATACAAAAAAGCATTTGATTAAATCAGTACTCATTTAAACTACCTATTTTTAGGACAGTAGGAAAAGGCCTCTGGAAAATGACGTTGAAATTTTTGAGGCAACGTTAAGGATATATCACCAATTTTACTGTAAAAGTGCTGTATCTTAGAATATATTCTTCATGGCCTTAATATTTTTAGCATACTACTACATTTTATTTTCCTATATTATCTTTAACATTTTTGTTTCTCTGTATACATATGAGATTGTCTATGATTTTCTTTCTTTTTCTTTTTTTGTCTGTGATTTTCTTTTCTTGTAATATCCTTGGCTAGTTTTGGTATAAAGATTAGTTTATAGAATGAATCTGGTAACCTTCACACTATTTCTAGACTTTGAAAAAGTTAATGTGGGGACTAATCTTTAAAGATATGATAAAACTTGCTTGTAAAAATGTCTGGACTTGAAGAGTGACAATCAAGACAGTGGAATAGGAGTTTTCTACCATCTCCTCACAGAAACATCGATCTTGACAACCAGCTAGGGACAAGATTACCATTGTGGAATCTGGATGCAGGACTTACATAGTGGACATCATGTTCAGGATGCTACTCTTGAAGTTTTACACTGTTTTCCCTTTCTGCATTGCTGGGATTCCACTGAAGAAATGTTAGCACACTGTTGAAGCAAAAAATCTGAGAATAGTTGCGTTGAAGAGTGTAAGAACAATTTCACTTTACCTGTGTCATCTGTCCCAAAGGTGTCATTGCCAAGAGAGATTCACTTGGCCTATACCCACTGGGGGGAATGTAAGAGCATAGTGAATGAGCACTTGGCTTTCCAGTCATGTAGGATGCTGCCTCAGAGGCCCCCTTTTTTCCCTCACTATACCTAGAATCCTCAGGTAATCAGCACAGCAAAGTGGTTGAGAGAGGTGGGGAGCAGGTAAGAGGTATGGGAACTCACAGCAACCAGGGCTCAGAAATCATCAAAGGACCACAGATCTGACTAACTAACCACTTCAGAGACTCCTACCAAGAAGCCTGCCCATGAGCCAGTGGGAACATCTTCCTACAGATTCCTCCATCTGGCCCAGGGACACTTAAAATGTTGTGGATGCCTTACCCAGCCTTCCTGTAACTGCATCACCTATATCGCCTGTGCCCCATGGATGGTGAGTTGCAAGCCTTTGTATATGGCTTGTAATTCTGCAGAAAGCCAGATAAGCTCTGTAGGATCAGGAGAAGGCACACAACTTGAGCATTTCAGGGTATTGCTCTAAGGGAAAATAAATGAGAAATTGTCAGTCAGCACCTGGCCTGGCTTTGTGACATCACGAGAAGGCATACGGTCTTAATTCTCACTAAAGAGGGAATCAGAGATGTGGAGCAAGAACATACATAGAAAAGATCTGAGAGAGCTTCAGAATTTATTCCTGGACTGACTAGTAAAGGCATTTCTCTTCCGAGGGCCCTCAGTAAAGACTGGAGAAGGTAACTTCTTTGAATAAAAAACAGCAATGCAAAATTTCAGGGAATGAGAAAAATCAAGGAAATATGACACCACCAAGGAAGTACATTAATTTTCCACTTACCGTCCTAAAAGAAATAGAGATCTATAAATTGTCTGAAAAAGAATTAAACATAATTATTTTAAGGAAGCTCAGCAGCTATAAGAGAATATAGATGGATATTGAAATCAGGAAAAGAACAAATGAACAAAATGGGAGGTTCAACAAAGAGATAGAACTCATAAAAAAGAACCAAATTCTAGAGCTGAAGTATACAGTGAACAAAATAAAAACTGTAACTGTCAATAACAGACTTGATCAAACAGACGATCTGTGAACTTAAAGATAAGTCACTTGAAAATATCCAGTCAGAAGAGAGAGAGAGAAAAAAAAAAGACCATATCTTCTTGATCCATTCATCTGTTGAAGGGCATCTTGGCTCTTTCCACAGTTTGGCGATTGTGGCCATTGCTGCTATGAACATTGGGGTACATGTGGCCCTTCTTTGTACTGCATCTGCATCTTTGGGGTAGAT
>CM052898.1:15823108-15857517 GCA_028534135.1 Potos flavus
AAATAAAAAACAAAAGAAAAAATCAAACCAAAACCAGTTTTTAAAAATATCAATAAAATTGGTATTTTTTTTTATCTATCAAGATAAACATCTATCAAGACTGACAAAGAAAATGAGAGAAAATAGTAATTACCAATATATTGGGACCAAAGAAAGAGATATCACTGTAGATGCCACAGACATTAAATGGATAATAATAGAACACTATAACATGTAAGTGAGAATCTATATGAATAAAACAAGTCCTTGAAAATCACAAATCACCAAAATTCACCCAAGATGAACTTGGTGATCTGACTATCCAACAGCTATTAAAGTAATTACATTTATAGAAATCCTTCCAAAAAGGAAATGATTAGGCCGAGATGGTTCCACTGGTAAATTCTATGAACACTCTAAAGAAGAAAAACCAGCAGATCATATCATTGTCAGAAAAGCATTTGAAAAAATCCAACACTCCTTCATGATAAAAACTCTGAGCAAACTAGGAATAAAGGGGACTTTTTCACCCTAAGAAAAGGCATTTATGAAAACCTACAGCAAATGTCATACTTAATGGTGAAAGTCTACTTTGGGGAGCAAGGAGAGGATTTCTGCTTTTAACAATTTTATTCAGCTTAGTAGTGGAAGTCTTAACCAGTGGGATAAAGCAAAGAAAAGGAAGAAGAGACATACAGATTAGAATGAAGAAAAAAAGCTGGTCCTATTTGCATACCAGACCTATTTGCAAAAAATACAAATCAAAACTACAGTGAAGTATCACCTCGCACCAGTCAAAATTGGCTACATAGGAAATCCCAAAGAATCTACAAACAACAAAACTCAGAGTGTACAAAAGATACTCCTAAAACAATTAAGTTTGCAGTTCCAGAATAGCAACTCAGAATGCTCTCTTTTTCTTTCAGTCAGTCAATTAATTAATTATATTGCCATATATTAGCAATGAAAAATTGGAAACCAAAATTTTAAAACAATACTATTTGATTAAAGACTAAATATGAGACCTGAAACCATAAAAATCCTAGAGGAGAACGCAGGCAATAACCTCTTTGACATTGGCCATAGCAACTTCTTTCTAGATATGTCTCCTGAGGCAAGGGAAACAAAAGCAAAAATAAACTATTGAGATTTCATCAAAATGAAAATCTTCTGCACAGTGAAGGAAACAATCAACAAAACTAAAATGCAACCTATGGAATGGGAGAAGATATTTGCAAATTGCATATCTCATGAAGGATTAGTATCCAAAATATATAAGGAACTTATAAAAATCAACACCCCAGAAATGAATAACCCAATTAAAAGGTGAACAGAAGACATGAATAGACATTTTTCTCAAGAAGACATACAGATGGCTGACAGACACACAAAAAAATGCTCAACACCCATCATCAGGAAAACACAAATCAAAACTGCAGTGAAATATCACCTCACACGAGTTAGAATGGCTTAAATCAACAACACAAGAAACAACAGGTGTTGGCTAGGATGTGGAGGAAGGGGAACACTTTTCCACTGTTGGGTGGAATGCAAACTGGTACAGCCAGTATGGAAAACGGTATGGAGTTTTCTCAAAAAGTTAAAAATAGAAGTACCCTATGATCCGGCAATTGCACTGCTAGGTATTTGCCCAAAGGATACAAAAATACTGATTCAAAAGGGTACATGCACCCCGATGTTTACAGCAGCACTATCAACAATAGCCAAACTATGGAGAGAGCCCAAATGTCCATTGACTGATGGATGGATAAAGAAGATGTGGTGTCTCTATACAATGGAATATTACTCAGCCATCAGAAAAATGAAATCTTGCCATTTGCAATGACATGGATGGAGCTAAAAAGTATTATACTAAGCAAAATAAGTCAGAGAAAGAAAAACACCATATAATTTCACTCATATGTGGAATTTAAGAAACTAAGATTTTAAGAAACTAAGAGAACAAACTAAGGATTACTGGATGGGAGGTGGATGGGAGTAATGGGTTAAATAGGTGATGGGGATTAAGGAGTGCACTTGTGATTAGCACCAGGTGTTGTATGGAAGTGCTGAATCACTAAATTCTACACCTGAAACCAGTATATTACACTATATGTTAACTAACCTGAATTTAAATAAAAACTTGAGAAAAAGGGGAAAAATAATGGTGTTTTAAACAAAATACACATTTATTTCTTTTCCAAGTGAGCACAGGTATTCTGGATTTGGTATGGCAGCTCTACAGTCATCAAAGACTCAGGATCAGAAATGTTCTGAATAAATTAGAGCTGTTATTTGATGCAGTAGCTTAGAACATTTAAAATTTGAAAAATCTTTCAGGTATGCTTTGAGGCCAGTATACTCACTGATTTTCTAGAGACATGGAAAAACTTGAAAGTGGGAGGCTCTATTGGAAAGAGGACAACTGCTAACAGTATTTTTAAAAATATTTTATAACTAAAGTTTGAAATTGCCATGGTAATTTTCAAATTTGCTTTCTGATGAGTGGAATGTTGGAATGTTGTCTTTCTTTGCCATTTTAACAAATTGCGGTATTTCTGTTAATTCTTTAAAAAGTATTGTTAATATGACAATTGTCGAATGATTGATCTTATTCTGTTATGCACGTAGGAGGTCAGTCATGTAGCCAGTGAAATTCAAAACAAATGAATACACATCTTCTTCAAATGACTCTCTCTACTGGAAGAGAATAAAAATTTGTCGTATTACTGAAATCAGTAAGAGAGCTAAACATTCTTCCTTTGTTTTCCCTACTTAATTTCCCTACTTAATTTCAAGTTCTTCTTAATCTAACTTTATGAAGAGGCAAGTAACTACTTAGCTGTCCTCTGAGAAAGAGTATACTTGGGGCGCCTGGGTGGCCCAGTGGGTTATGTCTCTGCCTTCAGCTTAGGTCATGATATCAGGGTCCTGGAATCAAGCCCTGTACCTGGCTGTCTGCTCAGCAAGGAGCCTGCTTCCCGCCCTCCCCCCCCCCCCCCCACCTCTCTGCGTACTTGTGATCTCGGTCTGTCAAATAAATAAATAAAATCTTAAAAAAAAAAAGAGTATACGTAAGAACCAGAATGAATCTAGGTTAACAGCTTTTAAAGTCTAATGGACTCTGAGAAACAAACTGAAGGTTTTAGAGGGGAAGGGGGTGGGGGGATGGGTTAGCCTGGTGATGGGTATTAAAGAGTGCACATATTGCCTGGAGAACTGGATGTTATGTGCAAACAGTGAATCATGGAACATTACATCAAAATCTAATGATGTACTGTATGGTGACTAACATAACATAATAAAATAAATAAATAAAATAAAGTCTAGTTTATCCGATTCTCTTTTTTTTTAAGATTTTATTTATTTATTTGACAGAGAGAGATCACAAGTAGGCAGAGAGGCAGGCAGAGAGAGAGGAGGAAGCAGGCTCCCTGCTGAGCAGAGAGCCCAATGCGGGGCTCAATCCCAGGACCCTGAGATCATGACCTGAGCCGAAGGTAGAGGCTTTAACCCACTGAGCCACCCAGGCGCCCCTATCTGATTCTGAAAACAAAAGAAAAATAAATGACGAAGAGTAAACTGAGAAACAGATCTCAACATATATAACTATAAAGATTAACATCTTTATACTCAGCCTGTATAGAGTACATAAAAATCAATAGGAAAACTAATAAGAATACCAGTAGATAATCAGCAAAGGTAAAGCCATTCACAAAACAATACATTAAGGAAATAGTCTCACTAGTAAGAGATGTAAATTAAATCAGTGACATAATGAGATAACCCTAACCATTCCCAGATACTCTCCTTCAAATTAACAGGCATGAAAGTAAATTTATTTTTATTTTTTTTATTATTCTCAGTTAGCCAACATATGGTACATCATTAGTTTTTGATGTAATGTTCAACGATTCATTAGTTGCATGTAACACCCGGTGCTCATCACAATACATGCCCTCCTTAATACCCATCACCCGATTATCCCATTCCCCCTCCTCCCCTCCCCTTTGTAACCCTCAGTTTGTTTCCCAGAGTCCAGAGTCTTTCATGGTTTATTTCTCTCTGATTTCTCCCCATTCAGTTTTCCCTCCCTTCCGTGGTCCTCTGCACTATTCCTTATGTTCCACATATGAGTGAAACCATATGATAATTGTCTTTCTCTGACTTATTTCACTTAGCATAATACCCTCCAGTACCAAAAAAGAAAGAAAGAAAGAAAGAAAGAAAGAAAGAAAGAAAGAAAGAAAGAAAGAGAAAGAAAGAAAGAAAAAATCATGTTCTACTATTGAATTTCTTCCTTCTTCGCTGGTGGATACCAAGTTTTAGTTAGCACATCTGAAAAATAATTTAGTAAAAGCCTTAAAATTCTTCAGACTTTTAAGTAATAAAAGTGATTCTAATTCTGGGAATTTGTTTTAAGATGATAATGTTAAATATGAGAAGAGAGTGAATCTCTATTTCATAAATATTTACGTAGAAGCAGTATTTGCAGTAGCAAAAACAAATTTACTTCTCCAAATGTGCCAACTGTGGTCCAGTTAAGACATAGATGAGTTAGTGCTTACATCTAAAGAGCCACAGAAAAATTTAAATAGTATTTTATATAATAAAGTGAATTTGTGTCGAAATTTTGTATGAAGTATAATCTCACCTGTATTATGAAAATATATTTGGAAAACACATGAAGAAAATGCATCAGAATTTTAATGAAGATTAATTGAGGGGCCAATATGTTAGAGTCTTTTTCTTACCTATTTTAAAAATTTTGAATTGTTAATATATATTATTGTTAGGAAAAAATAAAACTGTTGTTAAAATAAATAATGAATGATATTGTGAAATAATACTACCAGTGTTAAGTGAATAAGATGTATATACAAGAGATTAAGGTAGGAGATTATACTAATTTGCTATGTTTATCTTTTATCACAGTATCAGCAAGTATATATTAAATTCTAGAGAAAGGGCTTTGGGCATGGTCTCAAATCTGAGCCTTTCACCTTCTCTGTTAGGTTTCTTATTAAGTCTTAGATTTATAATACCCATTTATACACAAAAAACTGTATCAGAGAGTTGTTAGAGATTAAATAAAAATGCATATAAAGCTTCAAGCACTAAATCAGTGTTGATTATATTGTTTTTTGATATGAATTATATGTCTCTCCAGGTATACATAATTGACATCTATTTTCTGATATAGGTAGTATTTAGAATGATAGCAGTTTCATCACTTAAGAAGGTTCTCTCTGTAGAGAAATAAATAGACTCAATGAAGTGGACTTCATTTGTATAATGAGGTATAATGGGAGTGCTTGGATAAGAGTGTATGTATACTTGAGCTAGGATAGGAAAACCTCCATCCCTCTGAGGCAGTTAAAACCTTGATCTCCCATTCCAGTAACCTTATTTTGATGTGAAAACAATCATTTATGGAAAATGGTGACATCATTACTCATTCCTGTCAAAAATGAGATTGTGAAATTTTAAATATTTATGCTACAAGTACTTTTTGTTTTTTTTTAAACAAAAGCACATTAGAAATCACACATGGGGGTGCCTGGGTGGCTCAGTTGGTTAAGCATTTGCTCAGGTCATGATCCCAGTGTCCTGGGATGGAGCCCCACATGGGGGTCTCCGCTCAGTGGGGAGTCTGCTTCTTCCTCTCCCTCTGTGCTTCCTTTCTGTCTCTCAAAAATAAAAAATCTTAAAAAGAAATCACACACAGAAGATATCTTTCTCCTTTTGCCAACATAGCAACTGAGGCCAATTATTAATAAAACTAGAAAATAAATTTATTAGACAGAATTATCTTTATTCTTAATTTTTAGAGTTATCACAGCAATGGAAAAAAGAAAATTTTCCAACAAGAAATATTCATCAAAAAAGTATATATAATTGTTTTCATTTTCCTTTTTAAAATTATTTTTAATTTACATTTATTTATTTTTTAATTATGTTATGTTAGTCACCATACAGTACATCATTAGTTTCCCAGAGTCAAGAGTCTCATATGGTTTGTCTCCCTCTCTAACTTCTTCCCATTCAGTATTCCCCCCCCAACCTAATTACGCTCTGCACAAACCCTTATGTTCCACATCTGAGTGGAACCATATGATAATTGTGTTTCTCTGATTGGCTTATTTCATTTAGTGTAATCCCCTTCACTTCCACCCACGTCAGTGTAAATGGTAGGTATTCATCCTTTCTGATGGCTGAGTAATATTCCGTTGTATATATGAACCATATCTTTTTTATCCATACATCTATTGAAGGACATCTTGGCTCCTTCCACAGTTTGGCTATTGTGGACATTGGTGCTATGAACATTGGGGTGCATATGCTCCTTCATTTCACTACATCTGCATCTTTGGGGTAAATACCCAGTAGTGCAATTGCTGGGTCGTAGGGTAGCTCTATTTTTTTTTAAATTTTATTAACATATAATGTGTTATTTGCCCCAGGGGTACAGCTCTGTGAATCATCAGGCTTACACATTTCACAGCACTTAGCATAGCACATACCCTCCCCAATGTCCATAACCCAGCCACCCTACCCCTACCCCCCTACCCCCCAGCAACCCTCAGTTTGTTTTGTGAGATTGAGAGTCTCTTATGGTTTGTCTCCCTCCCTATCCCATCTTGTTTCATTTTCCCCCTACCCCCACAACCCCTTGCCCTGCCTCTCAAATTCTTCATATCAGAGAGATCACATAATTGTCTTTCTCTGATTGACTTATTTCGCTTAGCATAATACCCTCCAGTTCCATCCACTTCGTTGCAAATGGTAAGATTTCATTTCTCTTGATGGCTGCATAGTATTCCATTGTATATATATACCACATCTTTTTATCCATTCATCTGTTGATGGACATCTAGGCTCTTTCCCTGGTTTGGCTATTGTGGACATTGCTTCTATAAACATTCAGGTGCACGTGCCCCTTCGGACCGCTACATCTATTTTTTAACGTCCTGAGGAACCTCCATACTGTTTTCCAGAGTGGCTTTACCAGTTTGCATTCCCACCAGCAGTGTAAGAGGATTCCCCGTTCTCCACATCCTCGCCAACATTTGTTGTTCCCTGTCTTGTTCAATGAGTGGGTTTAACAACCAATTATATGTCTATTAAGGTAACACTATAGGGGTGCCTGTCTGGCTCAGTCAGTAGGGCATGTGACTCTTGATCTCAGGGTTGTGAGTTCAAGGCCCATGTTGGGCACAGAGCCTACTTTAAAAAAAAAAAAGACATTATAAATTAAATATAAAAGGATGTGTACTTGCATTAATTTTGGACTATGAATTTTCCTCGTGTATAACTGAAGCATTTTATAATTGTAGCTAAATTGTTTTAGTCATTTATTTGTAGTATTTTAGAATGACATGATATTAGAGTTTTTGCTTTCATGTTAAAAACTCACGTTTATTTAAGTGGGTATCTGTAATGAAGTTTACCCTGTAGTTTACTTTTCCTTTGTGATAGAATATACCTTAATGCACAAATATTTTCATGTTATAGGAAAATATTACTCACATTTCTAATAGAACATAGAGATTAAAGATAAGCTTTATAATAATTTTACTTTGTATTGAATAAGAGGTTTTGAAATTTTTTTCAGGAATCCCTAAGAAATGAACAGTTCGTAGATTTTACTAGAAATAAGGCACAGCTCTCTAAATGCTGCTGATAGTGTCTTTCTAATCTTTGGAGGATTAAATTTGTAAATTGAAGGTGGCATGTCATGTTGAGGTCCACCTAAAGAACAGAAGATATAAAGTCCATTTTTATGGTCATCCTAAGAATATCAATTTGCCAAGCATTAAGAACATATGTGCTTACATCATCATATGTTTTGGGTCCATATGAAAGGAATTCAGCAGAGAGACATTGTATAGTGACTAAGTGTATGGGATCTGGAGAGAGATTCCCTGAGTTCAGATTCTGATGCTGCAACTTGGTAGCTGCGTGATTTTGTGCCTCTTAGTTCCCTCCTAGGAGATAATAATGGTGTCTACCTCCTAGGATTGTCATGTCACTTAAATGATATAAAAGTTTAGAATGGTGCCTGGCATATTTTTAAATCCTTGATTAAATGCTTACTCATTATTTCATTTTTGTTATTTAATAGGAATGATACTTATTGTTGTAGGAGTTTAATCCTAAAGCAAGTCTTTATCTTCTTTAGTCCTACATTTTTACAGTGATATTCTAGCCTCCATCCCACCTTATCCTAAAAACATTAATCTTTAGAAGTACAAGCTCTTTTTCTTGCTGCCTTTTCAAATATAGTTTGTACATAACAAACTGATAGTTTTAAAAGGTTTTCTCTCCAAATATATTCTGTAAATTGGTGTTTTAATGACTTTTAAAGCTGATATTTTCAATTGAAGAAGACTTTTAGTATATTTTATTTTAGCTAGGTTTAAAATCTAAAATAATATTTTGGCAGGCATCCTTGTGGCTATCCAGTATTCCCACTTCTCTTTTTCCTTATTAAGAGAGCCCCAAACTGTTCAGATGGGCAGTGTGTACAGCTACAGTACCTACCTTTCTAGTCTCCCTTGAAGCTAGGAAAGACTATGTGATGCATTTCTGGCCATGAGCTATAAGCAGAAGTTTCTACAAAGTGGTTTCTGGAAAAGCCATTGTTGTTGTTGTTGTTGTTTTTTAACAACAAGTGAATTTACTACATTGGTATATGGTGGAGCTGCCATCTTATTACTAGGAGATGGCATGTATGGGTTAAAAATCACCTTCCAAGGATTGCAGAGCACAAAAATAGAAGACGTTTAAGATATTGCCGACACTATAGAATCACTGTAAAAGCCGTAGACTATTTACTTTGGAACTTTTTGTTAGGTGAAAAAATAATTCTCTATTTGGTTAAATGCTTTTATCAGGTTTATAAAATCCAGCCAAACACAAATCTAATAATTTATGAGATGTCATTGAAGGTAGAGTGAATTGACTCATTAAATGATTGATAACCATTACTTTTAATTCACTAATTTTGTTTTTCTGTAAAACAGGACTTGCCTTCATTATTGACTGTATCTATTGAAATGGAAAGAAAAAGATTTTTAAATTGTTTATATACAAATGCATATTTTAAATTTACTTTTTCTTTCAGATTTAAATTTCACTGATGAGTATTTTAATCTTATAATACATTGCTTTTATAGCAGACATATTCATCTTACATTTGTTTGAAAAGTTACAGACTCCATGAAGACATGGTAACTAAAGAAAAGATAACCTAAGTAGTAGATATTATTTCATTATATTATACTGCCTTTTCTAGTTGGCTAAATTTTCTTCGTGAAGTAAATTTTTATTTCAGTGTTCTTTTTGAAAGTATTTGCAAAAGAAATGATTAATTAGGGCTCCTAGATTACTTTTATATAATCATTGGGGAATAATTGTAATAAAATAATATAACATTGAGATAGTTGTATGGAAACAGAATGTTAAAATTGGACTGTTTCTGTCTTACATACGCTACATCCTATTTTAAGGCCAAGAACTATCCTTACAACCACCCACTCAGACTTGCCAGAGGTTTGTCTATTTAATTTTAAAATTTAAAATTTAAAATTTTAATTTTTTAAAGATATATTTATTTATTTGAGAGAGAGGCAGAGATATGAGTAGGGGGAGGGGCAGAGGGAGAGAGAATCTTAAGCAGATTCCCCGCTGAGCTTGGAGACTGAGTCGGTCCCTATCTCATGACCCTGAAGTCATGACCTGAGCCAAAATCAAGAGTTGGATGCTTGACTGAGCCACCCACACACCCCTTTACTTTAGTAACCTTTTCAGGTAATATCTTTTGGTTTTGCTAACCCTTAATTATAGTCTCATTTTCCATTTATTTAATTTGTGTTCTTGTTTTTATTTCCTTCAACATTTTTTTGTGGGTTTAACCACTTTTTCTTTTTCCAACTTACGCAGTTGGACACGTAGCTCATTTTAAAAAAATTCTTTCTTTAGACATGTCTAGTCTGCTATTTAATGCATCATGAGTTCTTTGAATACACTTGTCAGTTCTAGAAATTCTTTGTTTACTTTTTAAAAGTTTTAATTTTAATTCCAGTTAGTTAACATACACTGTTGTATTACTTTCTGGTGTACAATATAGTAATTCAGCACTTCCATAAATTACCCTGTGCTTATCACAAGTGCAGTCCTTAATCCCTAACTCCTATTTAACCTATCCACTCCACCCACTTCCCCTCTGGTAACGATTTTATTCTCTATAATTAAGAGTCTGTTGGCTAAAATCAGACTTTTAATCCCTATCACCTATTTGACCTATCCACTGCCACCCACGTCCCCTCTGGTAACCATTTTGTTCTCTATAATTAAGAGTCTGATGGCTAAAATCAGCAACACCAGAGCAACAGATGTTGGTGAGGATGTGGAGAAAAAGGAACACTTGTGTACTCTTTGTGGGAATGCAAACTGGTATGGCCATAGTGGAAAACAGTATGGAGGTTCCTGAGACAGTTAAAAATAGAACTACCTTATGATCTAGCAATTGCAGTGGTAGGTTTTTATCCAAAGAATACACGAACACTAATTCAAAAGGGATAGATGCACCCCAATGTTTATAGAAACATTATTTACAATAGCCAAGATATGGAAGCAGCTCAAGTGTCTATTGATTGATGAATGGATAAAGAAGATGTGGTATGTGTGTACACACACACACACACACACACACACACACACACAAACACACGCATTATATATACACACAGTGGAATATTATTCAGCCATAAGAAATGAAATCTTGCCCTTTATGACAAGGATGGAGTAGAGGGTATTGTACTAAGTGAAATAAGTCAGTCAGAGAAAGACAAATACCATATGATTTCACTCATATGTGGAATTTAAGAAACAAAACAAGCAAAGAGAAAATAATGAGAGACAAATCAAGAATTCTTTGGTTATTTTTTAAGTCTGCCTGGTTAATTTTTACAGCCTTTCCTTCTTGCTATTTACTGTACCCATTTATTTATTTAAACATATTGTAGATGTCCATTTAATATTCTATATATGATCATTTCAGTCTTCAGTTTTTGTTTTTCTGATTCAGTTGTCTTTTTATTTGCTGACTCTTGCTCATATTTGCTTGTTTTAATCCTGGTTTTGGTGTTTTTTTTTATTTTGAGCTGATGTTCTTTGGGGCTCTAACTCTAGGAATTCTTTAAAGCTAGAGTTAAAACATTTCTCAGAGAAAATTTGCATTTGTTTTTGCCAGGTTCTTGGGGTATTAACTATCTGGAAACATGTTAAAATTTAGATTGAGGTTTCTTGGTAGGAATTACATTAAATGTGTAGATTGCTTTAGGTATTATAGATATTTAAACAGTATTTGTTCTTCCAGTCGATGAGCATGGAATGTTTTCTATTTCTTTGTGTCCTCTTCCATTTCTTTCATTAATGTTTTATAGTTTTTAGAGTACAAATCTTTTACCTCTTTGGTTAGGTTTATTCCTGGGTATCTTATGTTTTTGATTTGCTGTAGTGATCAAGACAGTATGATACTGGCACAAAATAGATCAATGGAACAGAATAGACAGCCCAGAAAGGAATCATGCTATATGGTCAATTAATCTTGGCAAAGCAGGAAAAAGTATCCAATGGGAAAAAGATAGTCTCTTCAACAAATAGTGTTGGGAAAACTGGGCAGCAACATGCAAAAGAACGAAAGTGGACCACTTTCTTACACCATACACAAACTAAATTCAAAATGAATAAAAGACCTAAATGTGAGACAGGAAACCATTAAAATCCTAGAAGAGACAAAATAAACCATTGGGACTTCATCAAAAGAAAAAGCTTCTGTAAAGAGAAGGAAACAATCAACAAAACTAAAAGGTAACCCTCGAAATGCAAGAATATATATTATTGAAAATGACATACCTGATAAAGGGTTAATATCAAAGAACTTCTAAAACTCAAGACCTAGAAAGCTAATAATCCTGTTAAAAAATGGGCAGAAGATATGAATAGACATTTTTTCCAAAAATGATGGCTAACAGACACATGAAAGATGCTCAACCACCCTGAACATCAGGGAAATACAAATCAAAACTACAGTGAGATATCACCTCACACTGGTCAGAATGGCTGATATTAAACCAGAAACAACAGGTGTTGGTGAGGGTGAAGAGAAAGGGGAACCCTCTTTCAAAAGTGTTGGTAGGAATGCAAGCTGGTGTGGCCACTCTGCAAAACAGTATAGAGGTTCCTCAAATAGTTAAAAATAGAACTACCCTATGACCTAGCAGTTGCACTACTGTATTTACTGAAAGAATGTAAAAATACTAATTCAAGGAGATACATGAACCCCTGTGTTTTTAGCAGCGTTATCAACAACAGCCAAATTATGAAAACAGCCCAAGTGTCCATTGACTGATGAATGGATAAAGTAGATGTGGGGTACACAGACACACACAGAGGAGTATTACTCAGCCATTAAAAAGAATGAAATCTTGCTATTTGCAATGACATGGATGGAACTAAAGTGTATTATGCTAAGTGAAATCAGTCAGTCAGAGAAAGACAAATACCATATGATTTCACTCATATGTGGAATTTAAGAAATGAAACATGGACATAGGGAGGAAAAAAGAGAGGCAAACCATAAAACACTCTTGAGAACACACTGATGTTTACTGAAAGGGAGTTGGGTGGGGGGATGGGTGCAGGGGATTAAGGAGTGCACTTGCTGTGATGAGCACTGGATGTTGTATGGAAGTGCTGAATCACTATATTGTACACCAGAATATAATATTACATTGTATATTAACTACTGGAATTTAAATAAAAACTTAAAAAAATTTAGATTGGGCTTTCTGAGCCTGTACAGTAGAGTGGTGTCTCTCCTCAGACCCATGGGAGTGCTCCTTTGCAGTTAGTATTCCTTTTTGTGCCTCATTCCATCTATAGCCACAGCTGAGACACATACCTTGTCCTGTGTGTGTCTCTGCATAGTGGGATTTTATTTTCTCCTAATTTATTCACTGAGGGTATCTGCCTTCTAGAGTCCTAGCCTTCCAGGATTTGATCCCACCTCCCACCTACCTCTGGCCTAAAGGTACTTGGCTAAAACCCAGAGATTGGCTGGTGCCCCCAGAGTAAGTGCGGATGCAATGATAGATTCTCCATATTTTGATGTTACAGTAGTTTCTGGCTTTACTTTCTTACCCACTCAGCCGTCTTAGATGTTTTGCTTTCATTTTGATGTTATTTATTATTTATAGGTTTTACGTTCTGTTAAACCATTATTTATATCTGATTTGTGATAATCCTACATTTTAGAGTGTTCTATGCTTCTGAAAGCTTCTGTTTCTTCTTTAAAACAGCTCTCTCCAAGGGTCCTCTTCCCTTAACAAAAACTGACCATCATTTATTGATGGTCGCTATGGACTCAGTGCTGTTTATACATTTATAACCATTTTCTATTCATAGCAGCCTTGTAAAATGACATTAACATTCTCACTTTATACTCTGGTAAATTGCACAGCTAGGAAGTTACTTAAAGTGAGTTGGTAACACACTACCTCCCTTTTTTCTTCCTCTCCCAGATTTTACTAGATAGCAGTTGATGGGTGAACAAATCTGAGGTATCCTTTTTGCCTCAAACCTTATCTCTAACCAAATCCCAGAAACATTCACTGTATTTTTACATTGTAAAAGTAATCCTCGTTACTTTTCTATATTTGACTTCATGTGAGTTCACAAATAAAAAACCAGTATCTTCTTCCAATATGCATTCTTCATGGACTACATAATGGCTTTCACTTTAACTTTAAACCAATTTAGGGCAATTTCAGAGTAAAAATGACATTGAAATATTGATCCATTGGTAAGCATTTGGTCCTGATCTATGTCAGTAGAACAATGGATGTAAAAGATTAAAGATGTATTATTTTGTCTAATCTGCTGTTAGAACTTTTCCTTCATTCATATTAGGATCACTAAGGCTGTTTGGGTTGTTATATAATTCTCTAATAGTAATAATCCATAATTTTAATAATGTTTTAAACTTTTGCCCTGGTTTAAAACAATCTTGAGAAAGAAAGATGTTTATGAAACTACGAAGGGTTACACAGTTCTAAAATAAGACTGAGAAAAATGAAAACTAGGATCTCATTACTGCTATGATGCCTTAACACTTGATTCCACCATACTTACCCTCAGATACCATTATGAACCGTGGCAGTTATATCAGAGCATTCATTTCTAAAATTCTGGAAAAATGGAGTTACTGTGAGAAAGGGCATCTTCCTTTTTAAATGTAGTTTGGGCTGAGTTACTAGGCTTCATTAAAGCATGCTTTCAATAGGAATGCATTTCCTATACAGGCAAACAATGATGGATTGGCTGGGAAGCTTGAATTCTCTCAGAGGCAGCCCCAGTGGGGTTGCATGTCCTCTTTGCAGAGCATTGGGCAGGCAAGTTATACCCAGGGACATTCTTTCAATGAGACATAACCATCTCTGAGGCTTGCTTTGTAAATTTGAGTTACATCAGCGGCATATTATATATCTTAAAATATTACAAAACTTTCCTAATTCCTGGGAAATGTTTTTACCTAACAGGAGCTGAAAGTGATTATTTCAGGTATGAAGTGTTCTAAAGTAAGGATTAAAAAGTTGGAAGAACACAGCAGTTTTAGAGCTGGTTCAAAGGTTATAAGTCTTTGTTTCTTTCTCAAAAGACTAAATTGGGGACTAAGAAATTCCGTTATTATTGTTCATAGAAAAGCGTATTTCCAAGAAAGCAGATTTCTGCTTTTCTCAAAATTCCCTCCTAGAGAAGGACCCATTTTTTTTTTAAAGCTGCTTTTAGAAGCTGCATATATTTTCTTGTTGTTATCCTTACTACCAGCTCTAAATGATGACTCTGATGTATGTGTGCTCTTAGCTTCTCCATGCCCTCTGAGGATGACAGTTGTGCTGCAAATTATCATTTCAAATCAGTATTTACTCATTCGTGGGACTTTACCCAATCCACAGCTGAGCCTGCCTTGACTGTGATTCTGACTTTTTACTGAGGATAGCTGCATATATCCTATGCACTACTTTTTTTTAAGCTCATCAGTTCATCAGCACTGTTCTATTTGCATTTTGTTCTGAATTTAAAAAAATTTTTTTAAAAAGCGGAACATGATTATATTTCAGTATACAACTTCTGTACAATGAAAAAGTAAAACATCACAGCAATATGTTGGCAAGAAAATGTAGTATTTCATTTGCAATGTATGGCAAATGGTTAATATCCTTAATCATAAAGATCTCTTAGAAACCAGTAACAAAGACACTAATATTTATAAACAACAGCAACAAATTGCCTTTTACAGAAGATGTTTTAGGGAAATATGTGAAAATAGGAAAAAGTCCATGATTGGAGAGCAACTCCAATAAAAAATAAGAAATTTTAGGGCGCCTGGGTGGCTCAGTGGGTTAAAGCCTCTGCCTTCAGCTCGGGTCATGATCTCAGAGTCCTGGGATCGAGTCCCGCATCAGGCTCTCTGCTCGGCAGGAGCCTGCTTCCCCCTCTCTCTCTGCCTGCCTCTCTGCCTACTTCTCCTCTCTGTCAAAAAAAAAAAAAAAAAAAAAATTTAGTACCCATACACTAGCTGTAACAAGATTGTATTGGTGCATACAGATATTTTAAGAATCACATATTGTCAAAGGAAGATTCCCTGAGTCTTCAATATAACTTCTTGTATAATTAGATTTTTTATCTTTACCTTTATGAGGCAGAGTTGGGTTTAATTCATTTTGGCTATTTGTGATATAAAATTGAATAAAAACAACCTCATATTGATTTTGTGAAATATGGGCTGAATTTTGATATGATTATACTGCCATATATTTGGCCGTGTGTTGCAGCTTGAGTGCTTGGCATCCATTTTTCCATTTTATCTTTACTACCTTCAAGAAATTGGGCAAGGAAGATTCCTTTTTTCCCCTTGCCTTTGTTTCATAGATAAGGAAACTGAGAATTAGAGAATTAAGAATATCATAACCAAGCAAAAGGAAATAAATTTTATCTAGAGAGTAGGCAAAATGGAACTAAAATCTAGGTATCCTGCTTTGACTCCCAAGTTTTCCATGCTAAGAGATTTAGACTCAATTAAATTGAACGAATTCACAGTACTTGTTAATGATTAGTTGTAAAGATTTTAAAAGGAAAAAGTTGGTATTTTATATTAATTTTTCATTGTAACATCCGAATAATGCTAATAAATGCACAAATTGTCATAGTGTACTAAGCTTTTTTCCTTAATATTTATATATTTATTTCAAATGTTTAAAACTTTAGGAAAATTTTGATCCATAATATTGCAAATAAATAGCTATTGTTTAAATATGGAAAAAGAACCTTTCTGCCAACAGGGAAAAAAGTATTTGTAGCTAGGTATTGACACTCAAATTAATTTGGCTTCAAACTGAAACGTTTTATTCAGTTAGCCAACATTTAGTACATCATTAGTTTTTGATGTAGTATTCCTCGATTCGTTACTTGCTTATAACACCCAGTGCTCATCACATCATGTGCCCTCCTTAACACCCATCACCCAGTTACCCCACCCCCCTCCCTTCTGTAATCCTGTTTGTTTCCCAAAGTCCGAAGTCTCTCATGGTGAAACTTAATACAAAACAACGTTCTTTTTAAAACTGACACTTATTAATGAGCATTAGGTTTCATTTCTAATTACTCCTTTAGCCTCTGTAATCTAAAATTACCTAGTTAGCGTTTCAAATCTTGGATGATTTTAGGACTGCCTTATTCTGAAAATAACTCTGCTAATCTGTCAGAACCAAATGCTGGGACACTTTTCCATTGGGTGTTACTAAAAACAGAGCGCGTGCTTCTTTTTATCTTCTCATTTTGAGCACTTCCATAGCAACACATTGTTAAAGTAGAACAATGTATTTCAGGGAGGGTTGATTTTTTTTTAAAGACAGATAGTATTTCTGTTTACTAAATCTGTGTCACTCAGGTAAATATTTAAGGAATGCTTACATTGTTGAACACTAGACAGAATATCAGAATGCACCAGATGGATACTTTCAAGTTTACATCCAGAAACCTTCTGATACACGACAGATTGTTTGTATTATTCTGTAAATATCTTTATTAAATTTAAGTATTTGTATTAAAACATGCAACTGAGCAATGTGTGAGAATAATTCTGAGTCTCTTCATTTGTTTGTTTTTTTACTTCATTAGGTAAATTTAGAAGGAAGCTTTTCTAATATACTTATTACCTAACATAACCAGATTTTCACTCTATAATTTCCTCACTTTATTCTCTTTTTGTCTCTCTGAAATCTTATTTGCAACTTAAGTCTTTTTTTGTTTTGTTTTGTTTTTTGTTTTTATTTTGTGGCCTCTCAGGTTTTTGTTTTTTTTTTTTTCTTTTCTGTAGATTGTTCTTCTCTTTCTCTTGTACCCTGCAGGCATCATATATTTTCTCACCTGTAGTAATTCTTCCTTTGATATGACTTTCAGCTTCTCTTTCTATCCAGTCCCACTCCTGTCATCTGAAAATTCATCCTCTCTGGTAAGATTTAGTTTGTTTCTTCATCTAACTATTCACATCACTCTTCTTTTATTATGTTATTCCTCTACTCATAAAGTCTGCTTGACTAGGTTGTCTTCTGTGGGAAGGATAGCGGCACATTACTTTTTTCTAAATACACTGCCTCTGCTCACTCAGACTTGTGGTTTCACAAAAATGATGATTCTCCAGGTATAATGAGCCAGATCACTCCACTAAACAAACCGACTGTGGTACAGGTAATGGAATATTATCCAGCACTAAGAAGAAATGAGCTATCAAGCCATGAAAAGACAAGGAAGAGCCTTAAGTGCATATGACTAAGTGAGAAAAGCCAATATGAAAACACTACATACTGACTGATTCCAACTATATGACATTTTAAAAAGACAAAACTATGGAGACAGTGAGAAAAGATCAGTGGTGGTTAGTGGTTTGGGGGGAGGGAGAGATGAATAGGCAGAGCACAGAGGATTTACGGTAGTGAAACTACTCTTGACACTATAATAATGGATACATCATTATGCATTTATCCAAACCCATAGAACGTACAACATCAAGAGTGAACCCTGATGTAAACTGAGGACTTTGAAAGATAACAATGTGTAAATGTAGGTCCATCAGTTGTAATGAATGTACTATTCCAGTGGGGCTTTGATAATGGGGAGGGCTGCGCATATGGAGGAAGGAAATATATGGGAAATCTCTACCTTCCTCTTAATTTTGCTGTGAAGTTAAAACTTATTAAAAAGTCTTTATTTTAAAAACTATGCAAGTGTGGAGTAACAATCTAAAACAAAACCCAACTATATTATGTCCATTTGTTCCTCCTTATCATAAACCCCTTTAATTCTCTTTGTTTGATTTTGTCTGTGACATGTATCTTCAAGAATGACAAATTCCATATTCAACTGTAAGATGAGTTTGGCTACTATAAATGCCATGTTCAGTAAGCAAATGTGACTAATTCACACACACACACTACTCTGTCCCCACCCAATTGCACAATGACATGATCTTGGTACAGTCTTTCTTAGGCTGGTTCTCATTCTTACTAGAATGTTTTTGGGACTTCAAAATGAGCCTATTACAGTTCACATTGCCTTTCTGAATGTTTTGAATAATCACGTTCTTTTGGGTTTTCTCTCTTGACATTATGCTAGATCTGTTCTTTCTGCCTTACATCTGGCATGTTTTATATTTTTAAAGAATAGCATTAAAAATCTTTATGAGAGCAGATTAAATTACATAGCATAAAAACAGTATATATTTACGTTGAACTCTGTCATCAATCTAAGCTCAGGCTTATCTCTTACAAGAAAGGGTTTTATAGAAGGATCCTAAAGTTGTTCGAGCATAGTGCTTTGATTTGTGGGAAAAATATCATTTATAAAAACAACACACTGTGTAATCCTAAAGTGCTGGAGCCTGGAAAGTCATTGCTAAGCAACCACATACTAACTGTCCATTTTCTAGGCAACATTCTCTAATTTCCAGGTTTTTTTTTTTTTTAGTACACAATGTTGCATTAGTTTCAGGTGTACAACATAGTAATTGAACAACTCATGCTATGCTCACCGCAGGTGTAGCTACTATCTGTCACCATGCAACTCTATTAAAATACCATATATTCTTTATGCATTGTCTTTTACTTCCATGATTTATCCATTCTATAACTGGAAGCCTGTTGTATCTCCCACTCCCCTTCACCCATTTTGCCTCTCCCCCCAGCCTCCTTCCCTCTGGCAACCATCAATTTGCTCTCTGTATTTATAATTCTGATTCTGCTTTTTGTTCATTCACCAGTCCCTTTTGAATGTCTTGATGTTTCATCTTTTTCAGCCATAGACATTTTAATGTTTTAACAAAGATTGCTTCTTCTTTTTGTGATTACCTCCTATAAGGGTCATGTCAAAGAATGTGTGCATTCCTAATTGCATTTGTTTCCTTATACTCTTTTTATCACAATACTGATTTTCTACTCTTCAACACACATTGGTAGGATTGATATATTGAATCCATAACAAGTGTGTATTATTATTATTTCCTTCCAAGAGTTTGTTTAAATTAAAATTACTTAACATATAATGTAGTATTGGTTTCAGGAGTAGAATTTAGTGATTCATCACTTACATACAACACCCAGTGCTCATCATAACAAGTGCCCTCCTTAATGTCCATCAACCATTTAGCTCATACCCCCACCAGCCTCCCCTCCAGCAACCCTTAGTTTGTTCTCTAGTTAAGAGTCTCTTAAGGTTTGCTTCCTTCTCTGTTTTTATCTTATTTTTCTTTCCCTTCCCCTATGTTCATCTGTTTTGTTTCTTAAATTCCATATGTGAGTGAAATCATATGGTATTTATCTTTCTCTGACTGACTTATTTCACTTAGCATAATACACCCTAGCTCCACCCATGTCATTGCAAATGGCAAGATTTCATTTTTTGATGGCTGAGTAACATTCCATTATATGTGTGTGTTGGGGGGTGTGTGGGTGTGCCACATCTTCTTTATTCATCAGTCAGTGGACATTTGGGCTCTTTCCATAATTTGGCTATTATTGCTAGTGCTGCTATAAACATTGGGGTACAGATGACCCTTTGAATCAGCATTTTTATATCTTTTGGATAAATACCTAGTACTGCAATTGGTGAGTCATAGGGTGGTTCTATTTTTAACTTTTTGAGGAACCTCCATACTGTTTTTGCAGAGTGGCTGTACCAATTTGCATTCCCACCAACAGTGTAAGAGGGTTCCCCTTTTTCCACATCCTCACCAACATCTGTTGTTTCCTGAGTTGTTGATTTTAGCCATTCTGACTGGTGTGAGGTGGTATCTCATTGTGGTTTTGATTTGTACTTCCCTGATGTTAAGTGATGTTGAGCATTTTTTCATGTATTTGTTAGCTATTTGTATGTCTTCTTTGGAGAAATGTCTATTTAGGTCCTCTGCCCATTTTTTTGAAAAGATTTTATTTATTTATTTGAGAGAGGGAGAGAGTGAGAGAAGAAGCCGGGAGAGTGGCAGAGGCAGAGGGAGAAGTAGGCTCATCACTGAGCAAGGAGCCTGACGCAGGGCTCCATCCCTGGATCATGACCTGAGCCGAAGACAGATGCTTAACTGAGTGAGCCACTCAGGTGCCCCATCCTCTTCCCATTTTTAACCAGATTATTTGTTTTTATGGTATCAAGTGACTTTAAAATTTTTGGATCCAACCCACAGTTAGAAATACATTTTATGGGGTGCCTGGGTGGCTCAGTCAATTGAGTGGCCAACTTTGGTTTTGGCTCAGGTCGTGGTCTTGGGGTCCTGGGATAGAGCCCCATATTGGGCTCCATGCTCACTGGGGAGTCTGCTCACAAATTCTCTCTCTCCCTCTTTCCTTCCCCTCCTCTCTCAAATAAATAAATCTTTAAAAAAAGAAACATATTTTACATTGTAACCCAATATACACATTTATAAAAATGTATATGTACATGTATATCTATGAAAACATACACAAACACACCCAGAGATATACTGAAACAAGTATAAAGGAATAAAACAAGTATAAAGTAATAAAACAATACTTATTCTATACATTGCACTCTATTATGTTTTTTCTAGTTTATTTATTTATTTACCTTTTTATTTATTTATATTTTTCTGGTTTATTTTATTTATTTATTTTTTCCCAAATACTTTTATTTCTGGTTTATTTAAAAAAAAATTTTTTTTTTTAATTTTTAGTTGACAGAGATCACAAGTAGGCAGAGAGGCAGACAGAGAGAGAGGAGGAAGCAGGCTCCCTGCTGAGCAGAGAGCCCGATGCGGGGCTTGATCCCAGGACCCTGAGATCATGACCTGAGCTGAAAGCAGAGGCTCCAACCCACTGAGCCACCCAGGCACCCCATTTCTGGGTTATTTTAAAGTAGTTTCTTATCCCAACCCTCTAGGTAGATTTTATGACTAACTAATAGGATACAATCCACAGTGTAAAGACTACTGGCTTGCAGAGTGCTGTTAATTACATTATTTAATTATAGTAAAAACCTTTGACAGGTAAAAGAAACATGGCTTTGGCAGAAAAATCTTTCTTCCAGGCCACATAGTGATTAAACTGTGAATCCAACCCTTCCAACTCTGCTTAAGTCCCATGTTCTTATTTTTCCTCCATTCTACCCACTATCTCCAGCTGAAGGGAAAATAACTTTATATTATGGCTTATTTGTGCAAGAAAACACCAGAAAAATACTTAGAGTCTTACATTTAAAATTAATTTTTATGATGGCTAAGGTTAAATAGAAGAAATATATTAATTTATGGCATGCTGTCCAGTTGCTTTTCTGAGTAAGAGAACTAAAGTCCTAATGTTTCAAAATTGAGCTTTTTCAAAGTGATTTTTATTATCTTGCTATAATAGGAGTAACCTCATTCATTTAATAGACTTAACTCTTACATTCAGAAACCAGAAAATAATGAATTTTTTCATAGGCTTATGTTAACTAGAATCTTGTGTTTAGGTGAGATATATTATCGTTATCCATACCCATGACCATCAAAATAATGACAATTACTGACAGTTTATCCATAGCTTCTTTTCCTTGGACATTTTACAAATTAAGGTTTTCGTTGTGTCTATGTGTAGCCACCAAGTACTAGAATCCCGGATATTTAGAATCTAAACAATAAGGTCATATATATCACTGATATGCATATATAATTTAAACTGGATATTTATGTAATCATATTTTATTCAATGACAAAGAAAAATGACAATTAAAAGCAGGAATGAAGATTAAAAGTAACTTCATAAATGGGATTAATTTTAGTGTTATCTGAAAGTTCTGTTTTATTACTATTGGCAACTAATAAGCTCACTGCACATTTCACCCACTATTTGAGCACCTACTCTTTGTAGATAACTTACATATAGTCCTTGCCTTCAGGAAGCCCATGTTCCTACTAGAGGGACCAGTACACAGATAATAGTGCTGTGCGATAAAAGCTGTAAAAGAAATATGAGGAAAGGACTCTAGGAAGTAGAGGTGGGGGAAATTTACTGTGTTTGGAGGTGATAAAAAAAGGATGCCAAAAGGAGCAGAATCATGAACTATCTCATTAATAGTTAGAATTCTCACTAGTAGAGAAAACGGGAAGTTTTCCAAGCAGAAGGAACATGATGTGAAAGTACATGGATATTCAGAAGATTGTGGATGGTTTTGTGTAGCATAATTTTTTATATATGAAAGGAAAACAAAGTTCTTTATACTATTTAGGTTTTCTGTTGGTCAGGAATAGACTTTCTCAGTTACTATTGTAAGTAATGTTAGTTTATTACACAGGAACCCAGTAAAATCTTAAGTCTTTAGGCTTCAAAAAATTTGGGAGTTGGGTATTAGTTTGGATCCAAAGTGGTTCTGTGAACTCCAGTGGCTTTAAATGTTGGCGTTCCTTAGGGCTCGATCCTACACCCCCTTTTCTTCTCCTCTTTACTCTCTCGCTAGGTCATACCCCCAGCTTCAGTTATCTATCTACCAATGTCTACCAGAAATGTATTTCTGGCCTTGACTTCTCTTCTGATATTTAGACCCCTATATCCAGCTGCCTACTTGCCACCTCTAAATATAATAAGCATAGTTGTTTTAAAGTCTGTCTGATAATTCCAATTACTTAAGTCTAATTCTGATGTTTGATGTTCTACTACTCGTTTTACCCCGGTACCTCAGGTGCTTGGATATCTGGCTATGTTATTTATTGTTTTGAAATTTTATTTATAGTGGTACTTTGAGGACTAAGGTAGAAGAGCCTTCCTCTGGGGAGAACTTGCATTTACTTCTGCTAGATCTAGGAATACTAGCCTGGAACCACTTTTAACAGAAATAAAATTGAGGTTTTTTTGGACTACACCAGGATGCACATTAAACATCAAATTCACAGAAAGACACTGAAGTGGTGATTACAGCCTTTAGGGAGAAGATTCCCTACTCCCATCTGCTTCAGCAGTAGACTATCTCCTCTGTCCTGCGCATCAATGTGATCTACTTCTAGTTTCTCTATATCCAGAGTATAGCCTTTTGAGGTCCTAGTTTAATGTGGGAGTACCTCCCATTAGACTCTTAACTTGAGTGAGTTCTCACGTGTGTCTCTAGCCTGAACAAGCTGTCAAAGCTGTGGTTTTGCCTAGATTAACAATTGCCCTTGGGGGAAATGCAGGTTAGGTTGCTTAGCTTCTTTCTTTGGGTTTTTACTTTCTTTCAAAATTTGGCTCAATTCTTTATCATATTGTTGGCTCTTTGATGCTTTAAGAAACTGGGTTTTTGAAATATGTTATGCAGTAATTTTAGATATTTTCAGCATGAAGATTTAAATAACTCAGCCTGGAATAACTGGAATGGGAAACCTTCCTACTTATCTTCTCGCTGGGATTGTCTCAAGGTACCTCAAACCTGTCCCTTCCAAAACAAGACTCCCAGCCTCTTCTGCTCTTCTAGTTTGGGCTTTCTCCATTGCATATCAGCTTATCTAGGCATATGAAAAATCCATGTGAATGCATCGCCTAGTTTTCCATGTTTTTGCTACTACATATCTTTCTTAATCTCTCCACCTCCATTGCTTCCATTCTGATCCATCATCTCTCACCAGTTAAACTGTAGTAGAATGTACACTTCCATTTTTAGGCTCCTATATTGTGGGCTTCATAGTATAGCCATGATTACCTTTTAAAAATTGATGTAAGCAAAGAAAAAAAACCAAGCTTCTAATACATAAAACAGATCGATGGTTGCTAGAAGGAAGGGGTCTGGGGGAGAGCGCAATGGTGAATAGGGTCCAGAGGTACAAACTTCCAGTTATAAAATAAGTTATGTGGATATAATGTACAGCATGGTGACTATAGTAAGTAATATTGTTTTGCATACTTAAAAGTTGCTAACAGTAAATCTTAAAAGTTCTCATCACAAGAAAAAATTTTTGTAACTTTGTATGGTGACAGATGGTAATTAGACTTACTGCAGTGATTATTTTGCAGTGTACACAAATACTGAATCATTGTGTTGTATACCTGAAACTAACATAATGTTATATGTCATTTATACTTCAGTTAAAAAATTGATTTGATCATGATATTGCCCAGCTTAAAATCCTTTAATGTCTTACCCTAATTTTCAGAACACCCAAATCCTTATTGTTGTTGATCAGGCCTTACAGGATCTGATCCGTGCTGCCCCTAGCCAGAGGGCCTTGATGGTAGATCTATAGGTCCCAGGTTATGAAGTTGCTTTTTATCTTTTAAGGTTCTAGGAAGCCACAAAAGTTTTTGTAAGCAGTGGAAGGGTATAACAATACCTGCTTTTGCAGCACTGTTGTGGAGTAGAGTGGAGTGGCAAGGCTGAGGAATCTGTGAGACATACTGTGAGCCTGGGCAAGAAGAATGGCAGAGATTGCATGCAAGAAAAAAATTTAAACTGGAATTAGTGAGATCTAGCATACACATCTTGCCGTATGCGGTTGGTAAGGGAAAAGGAGAAGTCAAAGAAAACTAAATTATTTCACATGTAAGTTTATCAAGCAACCACTATATATTAGACACTATTATAAACATTTTAGTATATTCTCTTTTATTCCTCACAATCACCCTATGAAATAGGTATTATTAGTATCTTCAGTTTTTCAGTAAAGGAAACTCTGAGATGGAAAGATTAAGTACTTTTCCCATTTGACATGGCTGTCAAGCAATTGAGATATTTCAAACCTGGGCGGTGTGATTTTTAAACCTGTGCTATTTCTCACCTGAGAAATCCAGTGGGCTATGGTTGTATTCGCTAAAATATAAAACATAAGAAGGGGAGCGGACTTTGAGGAACAACTATGTATATGTCTGAAGATGAGGAAGAAAGTGGGAAAATAGATTAGTTTGTTTCTGGGTATCAGGAGATCTCTATAAACATTTGGAAATGTGGGTGTGGATTTTCAAAGGGAGAGTGGAATTGGAGAATGAGGTTATATACAATCGTTAGTGATGTTTAGAGCCATAGAAGTTCCCAAAATTATCTAAGGAAAAGGTGTGAGGATTCAGTTAGATAACACATGTGAAGAGTGCTTAGTATAGTATCTGGAGCACTGAGAGGTCAATGAATGTTGCCTGTTATCATTATTATTATGTAGCATATAAAAGAAAGTGAGGATGAGAAGCAACAAAATTTTTGACATTTTATCAAATACATATAGTGTGATTTACTTAAATTATGATGGTATGTTATGTACATTGCTAAAGATAAGGAATTCCATAGGCCATAAGTGACTGTATTCCTGAAACAGCAAAAAGGTTTGGATTGTCATCTTTAGAATTACTTTTTATGTAGCATTCTGTATTGATGTACACAACTGTTATTGTCACTTGTTAAAACATTCTCAGTAGAAGAAATATGCTCATTCAGGTGATTAAATTAATCTGAAAGAGCCAGGTGACTTAAATAACTCTGACACCTGTAATAAAGACCCTAATTATAACTGTCTGACAGAGGAGTGACTGCTGCTAGTTTTTGTCTTAAGCAGATGCAGGTATGGAAGTTTTTTAGCAGTTTAATCAGTGCCACCTACAAAACTTATTTAATATTTAATTAAGAGGCACAGTTCTTAGCAATAAGGCTCTGAAATGTCACTTGTGCTCTGAAGTGCTGTTCATCATTCACATAGCTTTGTTCAGTTTACCATGTACTGAGAAGGTGGAGGCCTGGTTACTTAAGAAACAACCAAAGAAATATAACTGAGCCATCTATGACTGTGAAGCAACAGCAGGAAACAAACCATTAGGTCTGCAGCAAAAAAATAATTTATGATCAGCCAATATTTCTTGAGCTCCTCCTCCTCTGAGGTCTGTGTTTTGCAGTTGGGGAAAAGGGATAGGGTATAGAGAATGCACCTAAGTATAAAATATGGCCCTAGATTTCCAGATATTTACAGACCTTGGGGAAGGAAAAGTTCACAGAGGAGAGGTGATGAAGGGCAACTAAAAATTCTACCTACTCCCTAATGAGTAATAAAGGCAGCGCGTACTATAGGTCTTGAAAGTTGGAGATAAATGAAGACAGTTCAAGAAGGATAATCAAGAAGAAAAAGTAAATTGAAAAAATTATGCTGAGTGAAATAAGTCAAGCAGAGAGAGTCAGTTATCATATGGTTTCACTTACATGTGGCACGTAAGGAAAAACATGGAGGACATTGGGAGAAGGAAAGGAAAGGTGAATTGGGGGAAATCGGAGGGGGAGATGAACCAAGAGAGACTGTGGACTCTGAGCAACAAACTGAGGGTTTTGGAGGGGAGGTGGAGAGGGGGTTGGCTGAACCTGGTGGTGGGTATTGAGGAGGGCACGTATTGCATGGAGCACTGGGTGTGGTGCATGAACAATGAATCTTGGAACACTGAAAAAATAAAATTAATTGAAAAAAATAAATTATAAACAAAAAAGACAAGAAGATCACTAGATTGTAGGAGCATACTAGGAAGTGTTCCAACCTACAGAAAGTGGGCAGAGTCTCAGAATGTCAGGCATTGGTCTTAGGAATAAGACCAATATGGTGTGCCAATTTATTTAGCTATTTGTTCTCTCATTAAGTATTGTCAAACTCATGTTTGCAAGAGTATACGCAGGATGTTGGGACTACACCTAATATCTGTTAACAGTGGTAGTTAGTTTTGGATATCAATTTCTATATAGGTAGCTTTATAAGGAATTTCTTTTAATAACATTGCTAAAGTTACCAGAAATGTAAAGGGCGATCAAAATTTCTTATATAAAACTCATGGAAGTTTTGTACAGGTCAGGTTTGAGAAGTGGGCATATAAAAAATATCAGCCCGAAACTTAGTTTAAACATGTGTAGCCATCCCATATATAAACAGTTAAAAAGGGGGGGGGGCGTTACTGTAGCTTTTAATACCTTCTTCACTTGAAGGTGCAGTTTCTTCTTTTTTACATTCTCAAGAGAGCTCTGTGTTTTCTCTCCTTTGGTGATGGTATCATTATGTCTTTTCTTCTTTGAGAATGAGTAGACTCTAGTAGACACTAGGCTAGTTAGCTAGTAGACCAGGAGCTCAATCTAAAACTTTCAGGCAACTAACTGGCAAACATATCCTGAAAGAGGTAGACTGTGGCTGGCATCTGTGTAGACCCAGGGGACCTTCAGCCAATTTTTGCCATGCTCACATTTGTATATACAGACTCACAAACAAACATTTATGCCCACAAATGTTAGTTTCCTCAACTTTTCCACATTTTGCCATTGTCCTAGTCTATAAATGAAAGCGTTATTTGGCTATTTTTTCTGCTTCACAGCAGTTATCTTTTCTAAGACAAACAAACACAGCTCCATGTCTTAAGAAGGATTGTTTAACAGAATGATTTTAAAGTTCCTGGAAGAATTTTGACCAGAACCAAAAGCAGTACTAAATAACAGCCATTGATGGTATTTTTCTAAATGCCAATAACAAGATGTTTATGTAGGCATTTCATTAAAAAAGAAGTACAGGGTGCCTGGGTGGCTCAGTCGGTTAAGTGTCTGCCTTCAGCTCAGGTCATGATCTCAGGGTCCTGGACTCGAGTCACGCATTGGGCTCCCTGCTCAGCAGGAAGTCTGCTTCTCCCTCTGCGTCTGTCCTCCCCTCTGCTTGTGCTCTCTCTCTCATGCTCTCTCTCTAAAATAAATAAAATCTTTAAAAAAATAAAAGGAAGTACAAACTACCAGTAAATATGTGAAAACATGCCCAACAATACATAGAAGTAAATAAAAATTAAGAGGAGATATGAACTTTTCTTATCAGATTGACAAAACTAAAAACATTGACAATACCCAGTGTTTGATGTTGATGTAGCCGTTTTGGTGTGCAGTTTGACAATATCAGTCTGTAAAATGTGCACACCCTTCTACAAAGCTGTTCCACTTCTAAGACTATGGCACAGATAAGTCTTCCCTGGTCACTAAGATATCAGTATACGAAAATCTGTGGCACCATCTTTGCTAATTGTAGAAGACAGGAATAACCAAAAAGTCTTCGGGAGGGACTAGTTAAAAGAATTATGGTGTATTCATTCATTTGATAAAGTTTTTAAAAAATCTCATATGCCTTCTCAGGAAATTTTCCCCCCAGTCTTTTTTTTTTTTTCCCCCAAATCTGTAATTCCATTAAGGGGGGCACATGATGTGATGAACACTGGGTGTTATACTGAGCTGCTGAATCATTGAACATTATATCAAAAACCAACGATGTACTATACCTTGGCTAATTGAATTTAAATTAAAAAAAATAAATCTGTAATTCCTTTTTCTTCCTCATTCTCTAAGACATAGATAATCTGTCAGTAGCCCCATTATTTCTGTCTTCGTAATATATCTTGAGTCTCCCAATTTCTGTCCATCTCTGCTTCTTTTCTTACTGATTTGATTCTGAGGGGTGGAAACTGTATGTAATGTTGGCCTAAATTTAAAGCGAAGAAAGGAGAAAGTGGGATGTGTGTGGCATTTTTATTTTCTTTTCCCTTTGTTCCTCTTTCCACACTACAGGAACCATAATCTCTTTAAAATGCATGCGGGATCATTGTGTCCCTTCACTGGTCAGCCTTTCAGTGGTTCCCATTGCATTTAGAATAAATGCCAACCC
This sequence comes from Potos flavus, assembly GCA_028534135.1. NCBI lineage: Eukaryota > Metazoa > Chordata > Mammalia > Carnivora > Procyonidae > Potos > Potos flavus. The sequence continues at coordinate 15,852,303 of CM052898.1, forward strand.
CTGGCCGTGATCCCTGCCTGCATCTCTATTTCCCTGTCCCGTTTTCCAAAGCACCAAACGGTTTCTCACCTGGGATCTTTGCTTTTGCTTGTTCTTCTGCCTGGAATGTTCATCCCCGGGCTCTTCGCTTTCTGATTCTTCCTTATTCTTTGGTTTCTATTTAAATGTTGCTTCCTCTGAGAGGCTTTCCCTAGCAGTTGACAGAAGTAGATTCCCTGGTTATTTGTTATCACACTACCACGTAGATTACCTTCAGTGACTTTTTCTGTTTATAATTAAGCTTTCATTGTTTCCACTATTAATCTGTAAATTCCCTGAAGATAAGCACTTGTTTTGTTTATTTTTGTGTATCCCCTGACAGTGCACCTATGTGTACACATATGTTCTTTCATTTTCCTAATAAATATTCATTTGGCCTAACATAAAAATACACAAAGATATCTATTAAATAAGTGAATGAATGTATTTCTATTGAACTTAACAAACATTATGACTTCTTTTTTACTTTAAAAAAATTTTTCCCGGGGCGCCTGGGTGGCTCAGTGGGTTAAAGCCTCTGCCTTCGGCTCGGGTCATGATCTCAGGGTCCTGGGATCGGGCCCCGCGTCGGGCTCTCTGCTTAGCGGGGAGCCTGCTTCCCTCTCTCCCTCTGCCTACTTGTGATCTCTCTCTGTTAAATGTATAAATGAAATCTTTAAAAAAAAAATTTTTTTTCCCCAAGCTTTTATTTAAATTCCAGCTAGTTAATGTACAGTAAAATATTAATTTCAGGTATAGAATTTAGTGATTTACCACTTACAAACAGTATAGAAAGCCCAGAAATGAACCCACAGCTATAAGGGCAATTAATCTTTGACAAAGCAGGAAAGAATATCCAATGGAAAAGACAGTATCTTCAGCAAATGGTGTTGGGAAAACTGGACAGCAACATGCAAAAGAATGAAACTGGACCACTTTCTTACACTATATACAAAAATAAATTCTAAATGGACTAAAGACCTAAATGTGAGACAGAAAACCATTAAAATCCCAGAGAAGAACACAGGCAATAACCTCTTCGACGTGGTCCATAAGAACTTCTTACTAGATATTTCTCTTGAGGAAAGGGAAACAAAAGCAAAAATAAACTGTTCAGACTTCATCAAAATAGAAAGCTTCTTCACAGCAAAGGAAACAGTCAACAAAACTAAAAAGCAACCTTTGGAATGGGAGAATAAATTTGCAAATGACATATCTGATATTTTGGATACTAACCCTTTAGTTAGTTTAGGTATGTAGTTTGATTTTTAGTTTATTATTAGTTAGGGTTAACTAAAAGGTTAGTTAACTAGTGGGTTAGTATCCAAAAAGCTAAAGAACTTACAAAACTGAATATTATGACTTCTTTGTAAACAGATTACTCAAACTTAATATACAAAGCAATAAATCAGAAGTTAGTTTAAAAATCTTTATTTTATAAACAAAAAACTATCATTCAGATAAGAAATAGATTTAAATGCTAATCCTGGAGTTTGTTTAAATAGATTATATAATTTTTTTCTTTTGGACATTGTTTTGGTTAATTTCAAAACTTGAAACAGTCATCCCAAAATGTTGGCTTGAAATGTTATCATTAATTTGTACTTAAGTAATGTTCATCTAATTTTTTTTGAGAGCGAGAGAGTGAGGGGAGGGGCAGAGGGAGAGAGGGAGAGAGAGAATGTCAAGCAGGTCCATGCCCAGAGTGAAGCCCCATCTGGGACCCTATTTCCTGACCCTGAGATCATGACACGAGCCAAAATCAAGTCTGACACTCAACAGACTGAGCCACCCAGGGGCCCCTCATTAAATTGTTTTTAAATTAATTTATTTTATTTTATTTTTTCAGTGTTGCAAGATTCATTGTTCATGTACCACACCCAGTGCTCCATGCAATACGTGCCCTCCTCAATACCCACCACCAGGCTCCTCATTTAATTTTTACTGAATTTTAAGTTCATAAAACCAACAGTAAGGTCTGTTTAAGAATTAAAAAATAGAAGTTAAGATTGCAACTTATTCTGGTATAGCATTTATTGCTATCTATTAAGCAAATAAGTAGTAAAGAATTTTTCTGCTGAAAAATCCACAGAATGACATACCAGAAAATGACAACCCAAATTGAAAATCTGTGTTCAATATCAGTTAAATATAAATACAGATAGCAGTTGGTTAACTTGTCAGTTTTTCAACTCAATCCGAAATTTCTAGAGAAATTTTTATCCTTTTTAAAAATTATTTAAAAATTTATTGAGTTAATTCATATATAATTCATATATATAATATAATTCATATATCACAAGTCACCCTTTACTTTATTTTTTAATTTATAAATTCTATTGTTATTTTTTAACATACAATGTTATTTTACCTTCAGGTATACAATATAGTGATTCAACAACTATACTTTATTCAGTGCTCATCACAATAAGGGTACTCTTAATCCCCTTCCTCTATTTCACTTATTCCCCTTCCCTGTCTCTCCTCTGGTAATCATCAGTTTGTTCTGTATATTTGATTCTGTTTTTTTGTTTGTTTGTTTGTCTCTTTTTTCTTTGTTCATTTGTTTTATTTCTTAAATTCCATATGTGTGAGATCATATGGTATTTGTCTTTCTCTGACTTATTTCACTTAGCATTATACCCTCTAGATCCATCCATGTAATTGCAAATGGCAAAACTCTTTTATCTTTTTTATGGCTGAGTAATACACACCCACCCCATATTTCCTTTATCCATTTATCTATTAATGGATACTTGGGTTGCTTCCATAATTTGGCTATCATAAGTAATGCTGCAATAAACATAGAGGTGCATTTGTATTTTTGAATTAGTGTTTTCATATTTTTTTGGTAAATACCCAGTAGTGGAGTTCCTAGCTAATGTGGTAATTATATCTTTAACTCTTTGAGGAACCTCCTTTCTGTTTTCCACAATGGCTGCACCACATTGCATTACCACCAACAGTGCAGTAGGGTTCCTTTTCCTCCACATCCTCAAAAACACTTGTTTTTTCTCCTGTTGCTGATTTTAGCAATTCTGACAGGTGTGCAGTGATCTTTCATTGTCATTTTGATTTGCATTTCCCTGATGATAAGTGAAGTTGAGCCTCTCTTCATGTGTCTGTTGGCCATCTGTATATCTTCTTTGGAGAAATATCCGTTCATGTCTTCTGCCCATTTTTAATTGGATTATTTGGGGGTTTTTTGGTGTTGAGTTTTGTAAGATATTTATATATTTGGATACTAACCCTTTATTGAATCTGTCACTTGTAAATATCTTATCCTATTCGGAAGGTTTATTTTAGTTTTGTTGGTGCAGAAGCTTTTTATTTTGATATTGTTCCAATAGTTTAGTTTTGCTTGTTTCCTTTGCCTCAGGAGACATAGCTAGAAAAATGTAGTTATGGCTGATATCAGAGAAATTACTGCCTATGTTCTCTTCTAGGATTTTAAGTGTCTCACATTCAGGTCTTTAAATCCATTTTGAGTTTATTTTTATATATGGTGTGAGAAAGTGGTCCAGTTTCACTTTTTTTGCATGTTGCTGTCCAGCTTTCCCAACACAATTTGTTGAAGAGACTCTTTTTCCCATTACATATTCTTGCTTCTTTTGTCATAGATTAATTGACCGTATAAGCATAAATTTATTTCTGTCCTCTGTACTCTGTTCCATTGATCCATTTGTGGTTTTGTGCCAGTACCATACTGTTTTGATTACTACAACTTTGAAGTATATCTTGAAATCTAGGATTGTGATACCTCCAGTTTAGTCTTCATTTTCAAGATTGCTTTGGCTGTTCAGGGTCTTTAGTGGTTCCATACGAATTTTAGGATTATTTGTTCTAGTTCTGTGAAAAATACTGTTGGTAGTTTGATAGGGATTGCATTGAATCTGTAGACTGCTTTGGGTAGTATGGACATTTCAACAATATTTGTTCTTCCTGTCCCTGAGCATGGATATCTTTCTGTTTGTGTCATCTTCAATTTCTTTCATCAGTGTTTTTAGTTTTCAGAGTACAGGACTTTTACTTCCTTGGTTAAGTTTATTCCTAGGTATTTTATTATTCTTGGTGGGATTATAAATGGGACTGTTTTCTTAATTTCTCTTTCTGCTACTCCATCATTAGTGTATAGAAATGTAACTTATATTGATTTTGTATCCTGTGACCTTACTGAATTTATTTATCAATTTTAGTAGTTTTTTGATAGAGTCTTTAGAAGTCTCTATTTATAGTATCATGTCATCCATATATAGTGAAGGTTTTACTTCTTCCTTACCAACTTGGATGCCTTTTATTTCTTTTTGTTGTCTAATTGCTGTGGCTATGACTTCCAGTACTATGTTGAATAAAAGTGGTGAGAGTAGACCTTTTTGTCTTGCTCCTGATCTTAGGGGGAAAGCTCTCAGTTTTTCCCCATTGAGTATGATGTTAGCTATGGGTTTTTCATATAAGGCCTTTATTATGTTGAGGTGTGTTCTCTCTAAACCCACTTTGTTGAGGGTTTTTTATCATGAATTGTACTTTCTCAAATGCTTTTCTCTATCTGTTGAAATGATCCTATGGTTTTTGTCCTTACTCTTGTTGATGTGGTGTATGACATTGATTGAGTTGTGAATATTAAACTACTCTTGAATCTTAGGAATAAATCCCATTTGGTTGTGGTGAATTAGTTTTTTAACGTATCATTGGATTCAGTTTGCTAATATTTTGTTGAAGATTTTGCATCTGTGCTCATTAGAAATAATGGCCTGTAGTTCTCTTTTTTTGTAGTGTCTTTATCTGGCTTTGGTATCAGGGTAATTCTGGCCTCAGAATTTGGAAACTCCCCTCCTTTTTCTGTTTTTTGAATAGTTTTGAGAAGTATTAAGTCTTCTTTAAGTTTTTGGGACAATTCATCTATGTAGCCATGTGGTCCTGGACTTTTGTTTGTTAGGAGTTTTTTGGTTATTGATTCAATTTCATTGCTGGTAATTGGTCTTTTCAAATTTTCAGTTACTTCCTGATTAAGTTTTGGGAGTTATATGCTTCTAGGAATTTATCCATTTCTTCTAGGTTGCTCAATTTGTTGGCATATAATTATTTTTCCCCAAATACTTTTATTTTATTTTTTCAGTGTTACAAGATTCATTGTTTATGTACCACACCCAGTGCTCCATGCAATACGTGCCCTCCTCAATACCCACCACCAGGCTCG
>CM052898.1:15858017-15893446 GCA_028534135.1 Potos flavus
TCCTTACGCTCCACCCGTAAGTGAGACCATATGATAATTGACTTTCTCTGCTTGACTTATTTCACTCAACATAATCTCTTCCAGTCCAGTCCATGTTAAAATAAAAGTTGGGTATTCGTCCTTTCTGATGGAGGCGTGATATTCCATTGAATATATAATTTTTGATAATATTCTCCTATATGTTGTTTCTGTAGTGTCAGTTGACCTCTTTCATTTCTGATTTTGTTTATTTGAGTCCTCTATCTTCTTTTTGTTGAGCCTGGATAAAGATTTATCATGTTGATCTTTATAAAGAAGCATTTCCTACATTCATTGATCTATTCTATTGGGTTTTTTTTAGTTTCTATTTTATTTATGTCTTCTTTTTAATTATTGCTTTTTTTTTCTTTTCAAGTTTTTATTTAAGTTCTATCTAGTTAACATATATGGTAAAGCTCATTTCAGATGTAGAATTTAGTGATTTATCACTTGCATATAACATCCAGTGCTCTTCACAACAAATGTCTTCCTTAATAACCATAATGCATTTAGCCCATCCCCCACCTACTCCTGCCATCTCCCTTCAGTTTGTTCTCTGTAGTTAAGAGTTTCTTATGATTTGCTTCCCTCTCTCTTTTTTTCTCGTCCCATATGTTCATCTGTTTCTGATAAAGGTTAGTATCTAAAATCTATAAAGAGCTTATCAAATTCAACACCCAAAAAATAAATAATCCAATTAAGAAATCAGCAGAAGACATGAACAGACATTTTTCTGAAGATGACATATAGATGGCCAACACATGAAAAGATGCTCAACATCACTTATCATCAGGGAAATACAAATCAAAACCATGATAAGATACCATCTCACACCTGTTAGAATGGCTAAAATTAACAACTCAGGAAACAACACGTGTTGGCAAGGATGTGGAGAAAAGGGAACCCTCTTACACTGTTGGAATGCAAACTGGTGCAGCCACTCTGCAAAACAATATGGAGGTTCCTCAAGAAGTTAAAGATAGAACTACTCTATGGTTCAGCAATTGCACTACTAGGTATTTATCCAGAAGATACAAAAATACAGATTCGAAGGGGCACATGCATTCTAATGTTTGTAGCAGCATTATCAACAATAGCCAATCTATGGAAAGAGCCCATATGTCCATTGACTGATGAATGGATAAAGAAGATGTGATATCTATATACAATGGAGTATTACTCCACCACCAAAAACAATGAAATCTTGCTGTTTGCAACAACATGGATGGAGCTAGAGAGTATTATGCTAAGCAAAATAAGTCAGTCAGAGAAAGACAAATATCATATGATTTCACTCATACGTGAGATTTCAGAAATAAAGCAGAGGAACTATTTCATTTATTACTTTTTTTTCTGTTTCATTTATTTCTACTCTAATCTTTATTATTTCCTTTTTTCTACTGGTTTGGGGTTTTGTTTATTCTTTTTCTAGCTCCTTTAAGTGTAAGGTTAGGTTATGTACTTGAAAATTTTCTTACTTCTTGAGGTAAGCCTGTGTTGCTATAAACTTCCTAATTAGAACAGCTTTTGCTACATCCTCAAGATTTAGAACTGTTGTGTTTTCATTTTCATTTGTCTTCCTATATTTTTTAATTTCCTCTTTGATTTCTCAGTTGACTCATTCATTGTTTACTAGCATGTTATTTAACCTCCATGTGTTTGTGGTCTTCCCAGATTTTTTCTTGTGGTTGATTTCTAGTTTTATAGCATCAGAAAGGAGCCATGGTATGACTTCAATCTTTTTTAACTTGTTTAGACTTGTTTTGTAGCCTAACATGTGATCTGTTCTGGAAAACGTTCCATGTGTACTTGAAAGAATGTGTAGTTCACTGTTTTAGGATGGAATGTTTTGAATATATCTGTTAGATCCATCTCAAATGTGTCATTCAAAGTCACTGTTCCTTGCTGATTTTCTGTTTGGATGATTTATCCATTGGTGTAAGTGGGGTGTTAAAGTGGTCTACTATTATTATATTACATTGATTATTTCTTTTATGTTTGTTATTGGCTGTATTTGGGTGCTCCCATATTGGGTGCATAAAGATTTACAATTGTTATATGTTCTTGTTGGATTGTTCCCTCTATGATTATTTAGTGCCCTTCTTTGTTTCTTGTTATAGTCTTTGTTTTGAAGTTTATTTTGTCTGATACAAGTATTGCTACCCTGGCTTTCTTTTTACTTCATTTGCATAATAAATGCTTTCCATCCTTTCACTTTCAATCTATGTGTCTTTAGGTCTAAATGAGTCTCTTGTAGACAGTATATAGATAAGTCTTGCTTTTTTTTCCATTCTGTCACCCTGTATTTCTTGATTGGAGTGTTTAGACCATTTACATTCAAAGTAGTTCTTGATAGGTATGTATTTATTACCAGTTTGTTCATTGTCTTATGGTTGTTTTGTAGTTTTTCTCTGTTCCTTTCTTCTCTTACTCTATTCTCTCATGTTTTACTGGCTTTCTTTAGTGATATACTTGGAGTCCTTTCTAACTTGTGCATATTTATTCCTGTTTTTTTCTTTGTGGTTATATGACATCTTATGCACATAGCAGTCTATGTTACATTGATGATTGCTTAAGTTTGAACCCATTCTAAAAGCTAAAGTTTTACTCTTCTACCATGTTTTAGGTATATGGTGTCGTACTTTACATTCTTCTATTTTGTGAATCCCTTGACTGATTTTTATAGATATACTTAATTTTATTGCTTTTTTAAAAAAGGATTGTATATATTTATTTGACAGAGAGAGAGAGAGAATGTGTGTGCACAAGCAAGGGGAGTGGTAGGCAGAGGGAGAGGGAAAAGCCAGCTCCCTGCCAAGCAGGGATCCCAATGTAGGACTCAATCTCAGGACCCTGAGATCATGACCTGAGCTGAAGGCAGATGCTCAATGTACTGAGACACACAGGCATCCCAATTTTACTGCTTTGAAGCCACTTTTTAAAAGTATATGATACAGTGGCTTTTAGTGTATTCACAAAGTTGTACAGCCATCATCACTAATACCATACTATTTTATTACCCACCCCCCCCCAAATCCCATGGAACCATACAATATTTGACTTTTGTGTCTGGCTTCTTCTGCCTTACATGGTTTCAAGGTACATTTATATTGTGGCATGTATCATTACTTCATTCCTTTTTATGGCCAACTAATATTCCATTGTGTAGATATACCACATTTGGTTTATCTGCTCAAGTATTGATAGACATTTGGGTTATTTCCACTTTTTGACTAGAATGAATTATGCTGCTGTAAACTTTCATGTACAAGATTTTGCATGGACATATGTATTCCTTTCTTTTGGTTATATACCTAGAAATGGAATTTCTGGGTCATATGGTAATTCTATGTTCATCATTTTGAGGAATTACAAAACTATTTTCCAAAGTAGCAGCACCACTTTATATTCCCACCAGCAGTGTATGAGGTTCTGATTTCTCCACATACCTTTTTCAGTCTGTGGCATAGCCATTACAATAGAGTTCTGTGGCATTTTTTTCTTATAATTTATGTTTTCATTCATGGGGGACAGTTAGGGCTAGACACCAGGCTTCTGTCTATGGTGGAGACTCATATGGTAGAATGTCAAGGGCTGGAGATAATAGCCAGCGCTTGCTTTCATTCAGGTGTTTATAGCAGGTATTTCTCCAAATAGAAACCCAGTTATGTACTGTGCAGTAGACAACCTCTTATCTCTAAACTTGGATCACCAGAGGGTCATTCCTCCAGCTTCTCCTTATGCCCTAGATATTTTCAGCTTTGTGGCTTTAAATACTGATCTTCATACTAATGACTCACAAATTTATATCTCTAGCCAGACATTTTCCTAGTACTCCAGACCTAGATATACACTGTGTATCTAACATCTTCACTTGGATGACTAATAAAAATCTGAAACTCAACATGTGCAAAACAAACTCTTACACCCTGTCCCTCATTTGGTCTTCCCCATCTTGTTAAATGGCAGTTGTATTGTCCTAGTAGCTCAGGTTAAACATTAAAGTCTCTTGACTTTTCCAAACTTAAAAAAAATTATATTCCTTGTCATGTATGGTCACTGAAGTTGCTATTCCTTTAGTATGGTTCAACTGTGATTTTGAGAGAGATTTCTTTGAATGCTAGTTGTAAAATGGGAATAAAATAGCACACAAGAAAAGATTTTCCACAGTCTTTCTGTTTTTAAGCCATATTGGTCATTTAGGCCTATATATTTTTAATGTTTCAAATTTCATTTGAGAGCAGTGCCTTGTAGAGATGGAGTTAATCTGCCTTGAAAAGTCCTTCATTACTTCATTTAAGAGTGATGGCCTTCTTTATAGGTCACTCTGTCTTACCCTTCATGTCTCTGCTGATGTTATAGTCTCAGCCACAGTCTCCTGGCCACCATATTTAAAATTATAAATGTTCCCTCTCACACTCCTTATTTCCCAGTCCTGCTTTTTCTCTCTAGCATTTATCACCTCTGGGATACTGTATATTCTACTTATATAATATTTTTTTTTCTTTATACTGTAATGGAAGCTTCATGAGATAAGGGATTTTTTAAAAAATTTTGTTTTGTGCATTGCTATAACCCCAATAACTAAAATGGTGCCTGGCACATTGTGATGAGTTAATGAATATTTGATGAGTTGATGAATACTTTTGTTGCCAGAATTTCTCAGAGAAGCATGTATTTTTAATCTGTTAATGAAAAAACATGTAAAATTGCTGATATTTGACCCATTTGGACCTAATAAAATGGTAATTTCTTATTCAGCCTAATAAAATAGCTGGTAATTTGGCTACCCACATGAAATATCACTAAATAAGAATTTTTCTAAGACAACTTACACAGTTTATTTATTGTCAATAACAGAATTACATGATGATATTATATAGATGCACTCCTGATATCAATATGATTTTGAGATTTTTAAGAGCACTATTAATAGGATTCTTTTATTATTTATGCCTTTTTTGTCACTTAAAATTTTTTTCTCATTTCTTCCACACAAATATAAGGAATATATTGAAATTGTAACAGGTGCATTCTACTTTTTCAACTGCCATTGCTTAGAGACACTGTTGCTAACTGAATCTTGGGAGTACTTCTGAGTGATAAATAGTAGACTGGGTCTTAACTTGTCAATACTTGCTGAAGAATGAATGTTTAAGAAGTACACTTGACCCTTGAACAATGTAGAGGCTAGGGATGCTGACTCCCTGCACAATGAAAAATGCCTGTATAACTTTTATTCCCTAAAAACTTTACTACTATCAGCCTATTATTGACTAGAAGCCTTACCAATAACGTAAACAGTTGGTTAACTCATATTTTGTATGTTATATGTATTATATACTGTATTCTTACAATAAAGTAAGCTACAGAAAAGAAAATGTTGTTAAGAAAATCATAAGAAAGAGAAAATACATTTACTGTACTGTATTTATCAGGAAAAAAAAAAAAAACAACCTATGTATAAATGCACCTGTGCAGTTCAAGCCCATGTTGTTCAAGAGTCAGCTACAGTCACAGAGTAAATTGAGTCTAACAGAAGGCAAAGCTGTCCTTTCCACTCAGTATTGAGGAAGGGGGCCTGCAGGGTGCTCTTTTTGAGAGGCTTCTGTGATGATGGGCCCAGAGCGCTCAAAAAGATGGCTCCTTGCACTTCCACTGCCATCATCCAAAAGACAAACCAGCTGTCTCTGTAGAACCCAGTCCAGGACCTGCAGTCTTGCTCTACATTTCAGTTTCTTACTTTCAGTATTTTCAAAAGGAAAAAAAAGAAGCAGCAGCAGCAGCAGCAGCAGCCCAGGGTCTGACAGAGGATTTTTCTGCTGCCTTTAGGTGATAACAGTCTAGGGGAAGAAATACTAGAATTGCATGAATATTTTGTTATCCTGTGGCAAAAATAGTACTGATTGGGAATGCTGCAGAAAATCTAGCCTATTTGATAGCCTTATCTATGTCTCACATTCTTCAGTATTCATCTACTCATTGTATGTGCATTTTGCTGGCAAAAGTGTAAAAATATGAGGAATTAAGAGTACCAAATATTCTATATCTGGATATATAAGATACAATTATGTGAGAGTCTTGCTTCATTGGTTTCTCTTTTTCTGCCTACCTCTCTTAAATGTCTTTAGCTATGTTTTCTTGTCCATCTGTATAATATCTTGGGTGTTCTCATAGATACCCACTATGGTCACAAATCAAATTTCTATAGCTCCATCCTGGACTTCTGCCATGAATTTCTGACTCATATAGCCAACTGTTCACTGTACTTCTCTACTAAATCCCATAGATACTTCAATTCAACATGTTTAAAAAAGCTCCTCCAGTGCTCCCCAGTACAGTCCCTTCAAACACCTCATGAAGAAACCTGGGAGTCCTCATTCGCTCCTCCCTTTTCTTCACCCCCTTTGAATGATCAACTTTCATCAATTGTTTCCTAAATGCTTTCCAAATCTATTACTTCCTCTCTAGCCGTACCTCCACGACCTTCATCTTTTCTTACCTGGACTTCCTACCTAGTTTTATTGTTCGAGACTCATTCTCTCTTTCATTCTCCATCTTCCTCATCACTTGTATCCAACATTCTTCACACCACTTCCAGAGTCACTTCCTAGATCATAAGTATGATCATATTATTTCTGATTAAATGTCTTCAGCGGCTTGCTGTCGCATACAGAATGCAGCCCAGGCTCTGTAACATGATATGCAAAGCCTTTTGTGATTTAGCTCTCCTTCCCTCTCTAGCTTAATATTTTCCTATTTCCCCATAAACACCCAGTGCTCTAAACCATTCCAGAAGGTTCCAGTTCTTGGAAGGTGCTAGTTCTTCCATACCTCCAGTATCTTTTTCTTCATCTAGTTAATCTCTGCTCTAACATACCCACTTCTGAGAAACCTTCCCAGGGGCCAGTGCCCAGCTCCCACAGCTGCCTGTCTGAAATAGCACTCATCTGAGTATATCCTAAGTTTTTTTTTTCATTCATCTGGCCTTGTCACCAACCCTTCTGGACTTTGAGCTTCTCAAGTCAAGGACTTTTTTTTCATCTTTTTATCTACAGTGTTTACCATGGGGTTTGGCACATAATAGGTGTTTGGTAAATGTGTGACTTAATGGATAGGCATAATTTAAAAAGCAACTGATGAAGTCATATGAGCTCTCTGCTGAACAGTTTACTTACCACTACATGGAGATATTAGTATTCTCTCACAGTGCTGCTGTAATGATTCTGTGCATTAGGGAACTCATTTGAGCTCTGGGTCTTACCCCTGCTGCATCCAAGCAGTGACTCTAGGTGAGTAATTCAGCCCTTCCAAACCTCTTATTCTTCATCTGTCAAGTGCAGGAGAATACAACAATATCTGCCTTCCAGGTTTGTGGTGAAGACTATAAGAGATGTGTTTTGTAAGAACTTAGCAATGTCCGAAATGTAGTTTCAGGAGCTTTGTATATTTTCCTTACTTCATGTTATTACTGGTTATTTAACTGCTGCTTTCCTTCTCTGTTTTGGCATTTGCTCTTGAGAATGCCAAAATCTTTCATTTTCAGTCCATGTGAGTACTTAAAAAATTACAGATTCTTTTCAGGAAAGGTATCTCTCCTTCGTCTCTTTTATAGACCCTTTGAAACTTTTTTTTTCTGTAAGGAAATATTTTACTTTTTCCCCCTAAAGCTCATGATTCTTTTATACCACTTTATACCATAGTTATTTCTCTGGGCGTTTCTCTGGGCTTATAGTATTTGTGTGCTTTTAAAGGCTGGGCCCATTTCAAGGCTTACATTCTCCAAATTAAAAATGGAAGTGTTTGAAAATTGAATTGTGATGATGCTTACCCAACTCTAAAAATTTACTTTTAAAAATCATTGAAATGTATGCTTAAAATAAGTTTGCATTTACTCTTTACAGTCATAAAATTACCTTCACCTAAGCCACACAGAGATATATTCTAGGAGTAAACACACAGTAGAAAGAATTGTTAGTTTTTTCAGCTTGGTCTTCTGACTGTGTTCTCTCTAAACCGGCACTCTGTCCTCCTTTTGAACAGAGGACATATGGCATATATAATTCAGCAATTGATTCTTTTAGGGCATTTGTTTCCTTAGCAGTCATACCAAGCACTTTCTAATCTTTTCCACCAAACTCCTGCTGCTCAGGAGTAAATTCCAAGTGGCCTACTTGGGAAGACTTAAAAGAGACTCTAACCTGCATCATCTGTTTATCAGTCTCTTCGTGTAAAAGGAGATTATTCTAGTAACTTTAGTCCTTTGAGGGATTTGATAATTTATGAAACCCACATAATTTTTGAAGGTGGAGGTATGAATAGGAGAGAGACAGTAGTCCCTTCTCATGAATATCTTAAATATCCCAAGAAATGACAGTACTTTAATTTCCCAAATACCGCTATTATCCAAGACAGGAAAAGAAATATAAATAGAATAGAGCCTTTCCAGAAAGACTGGATAATGATGACTTGGAATTAAATTGGGTGGACTATGAGTTCATAGGTCGATTCACACCCGTTTTTCAGGATTATGTCATACATTTCCATGAAAGTATTAAAGGCTTTTGCAAAAATGTGGCAGTATAATGATTGCAAGATGGAATGGAATTGCTGGGTTATTACCTATAAAGTAGGCAGATGTACAACTTTAATAGACACTGGCAAACAACTTTCTAAATAGAGCAATTTACTTTCTTAGCAGCAATGTATGACAATTCCAGTTGTTTCGTGTCCTTTATTTCCATCAAAACACTTAGCTGTGTCAGTGTTCTTAATTTTAGTGATTCTGTTGAGCATGTATTAGTATTTCATTGTGATTTTATTTAATTTTTTTTATTTTTTGTTTGCTTATTTGTTTTCCTACTGAAGTTGAATGTCTCTTCATCAGATAACTAACTGGCCATTTCAGTTTCATAAAGTTTTTTTTTTATTAATTTTCTGTTAAAGATTTTTTTTTACTGTGACAACCCTTTTATTTTATTTTATTTTTATTTTATTTTTTTCACTGTTCCAAGATTCGTTGTTTATGCACCACACCCAGTGCTCCATGAAATACATGCCCTCCTTAATGCCCACCATGCAATTGCACTACTGGGTAGTTACCCCAAAGATACAGATGTAGTAAATTAAAGATTTTTATTGGAACACCTGAGTGGTTCAGTTGGCTAAGCATCAGGCTCTTGATTTCAGCTCAGGTCATGATCTCAGGGTTGTGGGATTGCCCCTGTTGGGCTCTGTGCCTGCTTGGGATTCTCTCTCTCTCTCTCTCTCTTCTGCCTCTCCCCCCTTCATGCTTGCATGCTCTCTTTCTCCCTCTCTCTAAAAAAAATTAAAACATTTTTACTGATTTGCAGACATTTTTTATTTATCCTGCATAGGAATCCTTTGTTGTATATATTGTTAGAAATATATTACCCTACACTACAGCCTGTATTTTTAATCTCTTAATGGTGCCTTTCAATGAACAGAAATTCTTCATTTCAGCATAGTTTAACTTATCAGTCTTTTCCTTTATACTTAGCACTTTTTGTGTCCTGTTTAAGAAATCATTGTCTAACAGAAATTCATGACTGTGTTATAATCTAGAAGCTTTACTATTAACTTTTCACGTTTAAATCTTTGTATCTGGAATTCAATTTTGGTCATGGAAATATGAGGTCAGTTGATAAGTTGACCCAGCACTGCATATCAAAAAAAAATACTTTCTCACTATATTGCAGTGTTACCTTTGTCACAAATCTAGTGACCATATATGTTTGAGTCTGTTTATAGATTCTGTTTTATCCTATTGGTTTAGGTATTTATTCTTGTACCAATACAGCATGTGTTAATTAATGTGGACTTACAAGTCTTGATATCTGCTAGTATAAATTCTCCAGACTCTTTAAAATTTAAGGAATATTTATTTATTTCCTTACTTACGTATTCATTCATTCATTTATTTTTTATTATATTCAGTTAGCCAATATATAGTACATCATTAGTTTTTGATGTAGTGTTTATGGAATATTTAAAATATTTTCATAACTATTGTTGGCCCTTGACATTTCTGCCTAAATTTTAAAATAAGCATTTCTTAAATTTAAAGAAATGTTAAATTTACTCATTTTCCCCCTCATTAAATCCCTTCTGAAATTTTTTTTTAAAGATTTTATTTATTTATTCGAGAGAGAGAGAGAGATCACAAGCAGGCACAGAGGCAGGCAGAGAGAGAGGGGGAAGCAGGCTCCCCGCTGAGCAGAGAGCCCGCTGCAGGGCTCGATCCCAGGACCCTGAGATCATGACCTGAGCTGAAGGCAGAGGCTTTAACCCACTGAGCCACCCGGCGCCCCCCCTTCTGCAATTTTGATTGGAATTGTATTTGAACTTGTAGATCATTTCTGGGAAAACTGACATTTTAACAATATTAGATTTTCCAGGCAATGAACATAGTCTATACCTCTTTCATTTATATCTTCAATTTTTCTTACCAATGTTTTGTAGTTTTCACTTTAGAGGTCTTACCTATATTTCATTAGCTTTATCCTTAGAAATATGTGTTTGTTGTTCCTATTATAAATTTAAAAATTTGTTATTTATTTCCCAGTTGTTTGTTAAAATCCATGTGTTTTTGGTAGATTCACTTTGCATTTAATGACCTCATTAAAATTATTAGTTGTAATGGTTTACATGTAGATTCTTTTGGAAGTTCTGTGGATATATAATAAATCATGTCATTCATGGATAATGACAATACAAAATATTTTCTCTTCATGTTAATTTCAGTACTTTTACTGTAATGTGCTTAAGTCCAGTTTTCTTTGTATTCATACAGATTGGTGTTCTTGCCACTAGTTGAGTCTATGGCTTGATGTCTTTCATTGGCTTTGAAAAATTCTAAGTTTTCAAATATTGCTTCTGTTCCATACTTTTTCTTGCCCATCTTGGACTCCACTTACATGTACTTTACTTTTTTTTTTTTTTTAAGATTTAATTAATTTATTTGAGAGTGAGTGAGAGAGAGAGAGAGAGAGGATGAGACAGGGGAGGTTCAGAGGGAGAAGCAGACTCCCTGATCAGCAGGGAGCCTGATGTGGGGCTTATCCTGGGACTCTGGGACCATGGCCTGAGCCAAAGGCAGACACTTAACTGACTGAGCCACCTATGAACCCTTCCAGTTACATATACTTTAGATACCTGCACCATCTAGTTAAGTGTGTGCTACTAATATTTATGGTAGCAATGTGTATTTTATGTATATGAAAAATACACTGCATCTATATAGTGTCTCTTATTTGCTTTTTTTTTTTTCTCCTTCTCTCCATGTTCAGCTTGGGTATTTTCTAATGATCTGTCTTCTAAATTAACTAATGTTTTCTTTTGCTTTACCTGTTGAGATCTTAATTTCACCTATTTTTCAGTTTTAGAATTTTATATGATTTTTATAGATTCCAGTTCCATAGTGAAATTATTTATCTTCTCACATATAATCCTATTAAATATATTAATTATAGGTAGTGTAAGGGCATGTCTCATAATAATTCCAGGATTAGACATGTCTCCCGTGGGTCTGTTTCTTTTGATTGTCTTTCCCATGGCCATATTTCTTGGGAAGTCTGATAATTTTTTATTGAATGCCAGATATTGTATATAAAAAATTTTAGAGGCTTTTCCCTCTTCTCCCAGAGAGGATTTACCTTATTCCATAGTAAGCAGTTCCAGTAGGGGCAGATTATCTGATGAGGCTGTATTATAGTCTTGGTAAGGTGTGGTCTACCTCTGATTCATGTGCATTCTTAGGATATTTCCTTTAGTGGTTCCAGTTGAGAGACTAGGTTGATTGCTATGGCCTCTCCTTCTTGTCAAATCCTGAATCCAATTTTTGTCTCTAAAACTCTGCTAAATTTGTGCTTTACTTTTAGCTTGCTTTCTGTTGGTCTTTTTAACCTGAAGAATAAGCATTTTAAGAATAAGCAAATTTATGAAGTGGAAAAGTAGTTTAAAGAGTATTGGGCACTTCAGTGAGCTCCTGTTTTTTTTTTTTTTTTAATTAATTAATTTATTTTATTTTATTTTTTCAGTGTTCCAAGATTCATTGTTCATGTACCACACCCAGTGCTCCATGCAATACGTGCCCTCCTCAACACCCACCACAAGGCTCAGCCAACCCCCCACTCCCCTCCCCTCCAAAACCCTCAGTTTGTTGCTCAGAGTCCACAGTCTCTCTTGGTTCATCTCCCCCTCCAATTTCCCCCAATTCACCCTTCCTTTCCTTCTCACAATGTCCTCCATGTTTTTCCTCATGCTCCACACATAAGTGAGACCATATGATAGTTGACTCTCTCTGCTTGACTTATTTCACTCAGCATAATCTCCTCCAGTCCCATCCATGTTGATACAAAAGTTGGGTATTCATCCTTTCTAATGGCGGTGTAATATTCCATTGTATATACGCACCATATCTTCTTTATCCATTCGTCTGTTGAAGGGTTTCTTGGCTCTTTCCACAGTTTGGCGATTGTGGCCATTGCTGCTATGAACATTGGGGTACATGTGGCCCTTTTTTGTACTACATCTACATCTTTGGGGTAAATACCCAGTAGTGCAATTTCAGGGTCATTGGGTAGCTCTATTTTTAATTTCTTGAGGAATCTCCACACTGTTTTCCAAAGTGGCTGCACCAACTTGCATTGCCATCAACAGCATAAGAGGGTTCCCCTTTCGCCACATCCTCTCCAACATTTATTGTTTCTTGTCTTTTTTTTTTTTGCATAAAACAGAACATTATTATATTTGAATACACAACATCTGTACAACCAAATCATCACAGTAAAATGGTGGTGAGAACACATGGTATATAATTTGCAGTGCATGGCAAATGGTTAACATCCTTAGTCATAAATGATCTCTTAGAAACCAGTACCAAAACACTAATATTCTGAGGGAAATGAAAAAAAAAAAAAAAAACCACAGAGGAAAATGAAGGTTTAAGGACATATGAAGGTTTAAGGACATATGAAGATGACTGAACTGAACACTAAGAGAAGAAAAGCAATTTTTTTTATAACACCACATTGTCAAAGATAAAAACATTGAAATGTAATATTCGTACTATTTAAGAAAACAGAAGTCTCGGGGCGCCTGAGTGGCTCAGTGGGTTAAAGCCTCTGCCTTCGGCTCGGGTCATGATCTCAGGGTCCTGGGATCGAGCCCCGCATCGGGCTCTCTGCTCGGCGGGGAGCCTGCTTCCCCCTCTCCCTCTGCCTGCCTCTCTGCCTACTTGTGATCTCTCTTTCTGTGAAATAAATAAATAAAATCTTTAAAAAAAAAAAAAAAAACAGAAGTCTCATAAACAAGCACTGGGAGACAAGATTGTTGAGGACAATCTATACCATTTGGGGAAAATTTCCACTTTTGATTCAGAATGCAAATTTTGGATATACTTCATTCCACTAAGGTGGAAATACTAGGACTATTTTCAACAAATTAGCTAGAGAAATTAAAAATAATTTCTATATAAAGCATATAACTGCCTAGAAAATTTGTAGCTAATATATGGGTCCGGAAAACTACTAGCATAACAATTTGTTCATCAATATGCCCCAAAAGGATACGTACAAAACTCCATTAACAGTAGATAGTGTTGGGGAGTAGAATTAGGAGGGAAAAAAGCATTTAAGAAGTAAAAATACTATCCTTGACAAATTTCTATGCCTTTTGAAACCTGGAAAAGGTAATTTTTTGTCAATCAATTTAAATTTACCCTGTAATAAGTGAAAATTATAATTATGTGCACTTTATACTTATGGGAACACTGAAATGAAGCCTTGCAATCACACCATACTGAGCTTCTGTGTGTAATAACATCTCCACCATTCAAGCTCCTGAGATTTAGTCCAATGTCAATAATGAAAACAGTCAACATGCCTGGTTACGATTCCAATGACACTTTAGGTAACTTTTAAACTTGAGCTTTCTCAGCCCATTTTTTCTGATCTGTGAGGAGTATCTACTCCAGCACATGAAACAGAAGTCTCCATACATTATGAAGACTGTCTTTTGGATTTGAAGATGGTGGCAGAAGCAATAGCATCAGTTTTCTGTTTAGTCACCACAATAATTTTGCCAAGGTCTTGTTAATTTTGGCCATTCTAAGTGGTGTAAGGTGGTATCTCAATGTGGTTTTGATTTGAATTTCCCTGATGACTAATGATGATGAACATTTTTTCATGTGTCTGTTAGCCATTTGTATGTCTTCTTTGGAGAAGTGTCTGTTCATGTCTTCTGCCCATTTTTTGACATGATTATCTGTTTTTTGGGTGTTGAGTTTGAAGAGTTCTTTATAGATCTTGGATATCAGCCCTATCTGTAGTGTTATTTGCGAATATCTTCTCCCATTCCGTGGGTTGCCTATTTGTTTTGTTGACTGTTTCCTTTGCTGTGCAGAAGCTTTTTATCTTGATGAAGTCCCAAAAGTTCATTTTCGCTTTTGTTTGCTTTGCCTTTGGAGACATGTCTTGAAAGAAGTTGCTGTGGCCGATGTTGATGGGGTTACTGCCTATGTTCTCCTCTAGGATTTTGATAGATTCCTGCCTCACTTAGTTGGTTTTCTTAACTGTAGAGTCTCTTATGGTTTGCCTCCTTCTCTATTTTTGTCTTATTTTTCCTTCCCTTCCCCTGTGTTCATCTGTTTTGTTTCCTAAATTCCACATGTGAGTGAAAGCATATGCTGTTTATCTTTCTCTGACTTATTTTGCTTAGCATATGCACTCTAGTTCCATCCATGTCATTGCAAATGACAAGATTTCATTCTTTTTGATGGCTGAGTAATATTCTATTTCCATATTTGACTATTGTGGACATTGCTGCTATAAGCACTGGGGCTGCATTTGCCCCTTTGAATCACTATTTCTGTATCCTTTGGGTAAATACCTAGCAGTTCAATTACTGGGTTTTAGGGTAGTTCTATTTTTAACTTTTTGAAGAAACTCCATACTGTTTTCCAGAGTGGCTGCACCAGTTTGCATTCCTACCAACAGTGTTAGAGGGTTCCCCTTTCTCCACATCCTCGCCGACATCTGTTGTTTTCTGAGTTAATAATTTTAGCCATTCTGACCAGTGTGAGGTGGTATCTTTGTGGTATAGTGTTCTTTTTTACATGGGAAAGAAGAGTAGCTTAGCATAAATCTCTTGAATTTTTGTTTCTCTTAACAAATATCTGAGGGGAGCTAAAAATTTGGGCACATGTTGATTCACTGTTAATTATAGAGTATGGTAATAACAGGTTTGAGTATTAGTCATGTTCTCCTAGTGTTTGACAATAGCTCTTAATGCAGGAAGAAAAGGATTTTTTTAAAGAGAATTAAGAGCATTTCCAGTACTGTTTCTCTGCATATGTCATTTCCTTGGATTTGAGCCTTGAAAATAGCTTTACCCGGGTATAATTCCAAAATAGACTTTTGTTTATTCTCCTTAGTATTTGAAAGTGATACTGCTGATGAATTATACTTACTTTTCGTAGATAGTCATAACGTGACATGGTTTCTTTTTTCTAAGATGCAAGTAGATTGATTCTGTCATTAAAATAAGGACCAATACTGACAGTAATTCAAAGCTTATTATTATCTGTTGTATTATTCCTTACCTGATAGCAATGTTGTTAAGGTGACAACTTCGTGCCATTTAATATCATTTCTTCCTACTGAATTCCAGGTCCCAAAGTATTTTAAACTTTCAGGTAAAGGGGAACTCTGATTTTCTGCTCATGATCCTTGAGCTGTGACATAAAGCTACCATAAGTTTAACAAATGCTAATCAGAGTCAAAGGTCCCATAAAAAAAATGTATACTGAGGATTAAGAGAAAAAGCTTGAACTGGGGAGGAATCCATTGCATCAAGTAAGTCGATGACTCTAGGGAATGTCAGTAAGAGGCAATTTAGAGACTAGGTCTTACTTCAATACTGGATGTGGCCAGCAGAAAAGGCAGTAAAAGAAGGTAAAAATGAGGTTATCATTCCCAAGAACTTTTGAAATAAGAAAATAAGCTTTCCCTCTGAGAGTAAATGACAAAAGCAATATATAATTCTTCATAGCATACTTGGAATTACCTTAGAAAAATAATGTAGCCTACCAGACATTTTAGGAACTAGTATGAATTTATCTAAAGACAAATTGTTAGCCAGAAGAGTGATTTTTAAATGATAGAAAATTAGGGGGAAAAGGAGTATCACAGAATCGAATATCAGTACTGCCCATCCAGATACTTTATAGGGAAAAGGGAGTTCTGTTAGGGTGGCCCTACCCCTTCCATTCTTTTTTTTTTTTTTTTTTTTTTTTTAAGATTTTTAATTTATTTGACACAGAGAGAGAGAGAGAGATCACAAGTAGGCAGAGAGGCAGGCAGAGAGAGAGGAGGAAGCAGGCTCCCTGCTGAGCAGAGAGCCCGATGCGGGGCTCTATCCCAGGACCCTGAGATCATGACCCGAGCAGAAGGCAGAGGCTTAACCCACTGAGCCACCCAGGCGCCCCTACTCCTTCCATTCTTGAGGCACATTTCATCTGGTAAGCTGGGGTAGATATGCTATGGATTGGCAAGTTTCCAGGATCCAGGCAGGAGAGAACTGATTTTTTAGGAGTCAGCGATAAAATAAAGTAGAATTTAAGATTTGAGCCAGAGAGAGGTAAAAAGCCAGGTACTGCAAGAGAAATCAGTTGTTCAGAATAATCAGTACCTGTGGAAATTTCATGAGGCCCAGAGAGATTGGGTTTCATTACATTGTGGAGATGTATGCATGAGGCCATCAGACTATCCTTCGAATACCCAAATAACACATTTCCCATTGTTACAGTCCATTCCAGTTATGCAACTTTCTGATGTTTTGACTGTTAATGTACAGTGTTGCCAAGGCCAATGCTAACTAACATCAAGCTCTTTTA
Organism: Potos flavus; assembly: GCA_028534135.1. Classification (NCBI taxonomy): domain Eukaryota; kingdom Metazoa; phylum Chordata; class Mammalia; order Carnivora; family Procyonidae; genus Potos; species Potos flavus. The sequence continues at coordinate 15,874,951 of CM052898.1, forward strand.
AAGTTTCTCATTGTAGAGTGATAACGTGACATATTGTTTCGTTTATTATATTTTCTTTTGAACCTCAAGTAAGGTTTGAGATATTCACACTTCCTGGTTTATGGCACACTACTGTCATCTGTCAACTTAAGTCTTCTCCCTTGTTTATTTATATATGTTTTCCCATTATTCTCTATCTTTACTCCTATTCTCCCACCACCACTACTGTGAGCAATTATTCTAATATATTTAACATATATGTTCTTAGATATGTTATTTCCCCCAAATTTTATGTGTTTTTAATTTTCCATAAGTTATTGAAATTTGTATTTCCCTAAACAATATAATGTTGCTCTCTGGACATTTATATTATTATTTCTTTTTTTTACTGATTTTTTTTTTGAAAAATGAAGATATTTTTTATTTCAAAAATGTGATGCTTGTTAAAATGTGTTTGCATTTATTAATTTGAAGTTAATAATTAGGGTTTTTAAATTTCTCCTTAAAGGTTTTTTAAAGATTTTATTAATTCATTTTAGAGGCAAAGAAGGAGCGCATGAGCAGGGAGGAGAAGGGTGGGGGCGGGGAGAGGAAAAAGGAGAGAGAATCTGCAGTGTACTCCATGTAAAGCCTGACATGGAGCTCCTTGCAGGAGGTTGGATGTCAGATCTGGAAATCATGGCCTCAGCCAAAATCAAGAGCAGGCCACTTAACTGACTGAGCCACCCAGGCACTCCTTAAATTTCTCCTTTTAATTCTAACATGGTAACTATTGCTTGTAAAAAATTACTATTATTATTATTATTATTTGTCTTTCTGCCTGGTTTATTTCACTTAGCATAATGTGATGCAGGTTTATCCATGTTGTCACAATGGCAAGATTTCCTTCTTAGATTATTATTTCTTGCTATTGCTCCTAGTTTGCCTCCAACTTCCTGATGCTACAGATAGTTCTGTAATAAACATCCTATAAAAATTTCCTCAAGGAGCTGTGTCAGAGTTTCTCTGGGATATCACCAGGTATAAGATTGCTGTATTGTGGTATAGATGCCTATTTTTTCCAGATTTATTGAGGTGTAATTGGCAAGTAAAATTGTATATATTTCACATATACAAGATGATTTGGTATAAATATACATTGTAAAATGTTTTGCCTCAATCAAGTTAATTAACACATCCATTCCATGACATAGTTACTTTTTTTCTGTGTGTATGGTGAGAATCCCTAATCTGGCTTAGCAAAATTTTTTTTGTTAACATATAATGTATTATTGTTATACAAATAATAATACCATTATCGGGGATGCAGGTTTGTGATTTATCAGTCTTATACAATTCCTGTCTCACATTGAGGTCTTTCATCCATTTTGAGTCTATTTTTGTGTGTGGTGTAAGGAAATGGTCCAGTTTCATTCTTCTGCATGAGGCGGTCCAGTTTCATTCTTCTGCATGAGGCTGTCCAGTTTTCTCAACACCCATTTGCTGAAGAGAGTGTCTTTTTTCCATTGGACATTCTTTCCTGCTTTGTCAAAGATTAGTTGACCATAGGGTTGAAGGTCCATTTCTGGACTCTCTATTCTGTTCCATTGATCTCTGTGTCTCTTTTTGTGCCAGTACCATACTGTCTTGATGATTACAGCTTTGTAATAAAGCTTGAAGTCTGGAATTGTGATGCCACCAACTTTGGTTTTCTTTTTCAACATTCCTCTGGCTATTCGCCGTCTTTTCTGGTTCCATATAAATTTTAGGATTATTTTTTCCATTTCTTTGAGAAAAGTTGATGGTATTTTGACAGGGATTGCATTAAATGTGTAGATTGCTTTAGGTAGCATAGACATTTTCACAATATTTGTTCTTCCAATCCATGAGCATGGAACGTTTTTCCATTTCTTTGTGTCTTCCTCAATTTCTTTCATGAGTATTCTATAGTTTTCTGAGTACAGATTCTTTGCCTCTTTGGTTAGGTTTATTCCTAGGTATCTTATGGTTTTGGGTGCAATTGTAAATGGGATCGACTCCTTCATTTCTCTTTCTTCTGTTTTGTTGTTATTGTATAGAAATGCAACTGATTTCTGTGCATTGATTTTATATCCTGACACTTTACTGAATTCCTGGATGAGTTCTAGGAGTCTTGGAGTGGAGTCTTTTGGGTTTTCCACATAAAGTATCATGTCATCTGCAAAGAGTAAGAGTTTGAGTTCTTCTTTGCTGATTTGGATGCCTTTTATTTCTTTTTTGTTGTCTGATTGCTGAGGTTAGGACTTCTAGTACTATATTGAATAGCAGTGGAGATAGTGGACATCCCTGCCATGTTCGTGACCTTAGGGGAAAAGCTGTCTTAGCAAATTTTAAGTATACAGTACAGTATTACCAACTATAGGCATCGTGCTGTATATTAGATCTCCAGAACTTACTCATCTTATAAGTAAAGTTTGGGCCCTATGACCAACATCTCCCCCTGTCCCCCACCCACCCCATCAATTAATGATTGTTCAACTCTTTGTTCTGAGATTGACTTTTTAAAATATAATATATAAGAATTTTGGGGTTTTTTTTTCACTTTAAATTCAATTGAGTTAACATGTAGTGTAGTATTGGTTTCAGGAGTAGAATTTAATGATTCATCACTTACATATAACACCCAATGCTCATCCCCAAAAGTACCCTCTGTAATACCCATCACCCATTTAGCCCATCCTCCCACCCACCTCCCCTCTAGCAACCCTCAGTTTGTTTTCTTAACTATAGAGTCTCTTATGGTTTGCCTCCCTCTCTATTTTTGTCTTATTTTTCCTTCCCTTCCCCTGTGTTCATCTGTTTTGTTTCTTAAATGCCACATCTGAATGAAATCATATGATATTTATCTTTCTCTGACTACTTACTTTGCTTAGCGTAATACACTCTAGTTCCATTTACATTGTTGCTAATGGTAAGATTACATTCTTTTTGATGGCTGAGAAATATTCCATTGTATATGTATGTGTATATATACAATGTGTATATGTACACGTGTATATGTATACACACACACACACACACCATATCTTCTTTATCCATTTATCAATCAATGGACATTTGAGCTCTTTCCATAATTTGGCTGTTGTTGATAGTATTGCTATAAACATTGGGATGCATGTGACCCTTCAAATCAGCACTTTTGTATCCTTTGGATAAATACCAAGTAGTGCAATTGTTGGGTCATAGGATACTTCTATTTTTAACTTATTGAGGAACCTCTGTAACTGTTTTCCAGAGAGGCTGTACCGGATTGCTTTCCCACCAACAGTGGAAAAGGGTTCCCCTTTCTCCACATCCTTGCCAACATCTGTTGTTTTCTGACTTGTTAGTTTTAGCCATTCTGACTGGCATGAGGCAGTATCGCATTGTGGTTTTCATTTGTATTTTCCTAATGCCGAGTGACATTGAGTATTTTTTCATGTGTCTGTTAGCTATTTGTATGTCTTCTTTGGAGAAATGCCTGTTCATGTCTTCTTCCTTTTTCTTAACTGGTTTATTTATTTTGTGAGTGTTGATTTTGATGAATATGGATGCAGAAGTTCTCAATAAGATACTAGCTAATTGAATCCAACAGTGCATTAAAAGGATTATTCACCATGATCAAGTGGAATTTATTCCTGGGCTTCAGGGGTGGTTCAGTATCCATAAAACAATTAACATGATGCATCACATTAATAAGAGAAAGGATAAGAACCATATGATCCTTTTAATAGATGCAGAAAAAAACATTTGACAAAATACAGCATCCTTTCTTGATAAAAACCCTTAAGAAAGTAGGAATAGAAGGAACATAGTTCAACATCATAAGGCCATATACGAAAGACCCACAGCTAATATCATCCTCAATGGGGAAAAACAGAGCTTTTCCCCTAACGTCAGGAACATGACAGGTATGTCCACTCTCACCACTTTTGTTCAACAGAGTACTGGAAGACCTAGCCTCAGCAATCTGAGAACTGAAAGAAATAAAAGGCAGCCAGATTGTCAAGGAAGAAGTCAAGCTTTCATTCTTCACAGACAACATGATACTCCATGTAGAAAACTTGAAAGACTTCATCAAAAAAATTGCTAGAACTGATACATGAATTCAGTAAAATCACAGGTTATAAAATCAATGTACAGAAATCTGTTGCATTTCTATACACCAATAATGAAGCAGCAGAAAGAGAAATAAAGGAATTGATCCCATTTACAATTGCACCAAAAACCATAAGATACCTAGGAATAAACCTAACCAAAGAGGTGAAATATCTGTATGCTGAAAACTATAGAATACGTATGAAAGAAATGCAGGGAGACACAAAGAAATGGAAAAACAGTCCATACTCATGGATTGGAAGAACAAATAGTTAAAATGTCTATACTACCCAAGCAGTCTACACATTCAATGCAATCTCTATCAAAATAACACCAGCATTTTTCACAGAGCTAGAACAAATAATCCTAAAATTTGTATGGAACCAGAAAAGACCCTGAATAGCCAAAGGAATGTAAAAAAAGCAAAGCAGGAGGCATCACAATCCCAGACTTCAAGCAATATTACAAACTGTAATCATTAAGACATTATGGTATTGGCATAAAAACAGGCACATAGATCAATGAAACAGAATAGAGAACCCAGAAATAGACCCACAACTATATGGTCAACTAATCTTTGACAAAGCAGGAAAGAATATCCAATGGAAAAAAACAGTCTCTTCATCAAATGGTGTTGAGAAAACTGGACAACCACATGCAGATTTCATGGAGCATTGGGTGTTAATATGCAAACAATTAATCATGGAACACTACATTAAAAACTAATGATGTATGGTAACTAACATAACAATAAAAAATAAATATTAAAAAAAGAATGAAAGTGGACCATTTTCTTATACCATACACAAAAATAGATTTAAAATGGATGAAAGACCTAAACGTGAGACAGGAATCCATTAAAATCCTAGAGGAAAACACAGGCAGCAACCTCTTTGGCCTCAACTACAGCAACTTCTTACTTAGGTATATCTACGGAGGCAAGGGAGACAAAAGCAAAAATGAACTATTTGGACCTTGTCAAGATAAAAAGCTTCTGCACAGTGAAGGAAACAATCAGTAATACTAAAAGGAAACCTATGGAATAGAAGAAGATATTTGCAAATGATATCTGATAAAGGACTAGTATCCAGAATCTATAATATGTAAGAACTTTATATAAGAACCTTACACTAGAATATGCTGCATGTAATGACATACAATTTATATACACTATATCAGAACCCTATATAAGACCCTTACATCAGATTACATTTAATATTCCCTTCTAATTTTTCTATTATTGTTGTACATTTCACTTCTACGTGTTTTTTGTTCTGTTTTGTTTTACAGCTTCATTGAGATATGATTGACAAATAAAACAAAGATATTTAAAGTGTACAAAGTGATAATTGATAATTTTTTAAAAGTTTATTATAATTGACACAAAATGTTACATTAGTTTCAGGTGTACAACATAGTAATTCAACTTCTCCATATATTATGCTATGCTTGCCACAGTAGCTAACCATCTGCCACCATACAATGCTATTACAGTATCATTGACTATATTCCTTTTGCTATGCTTTTTATTCCCAAACTTACTCATTTCATAAGTGGAAGCCTGTATCTCTCAAACCATTTTTCCCATCCCTCTGGCAGCCATCAGTTTGTTCTCTGTATTTACAGCTCTGATTCTGCTTTTTGTTTGTTTATTCCTTTGTTTTTATTTTTTAGATTCCACATAGAGTGAAATTGTATGGTATTTGTCTTTCTAAGTCTGACCTATTTCACTTAGCATAATACTCTCTAGGTCCATTCATGTTACTGCAATGGCAAGATCTCATCCATATTTATAGCTTCATAATATGCCTATTTGTGTGTTTGTGTGTGTGTGTGTGTGTGTGTGTGTGTGTGTACATATTACATCTTCCTTATCCATTTGTCTGTCCATGGAAATTTAGGTTGCTTCCCTCTCTTGGCTATTGTAAATAATGTTGCAATAAACACAGGGTGCATATATATCTCTTTGAATTCGTGCTTTCGTTTATTTAACTTATTTTATTTAAATTCTATTAGTTAACATATAGTGTATCATTAGTTTCAGATGTAGAGTTCACTAATTCATTAGTTGCATATAACACCCAGTGCTCATTACATCATGTACCCTTCTTAATGCCCATCACCTAGTTACCCCATCCCCCCACCTACTTCCCCTCCAGCAACACTCAGTTTGTTTCCTATAGAAAAGACAGTAACGAAACAAGACAACCTGCTGAGTGGGAGAAGATATTTGCAAATGAGATTTCTTTTTTTTTCTTTTAAGATTTTATTTATTTATTTGAGAGAGAGAGAGAGAGCATGAGAGGGGAGAAGGTCAGAGGGAGAAGCAGACTCCCGGTGGAGCTGGGAGCCCGATGCGGGACTTGATCCCGGGACTCCGGGATCATGACCTGAGCCGAAGGCAGTCGCTTAACCAACTGAGCCACCCAGGCGCCCGCAAATGAGATTTCTGATAAGGGGTTAATATCCAAAATATATAAAGAACTTAAACAACTCAACACTCAAAAACCAAATAGTCCTATTAAAAAATGAACAGAAGACATGAACAAACATTTTTCCAAAGAAAACCTACAAATGGCTAACAGACTCATGAAAAGATGCTCAGTATCACTGATCATCAGGGAAATGCAAATCAAAATCACAATAAGATATCACCTCACACCTGTCAGAGTGGCTAAAATGAAAAAGACAAGAAATAACAAGTGTCGGCAAGGATATAGAGGAATGGGAAACCTCCTGCACTGTTGGTGAGAATGTAAATTGATGCGCTCACTATGGAAAACAGTACGGAGGTTTCTCAAAAATTAAAAATAAGAATACCATATGAACCAGTAATTCCACTACTGGGTATTTACCCAAAGACTATGACAACACTCATTCAAAAAAGATATGTGCAGCCCTATGTTTATAGCAGCATTATTTACAATAGCCAAGAGGGGGAAGCAACCCAAGTGTTCATTGACTGATGAATGGATAAAGAAGATGTGGTGTGTGTGTGTGTGTATATTTATATTTAAATTTAAATATATATTTATATTATGTTTATATATATATAATGGAATATCACTCAGCCATAACAAAAAATGAAATCTTGCCATTTGCAACAACATGGATGGATCTAGAAAGTATTATACTAAGAGAAATAAGTCAGTCGGAGAAAGGCAACATATGATTTCACTCATATGTAGAATTTAAGAAACAAAGCAAAAAGGAAAGAAAAAAAGAGACAAACAGACTCTTAAATATAGAGAAGAAACTTATGGTTACCAGAAGGAAGGTGGGTAGAGAGATGGTTGAAATACATGAAGAAGATTAAGGGTATGTTTATCGTGATGAGCACTGAAAAATGTATAGAATTGTTGAATCATTATGTTGTACACCTGAAAGTAATACAACAGTGCATGTTAATTACATTGCAATTAAAAATTTAAAAATAAATCTATCAGCAAAGTTTTCATAGTAATTAGTTTTAGCAGTTTGCTTTGAGTTTTGCTTTTATAAATAAGTCCCTAAAGAAATTTTGTTAGGGTTGGTCATTATTCTTAAGTCTAGTTAACTCTAGTACATGGTCAAAAATCATATCAATGCTATGAGCCAGACCATGGATAGTTGTGAGTTCACCACATAATTATCTTCTTGGAGGGATCTTTTAGTGAGCCAGATAGCCTTGCTTAGGTAACACACCTTTGCATTACTATTTGTGAATCTTAGTCTTTTTTTATTGTTATGTTATGTTAGTCACCATACAGTACATCACTGGTTTTTGATATAGTGTTCCAAGATTCATTGTTTGTGTATAACACCCAGTGCTCCATGCAGTACGTGCCTCCTGAATGCCTATCACTGGGCTAACCCATTCCCCACCCCCCCATTCCCTCTAAAACCCTCAGTTTGTTTCCTGGAGTCCACAGTCTCTTATGGTTCATCTCCCCCTCCAAGTCTCAGTCTTTTGATCCTCATTAAAGAAATAGAGCTGTGCTGATAGAAAGAAATGGAGTTACCTCTTCTCTTCTCTCTACCAGTCTGGAAATTACAAAAAAATGGGAGGCATGCAGGGTGGCTGCATTGAACAATGTATAGGGCTGAATATACCTGTTTGTGTGATTTAGAGTGATGGTTTCCAAACTTTTTTTTTATCGTGTATCATAACCATGAAAATGTTTTCTTTTAACATGCACGTGTGCATACATGCACACATATACTTAGCTATAAACTATATACAATTATATTAATGTTATGTTAAACATATAAAATCTGTATAACTAAATTTTAAACATCAGAAAGATTAAGTAATAATTTTGTGTAGTTTAAAACCAACATTCTGTTCAGTAAATATCATCAGTAGTACATCATTGATATAGGAGAGTCAGAATTATGGTATTAAAGGTTATATATAACATATACATTTTAATGAGGTAATAACGTGATTAAAAATGCTTTATTTTTTATTAAATTTTTGGTTTTATACTTTGTGATGCAACAGTCAGATGGTGGCCCAGTGGAGTCAAACTTAGGACTTATATTAGTAATGCTTAAATTGTTTCTCATATTTTTGAAGAAAAAATTATAGATAGCTTCTGTGTACCTTATTCAGAGTAGCATATTCTTCAAAAGTAAAGGTTTGGGGTGCCTGGGTGGCCCAGTGGGTTAATGCCTCTGCCTTCAGCTCAGGTCATGATCTCAGGGTCCTGGGATTGAGCCCCGCATCGGGCTCTCAGCTCAGCGGAGAGCCTCCTTCCCCCTCCTTCTCTGCCTGCTTGTAATCTCTCTCTCTCTCCTCTGTCAAATAAATAAATAAAATCTTAAAAAAAAAAAAAAGTAAAGGTTCATCTCATCAAAGATATAAAACTTCTTCGTATAAAAATTTTTAGAAGCAGGCAAATGTAAACAATAATTTTTGAAGGTTACATACATAGGTAACTAAAATATGACAAAACAAAAGGATACAAACAGGACTGTGGTTAGCTATAGGAGGTTGAAAAGGATTATTATTAGGGATATACACATGGTAAGATTCCAGGGCAAAGGCCAGACATAGTATCCCAGCAGGGGTGCCATGGTCATAGTTTGGAAGCACATCTAGAAGCTTTGGTGATGTTTGGGAACCAAGACCAGAGCAGAGTGTCTTTTGGAGGGGGGCAAGAATCACTTGTACACTTAAGAGCACTTACTAGGTTCCAGGCACAGTTAATACCTGTAATAACCCCAGAGAAATGCTCTCTTTTTGTTGTTTTTGTTAAAAGGATGAAGTAACCAAAGTCAAAGAGTTTAATAAATTTGCCCAAGACACCACAGTTGACAAGGTTGAAATAGAAGACCACACATTCTGACTCCAGAACCAGTACCCTTACCCACTATGGTATATTGTCTCTACATTTAAGAATCACAAAACTCGGGGCGCCTGGGTGGCTCAGTGGATTAAAGCCTCTGCCTTTGGCTCAGGTCATGATCTCAGGGTCCTGGGATCGAGCTCCACATCGGGCTCTCTGCTCAGCGGGGAGCCTGCTTCCCCCTCTCTCTCTGCCTGCCTCTCTGCCTACTTGTGATCTCTCTCTCTGTGTCAAATAAATAAAATCTTAAAAAAAACAAACAAAAAAAAGAATCACAAAACTCAAGAGCAAGGTTCAGTAGTAGGAAGGCAGAAGATTGTCTGGATAAATTTCACAATGTTTTTAATGGTCATAAACTTGAGGGGTAAATGGTAAAGGATGGGGTAGGGAGTGAGTAGATTGTGTTTTTTGTTTAAAGTTTCCAGCTGTTTTGTTCGTTTGGTAGGTAAGACAAGGTCATTTAAAAGGGCTAGAGCAGACAGGGGTAGGATTTAGCACAACACAATCCTTTTAGGCCCTTGGGATTATGGCCTGGTGTGAAAGTTCTGTTTGTGATGCATCTCTAGATAACTGAATGCAAATGTGCACTTTTTGCCTTTTCTCTTTCCTTGTTGCAGCAGGGTGAGTCATATCCTGAAGGCTTGGTTGGCAGGGTAGCTGCTATCATTCCTGCCCTGTATAATCTGTCACTGGAGTGTGAAAGCTGTGAATGAACAGATACTATGCTGTAGTCAAGAAACAAAGCTTTCTCTAGAGCATTCTTCTGCTGTGGAATGTATTTCCTTTCTCATCCACTCTGGGAATGAGATATATAAATGGTCTAGCTTTTTTATTGCTTCTGACAGGGGATCACTGCACTATTTCAGGTTTGACTAGTTTTATTTGTTAATATTTAAAATAATAAATAGCAATGCAGGCTGGATTGAGACTCAGCTTAATTTTGTGACCCAGAGCAATCCACTTGGGGTAGAGGGTATAGGAGGACCTTTTATGGTAGGGGTTATTTAATTTCATCTTTTAAAAAAAATCAGGGGCGCCTGGGTGGCCCAGTGGGTTAAAGCCTCTGCCTTCAGCTCAGGTCCTGATCTCAGGGTCCTGGGATCGAGCCCCTCATTGGGCTCTCTGCTTAGCGGGGAGCCTACTTCCCCCTCTCTCTGCCTGCCTCTCTGCCTACTTGTGATCTCTCTTTCTCTGTCAAATAAATAAATAAAATATTTTTAAAAAATCAAAGATATATGGATATATGGTTTTTTAAATCATGTATTAAAGACAACTGGGCTTTTAATGGAAAATAGTAGTTCTAGGCCCTGTGTCTCCCCATTCCTGATTCCCACTGCACACACATTTTATCCAGTTCTTTTAGCTATTTCTTCTGATAGTTCATATATCTAAATAATATTCTTTTAATGTGTATCTTGATTTTTTTTCTATTTTAAGTATCATTTCATGATCTCCTAGTATAGAATATGAGAAATTAGACTCTCAGTGTTCTTTTTCATACATATATATCCTTCCCTCCTCCAAGATTTACTAAATAGTTACATTACCATTTTGTTGTGGTTGCTGAATCAGAATGTAATTGCCACTATGCCTGTATAACTACTTTCACATCTGAGCCTCATAGTGAACTAAGGTGATGTTTCCTTTTGTGTATAACTTTGGTTTTTTGTATTTAATAATTCTCTCTTTTCATTTGTTTTGTTTCCTCCGTTTTCTAAGTCTTAACCTTCTGCCAGAAATGAAAATCTCCTTTGAGTATGTTCAAACACTTTATATTTTACCAGTTTACTTTTTTTCTCAATGATACCTTGTCTGGAACCTTTCAACCTTCTGGGTTAATCTGGCCTTACAATTTTCTTTGCCTCTTTCCTAGGTCCCTGTTTCCTGGATTAAATCAATGTCATCTTAATTCTTGATTTACTTTCTAATTTGATGAATCACTATCTGCGTAGTTTCCTGAGAAAAGTATATGGAGAATTTTTTTTAAGATTTTGCATATTTCAAATGCTCTTACCCTTAGTTTGGTTGATAGTTTGGCTTGATATAAAATTCTTGGTTACAAATGAACTACAGAAGTTTTAAAAGCATTCCCTCATTATTTTTTAGCTTCCAGCGTTGTTGTCGACAAGTCCAATGTCATTCTAGTTCCTGACTCTTTTATTGACAAGTTGTTTTCCAGGAAAGATTCTAGGATCATGTCTTTGTTCCCAGTGTTCTGCAATTTTACAATAATGTGTCTTAGTTAGGTCTTTTTTCCTTGATTATGCTGACTACTCAATGAGTTCCATCATCATAGAAACTCATTTCCTTCAGTCCTGGGACATGTATTGTATTAGTTCCTTAACAGTTTCTTTCCATCTGTTCCCATAGTTTTCTCTTCCTATAATTCTTTTATTAGAATTGGACATCCTAGAATGATTCATTAATTTTCTCCCCATTTATCCATTGTATTGCTTTTTTTGTTCTATTTTCTGGCAGAATTCCTCAACTTTCTATTATATCACTTTTTGCTTTAAATTACATCGATCTTATCTTTAACTTCCAAAAGTTCTTTTGGGCTCTGGATCTTTTTCTTCTTTTCTGTTAAATCCTGTTCTTATTTCATGGATGTACTGTAATCTCTATGCCCTCTGAAAATACTAATTATTGCTTTTTTGAAATTTTCTTTTACTTCTCGCATTGTTTCTGTTTCTCCGGTTTCAATTTTTCTGATCATTTTGGTCTCTTTGCTTCATGTTGAAAGCTTACTTCATTATATGTTATTCTTTTCTATTGATATTTAAGAATGAGGCATTAAAGAGTTGCCAGAAAGCTCTGTGAATGGGGCTAGTATTTACTAACCAGTGGACATTACTAAGAGTGATCAGAAGAGGAGCTGACTTTTCATGAGAGAAGGAGAGCAACTATCAGTATTTCTGAGTCTTCCCCTGGGCCACATTTTCCCAGTGAGAAATCTTGCATACTCCTTCCTAGGAAGGTATAAGCCTGGCTGTCAGCATTTTGGGAGCTCATTTGGGAAGGGGACCAGGGGTCCCATTGTTTACTACATAATCCTTACTTAATTTCCCTTTGTTGAATATCATTAGCTCTGTTTGGTGCCTCCAATGTATAGACCTTGTTTTAACCTCTGTGGAGAGTAAACTATCACGTGGAAAAAGGTATCCAGGGGAGAAAGCCTGGCAGAATAGACTTAGGGATAAGGACCTGAAGTCTTACAGGCTTTTTTTTTAACAGAAAAAAATAGACTCTATTTAATTTTTTTACTTTAGAAAACTCTATTTTGTCTTTTTATTTGTTTTTAAGTTTTTATTGAAATTCCAGATAGTTAACATACAGTGTAATAGTTTAATTTGTTCAATTTAGTAATTCAGCACTTCTATACAACACTGGGTGCTTACCACACAGCAAGTACACCCCTTAGTCCCTATCACGTATTTCACCCATCCCCCCACCCACTTCCCCTCTGGTAACCATCAGTTTGTTCTCTATAGTTAGGAGTCTTACAGACTTTTAAAAGAATTATAACCAGTTCTGTTTCTATTCCCCAGGTACACCCTTCAGACCCACCTCACACACACACACACACACACACACACACACACACACACATGCGCGCGCGCTCTCTCTCTCTCTCTCTCTCTCTCTCTCTCTCTTTAAGGGGTTCCTGGTACCTCCAATCCCTGATTCTTTCTGTATAGATAATGGACTTGATTCTTCTTGATTTCCCTCCAACCCTCTCACCCTCCCCAACTGTATTCCCCCCTCCTTGTCCCCAGGGCCTCAGTTTTCAGTCTTTTATTTTCTGCCTAGTTGCCTACTTTGCAGCTTTTATCTTTAGCATTTGGAGGAAGGGGTAATTGTACATGGGAAGGATTGGGGCTGGTTTCTTATTGGCCTCTGTATGTAAGAAGAGGTGTCTCCAGGAGATAGATTAAATGCTCTCTTTAAGTAGAGGTTTGTTCTGTCTTGAGTAGAAGGGCTACCTGTGAGCCTGAGAATGCCTGAGCTGTCCCCAGCCCACTGTCAGGTAAATTCACCCTGTTCAGCATTGTGAATGGGTGCCCTTGACATCAGCAACTGCTGTCTCTATTTTTGGTATCACTAATAATTTCTTTACCTTTCAGTTGACTTTGTTCCCTTCTTATCAAGATTCTTACCTGCTCTAGGGAAAGAATATGATCAGCTTATTTAAACTAAAGTAGAAAGAATATTTTAAAGTCTTAGCTCTCCTGCAAATACTTGTGTTATGAAAGAAGATTGACACTACAAACGGTGTTATTTTGGTTATCATTAAGTCTGTGAGGGAGTATATGTTTGGGTTGAGAACGGAATGAGAAAGATATCCTGGCCCCTCAGAGGTAGAGGAATAAACACATATGCCAGGCAAATAGATTATATTAGGTACACCTCCATATTTGTGAACAGTTTAAAAAGAATTTCCACATTGCTGCTTTGCATTTTTATTTCTTTCAAATATGTACTTGAAGATCATTGTGAAATAGCTTGGACTTAGATACTATTTTGTTTCACAGAAATTTCTCTTTTGAACTCAATTTCAAGCTTTGGCCAACTATGTTGTGGAACAACCTAAAATGACAGTCTAAATTCCTGGGCTTAAAGATATTTTTAGCAGAAGAGTCATTGGGGTTGCAAGTACTGAATTTTAGATATTTTTATATTATACTGGGATGAATTCTAGAGCTCCGATGTATAATGTAAACAGTTTGAATAGGATTAGAGGTTACTTCGTGATAAGAGACTTTATTTAGCAGCAATAAAAAAATACTGAAGTTTTTTTTAAAGATGGTTAATATATTTATTTGAGAGAGAGAGTGAGAGAGCAGGAATGGGTAGAGAGGGAGAGGGAGAAGCAGATTCCCTGCTGAGCAAGGAGCCTGATGCAGGGCTCTAATCCCAGGACCCTGGGATCATGTCCTGAGCCGAAGGCAGACACTTAACCGACTGAGCCACCCAGGTGCCCCTAAACTCAAGTTCTTAATAATTAGTTTGTTTTCAAACAATAAAGTGAGAAAATAAGCCATCTCCCCATATATAAATAAAAGAATGTTCAAAAAGTAAGAAGTAAAACAAAACAGAAAGAAGTAAAACAAAACAGAAAGAGATGGGGAATTTGCTCTTAACAACTTGAGTTTTAGATGCAGTGTTTGACTTCCATTAAATTGGTCCGGACTCTGGGAAACAAACTGAGGGTTATAGAAGGGAGAGGGTGGTGGGATAGGGTAACTGGGTGATGGGTATTAAGGAGGGCATGTGTTGTGATGAGCACTGGGTGTTATACACAACTAACGAGTCATTGAACACTACATCAAAAACTAATGATGGCTGACTGAACATAATAAAAAATTTTTAAATTGGTTTTTCAACCAAATTTTTTAGTACTCATGGCAGGACACTTGTTCTTTTTGAGGATAGTAGTACTTTCGATGTAATTTTTAAATTTGATTTTCATAATCTTTCATTAGCATGTATTAACCAGTGTTTGTGCAGGTGTATTAAAATAAAGCTAGCATAATTGGTGATGGGCACTCAACAGCTTTGCTTCTTTGCTAACTGAGAAGCATCATTGAAGCACAGCCTTTCTTTCCATAATGGGTTACAAGCAGTTTAGTAAAAATAATTCTAAAATCAGGAGTATTAAGGGGTGCCTGGGTGGCTAAGTTGGTTAAGCATCTTGTCTTCGGCTCAGATCGTGATCTCAGCATCCTGGGATTGAGCCCCTTGTTGTGTCAGGCTCCCCGCTCAGTGGGGAGTCTGCTTCTCCCTCTCCCCTCCACTCGTGCTCTCTCTCTCAAATGAATAAATAAAATCTTTAAAAATAATAAAATAAAATCTCTAAAAAAATAAAATCAGGAAAATTAAAACTCAACATTTTTTTTTCTGCAGCGTTCCAGAGATTCTTTCACAGTGGTGAGGCAAATTCTGCTTGGCATGTGGTTGCAGAGTAGTTTAATTATTCTAAATTTATAGTGTCTGCTGACTGTTCAATATACCACCCAAATATTCTGCGACTGTTCTTGACAAATATTAGACTATAGAGCTTTTGTAGAGGCTGAGATGTTGCTAAGATGGGCTATAGATTTCTTTTTTCTTTTTATTCTTTTTCTTTTTTAATTTTCATGCTTTTATTTTAGCTTGACAGGAACTAGGAATGATGGTGCAGGAAAGCTAAACCTTACCACCAACCTAATTGTACTAATCTACTGAGGAGTAGGACTTCCAGTAGAATAGGATTGTTCAGCCTGAGGGGAGCATTCAGCTATCCTGTGGTGTCGGGTGATCCTAGGTAAATTGTGTGCTCTGCGGCCAGTCGCTCTGGATTACTCCCCTTGAATGGTGTGTGTCTGCTGGTAGCAGATCCAAGAGTGCAGTGTGGTGTCATAGCAGCGCTGGTGGAACAGCCTGTAGTGCTAGGGCCTCTGGTCAAAGAGGTTGTTAGGTTGGACTGGAGAAAGAAATTACACCACATTGATTGGAATAATAATTCTACTTTCTGATTATGTGATCCATTTCATTCTTAGTGCAGGGTTAGTATTCCCGGCTTCATATAGTTAGAAACAGTAACTGATTTTTCTATTTGGAAAAAATACTGTACAGTTTTCCCGATTATCTATATAACAAACTATCCGAAACCTTAGTAGCTTACAACACCTATTTATTATATTTCATTCTTCTTTGGATAGAGTGAGCACAGTTAGGTAGATTTCACATAGGGTTTCTCATTCTGTTGCAGTCAGATTTGGGTAGGAGCTGCAGTCCCCTGAAGGTTCTACTGGGTGAGGCATAGCAGCTAAGATGGCTCACTTATACAGCTGGGACTGCTTACTGGAGTGTCTCTTTGTGGCCTCTCCATGCAGCGTTTGCTTTTCACAGCATGATAGCTGGATTCTGAGAGTGAACCTCCCAGAAGGAGCATGTATTCCAAGAGGTAGGAGGCTGAAGCTGAAGCCAGACAAGTGAAGGGCTGCTTCTAGAACTAGCTTTAGCTCCCTGCTCTTGTGTTTGATAGGTTAGAGCAGTCTCAGGGTCTGCCCAGATTCAAAAGTGTGAAGAAACAGATTCCATCTCATACTGGAGGAGTGTGAGGGTCACATTTTTGCAGAATAGTACTTGGGAGATATTGTAGTCATCTTTGGACAGTACAGTCTGTTAAAAACTCTTGATTAATAAATGACTTTAATACTTTAAAAGACCATGTTAGTATATTCTGGCATTGATATCATATATGTGTGCATGTATATGTTAAATAAATATTTTGTGTATGTGCATGTGTGTATATATTTGTGCATAGATATACATGCATACATATACATATATGTACATATATACTTGATATTTCAGTATCAATATACATCATTACATTTGGCTTAAAAAAATACACATAACCACACTTTTAATTAGTGTTCACAAATCTCAAAACCATCTGACAGTTGAACTACCTATCTCCTGCTGAGATTGTGTTACCACTCCCTCTGAAACTGTTTTACATCTTTATTCTCAAATCTCGAACATCCCCTCCCACCCTATTCACTCTCAGCTGATGACCTTACTTCTTATTTCCCTGAGAATAAGGCACCCAGAGGAAAAATTTAGTTCTCCTGTCACCAAATCTCCCAAATGCCTGTGTCATTATCTGAATTCTTTGTGTTTCCTCTGTGACAATATATAGAATATCCAGCCTAAACAGAGCCTCCCTTTTGACCTGGGACCCATCTCTTCTTGGCTACTGAAGGACTTAACATCTGCATCATCAAATTTTTTCTCTTTACTAAATCATTCCCTTCAGCATAAAAATAGCCTGAAATTTTGTCTCATTAAAAAAAAAACCTCTCCCCTGATTGCACAATACTGTTCTACTACCTCATTTCTCCGCTTCCAGTTACTGAAAATTCTACAAAAGAGCTGTCTGTACTCTGTTCCCATTCCCTTCTCTCCCATTACTCTTGAATTAAAAACTGCCCTTACAGAAGTCAATGATGGCCACTACAATGCAGATGCCGTGGCTGACTCTCAATCTATATTTTATTTAACCTCTCAGTGTATTTGACAGAGTCTTCCTTAAAACCCTATATTCAATACACTCCTGCTTTTCCTGTCATCTCACTGCTTTTTCCTTCTTAGTTTCTTGTGCTAGATACTCCTCACTTTCCTGGCCTCTAAATGTTGGAACTCAATGTCAAACCTAGCATGTCCAAATTGAACCTTGTTTCCCTCCTCCAGACATGCTCCCCAGACCAGGAAAAAAGAGTAATCCTTGTCTCCACTCATATCCCACATCTAATCCATCAGCAGGTCCCGACAGCTCTACGTACAAAACATGTCTAATCTCCAAGTCCTCAAAGTTTTACATTACCATTCTTACCTTTCTCTAATCAACTGTCATCCTGTTGATTGTTGTAATAAATAGCCTTCTGACTGGAATCCCTGCTCTCCTCTTTGCTTTTTCATGGTTTATTTTCACTCAGAGTGATGCTTTCAAGCTTTAAGTCCTATCACGTCAATCTTCTGCTCCCTATCTCCAGTGGCTTCCTGTCTTGCTTGGAATGAAAGCCAAACCCTTTCACATGGCTTATACAAAGGCCCTGCCTAATCTGGTCTCTGTTGTCTCTGACTGAATCACCACCACTCTCCCCCTTGTTCACTTTGCTGCACTGACCTCTCTGTTCTCCATGAGCATGCTAAGTCCACTTCCACAGCAGGGCATTTGTTCTTGCTGTTTCTTATGCCTCTAAAATTTCCCCAGTTTTTTTTTTTTCAAGTTTTTATTTAAATTCCAGTTAGTTAACAGTATAATAAACTCCCCAGTTTTCCCAAATGCTGTCCTCTTATTTCATTCAGGTTCCTACTTAAAGTTCCGCTTCCAAAGAAGCCTTTTCCTGACCACCCTACCTGAAGCAGTCCTTCCCCCCACCCCAGCCAATCTACCACTGGCCACCTACTGACCCCACTCTGCTTTAATTTTCTTTTTAGAACTTATAACCACCATTATGTATTTGTCTCTGGTCCATCTCTGCTCTCTAGAATGAAACCATGAAAGTAGGGTCTTTGGATCACAACAAAGTGATAGCACTCAT
>CM052898.1:15893946-15919506 GCA_028534135.1 Potos flavus
AGTTGGGTATGCGTCCCTTCTGATGGAGGCATAATATTCCATTGTATATATGGGCCATATCTTCTTTATCCTTTCGTCTGTTGAAGGGCATCTTGACTCTTTCCACAGTTTGGCGATTGTGACCATTGCTGCTATGAACATTGGGGTACATGTGGCCCTTCTTTGTACTACATCTGCATCTTTGGGGAAAATACCCAGTAGTGTAATTGCAGGGTCATAGGGTAGCTCTATTTTTAATTTCTTCAGGAATCTCCACACTGTTTTCCAAAGTGGCTATACCAACTTGCGTTCCCACCAACAGTGTAAGAGGGTTCCCCTTTCCCCACATCCTCTCCATCATTTGTTGTTTACTGTCTTGTTGATTTTGGCCATTCTAACTGGTGTAATGTGGTATCTCAGTGTGATTTTGATTTGAATCTCCCTGATAGCTAATGATGAACTTTCTATTTAAACTTAGATAGGTGGCCCTGTTTTATCAAAAAGAAATGCATGGGCTGGAAGCAAAGACCACATTGCCTTTATTGCTTACCTTAAGATCTCAATTTTCCAGATGATATAATTTGCTTAGGCCTTGTTACTTGAACTGGCAAGAATTTGTGAGTTCTGCCCTTCTGCCAACATTGTGTGCCATCAAGGTACTTAACTTTTCTTCGTATGATCATCAAGTGAAGAAAGGACCGCATGCTATTTGAAACGATATCATTAGAGTGCATGATTCCTAAGGTCTTCTACTTAAAAATAGTTTCTCTATGAGACGGACCTTTAAAGGTCTCATGCTCCGTTAGATGATTTCCAAGTAGCATGATGTCCTGAACATTTTAATCATAAGATCACTGCCACCTAAAAATATTAGCTGATTCTGTTAGTTTGTAATTTGCTTTATTGTTAATTTTATTTATAGTTACTTTACTTAAGCTTATTTTGGCAAGGGTCTTTTTAGGGGAAATTCCAGATAGAGGCTTTCCTAACCCTATGGTACAGGTTGATCTGACCTTAAAGAGCATTCTTTATAATTAATTTACATTCCAAGACTTTTAATTATCATATAAAAT
This sequence comes from Potos flavus, assembly GCA_028534135.1. NCBI lineage: Eukaryota > Metazoa > Chordata > Mammalia > Carnivora > Procyonidae > Potos > Potos flavus. The sequence continues at coordinate 15,894,999 of CM052898.1, forward strand.
CATGCTTCTCTATAACAGAAACCTAAACATTTCTAAATCAAGATTGCACTTGTGAGCAAATAAGACTTTAGTTTTTAATTCTATATTCTTAAGTAAATCTTTTTCCTCAAGCATCTACTGTCATGGCATTTACATTTTTTACCTATAAAGGTTGAAACCCCTATGATAGCCATAATTAAGTTCATTAAGATGTTTCCACTTTACTCTTATAAGGTGACACTTTTTATTAAACTGAAAAGAGTAGAAATCTGTGACACTAGGGACGCATATTGTTTACAAAAGCTAATTAAAACTAGATGAGGCCTGGAAAACTGGAGTGAATGTTACTCCAGAGACTGTAGCTTTTTATTGAAACCTTAGTTCCTTCAAAGTAGGGCAAGTGATTCTCTCTCTGCCCTCCCCAACTCGAGTATCCCTCCTAGAGAAACCAGAGATGTTATATGTAGGAACTTCTGATAGAGGAAACAGCTCTAGGCTCCTGTTTAACTTTCTGTTCTGTTTAAGTTTATAACTCTGATTTACTGGAAAATGAATTGTCCAGAATGGAGTAGAGATAAATGGTACTTTGCATGATCCAGGTCAATTATATTACTTATTAGATATCATTCTATAGAGATTTTTAGACAGTAGAAACTAAGGACTTTGTTTTAAGATTCTTAAATATGCTCCTCTTTACATTGCCATTTTTAGAGGTTTAGAGAAATGAACTCTTTTCATAGTTTAACTATTTCTCTTTCTTTTTTCATTCTCTTTCCATATCCCTTTTTCATTTCACCCAACACCAAAAATGCCCTTTCAGAAACACAAAGTAGATCTTTTCTACAAGCTACGCCATGTGATGAATGAACTTATTGACCTTCGAAGGCAGCTACTGTCTGGTCACCTTACTCAGGATCAGGTGCGGGAGGTTAAGCGGCATATCACCGTGCGCCTGGACTGGGGTAATGAGTAAGTATGAATATCATTTGGGCATTTCAGTTACATTTACGTTAACTCAGTTCTTACAGAGTTTGTACTTGATCAAAACTTCTCTTTAGTGATGAAAAGACATTGTTATATTCTCCATCAAGCTTTTTTTTTTCCCCAAATACTTTTATTTTATTTTTTCAGTGTTACAAGATTCATTGTTCATGTACCACACCCAGTGCTCCATGCAATACGTGCCCTCCTCAATACCCACCACCAGGCTCGCCCAACCCCCCACCCCTCTCCCCTCCAAAACCTTCAGTTTGTTGCTCAGAGTCCACAGTCTCTCTTGGTTCATCCATCAAGCTTTGATCATTTTTACTGAGTAGTTGTTTCTTTTAGTTTAGCAAAGGACATTCACTGGCTCTACACATTGAAACTCTCTCAGTCTTTATTTTCACTTCTGGAAAATTAAATAATTGGACTGCATTATCATCTGAGGTCTCTTCCAGCTCAAAATCCTTGACTCTGGATCTCAGTAATCAGAGTATACTTCTGTTTCATCTTTTTGTATCTTTATTTTTTCATGTGAATTCTGTCTTTTACATTTTATAGCCATACAATTAACCCGAATGAGCATATACTGCAAATTGAGACCTGTCTATATCTGTACTTCAAAATATTCTTAACTAATTTGTCATTCAAAAATAGTCCTGCACGGACTAGTATTCTAAGACTTTGGCATAGGAAGCTAGAGTAGATAGTATTCAAATTTTATTTCTTCCTAGATATAATAACTGATATAATTCTCAAGTGATTTTGTTTCATTATCTTAAAATCAAGCTCATTAAACTTTGAAGTGACCAGGTTGCTTCCTATTTAAGATATACATACATCTTAAATATATTTTAGTACAAGTCTTCAGCTCCTCCCCTTCTCAAGACATCATTGAAATGATAAAAACAAAAAGAATGGTAGGGGGCCCAGCAATAAATGGGATCTATGAAATCGTTTCTAGAAGCTGGAAAGTATATAGAGCATTTAGTGTTGGAGGAAGCCCAGTATATGTGGAAGAAACTTTAGCTAATGAAAGATCTGTTCTGTCCTGCAGTTTGCAGAATCATGGAAGATAGGAGTGTGCCATGGTACTTAAAAAGGGGGGATTGCTTAAAATTATATAAAAGGACTAACCCACTGCCATGAGTAGAAAGACTGGCAGCCAGGTGTTTGTTTCCCCTTCAGATAACCAAATACAAAGACAGACTGTGTGGGGGAATTGGGCAACAAGAGTATGCATTGGAATCTTATTGCAAAGCTCTCCATATTTTGCCGTTTAAGGGTTCCAGGGTGTAATGACCAGATCCCTTCCACTTACTGCAAAGAGAAGCTTTCTAGTCACCCATTATGTGCAAAAACTCCCCACACTTCTAGTGCCTTTTAAATTGGGATAGACAGTTCAGTATCACCAGGTGTTTAAAAAAAATCCTTCAACAGAGAAGAGAGACCAGGATAAACAAAAATACTTTGCCCCCCAGGAAATAACCTGGCCACAGAGACAACTAACGATTAGTTAAAAAAAAAACTTCTTCTTTTTTTTTTTTAAAGATTTTATTTATTTATTTGACAGAGAGAGAGAGATCACGAGTAGGCAGAGAGGCAGGCAGAGAGAGAGGGGGAAGCAGGCTCCCCGCTGAGCAGAGAGCCCGCTGCAGGGCTCGATCCCAGGACCCTGAGATCATGACCTGAGCTGAAGGCAGAGGCTTTAACCCACTGAGCCACCCAGGCGCCCCAGTAAAAAAAAACTTCTAAAAAAAACCTCTGTGCATCCTCAAAGAGAATCAAGACCTATTATGTAGAATAAAATACTCTGAAGAGGTAATGGAGAATGGGATTTCCAAAATAAAACATTTAAGATGAGAGCAGTAAGATAATTTTATGTTATCTCTGGGAAAATAAAGAAAAACATGGGAAAAGTTGAAGAAAGGACAATACAGAGGTTCAATCCGGGGTGGGGGGGTCTTCACATCAGATATTATAATTTCCAGGAAAAGAACAAAGGCAATAAAGAGGAAATTCTAAAGAAATAATAGAAGAGAATTTCCCAGAGCCAAAGAGCCAGGAGTCTCAGCTTGAAAAAGCCCACCAAATAAATACCTAGTATAATGAATGGGGAGGAAAACCCAAAACCCACAGCAAGGCACTTTAAGATATTTCAGGGATATTCAGGGATGAAGAGAAGATCCTAAAAGGTTTTCAGGCAGGAAAACAAGTCTTCTTACAAAAGAATAAGAATCATACCAACCTCAAAAGTTTTATCGGTCACGCTAGATGCTAGAATATAGTGAAGTAATATATTCAAAATTCTGTTGGGAAATGGCCAGAATTTTATAAAGAGCCAAACTATCCAATCAAGTGGAAGGACCAGCCAAAGCCATTTTAAAGTATTCATGGATGTGGAAGTTACTTTTCATGGCCTGTTTCTTAAGAAGGGACTTGAGAATGTGTTCTTGCAAAAGTGGAAGAGAAAATCAGGAAAGAGGAAACACAGAATCTGATCAAGTCATTCCAACCCAGAGTGGATGCTGTTTATCCTTAGAAAAGAAAAAAATACAACCCTAAATTAGCTCTTTGTGGCCTTTTTGAAGTGATAGTATCCTATCCTTATTCGTTTCATTAAATTACACCCTTTCTTGACTGTCAGTGGGATTGCTTGGCACACACCACAGACTCCTTGTATAATATAATATGGCTTCAGGTGTACCATAGATCAGATAGTGTTCTCTAAATCTAACTCTGGGCGATAAAAATCCGGCAAAATACTGGATGTTAGCTCACAGCATAGCTACTGATTCTGTCTCCTGAGCCGCAAACAGTACCATGTTATAAAATGGCATTATTCTATTTATTTGATAAATTAATTATAGTAATAATTGCAAAAATAACACTACTATGTGCCGAGCAAATTGTAAACTTGAACTGATGACACTAAGTTGTATATGTCATTATGTTGCAGTTTCGCTGCAGTTGTGCATACCAGTAAATGAAGAAGAGAAATATTCAAGAAATATCAGTACCTTTTTTTTTTTAAGATTTTATTTATTTATTTGACAGAGAGGAGAGAGATCACAAGTAGGCAGAGAGAGAGGGGGAAGCAGGCTCCCCGCTGAGCAGAGAGCCTGATGTGGGGCTCGATCCCAGGACCCTGAGATCATGACCTGAGCCGAAGGCAGAGGCTTTAACCCACTGAGCCACCCGGTGCCCCTCCCTTTTTGTAATAAAACTTGGGGAACAGACCAATCAGATTTTGCAATCAAATCTTAAAATTTAAAGTTGATGGCTTGGAAATGAGTTCAGATTATACCTGAAAAATGCAAAGACCATAACAAATACCTGTCAAGTAAATTGCAGAGTTATCCTACCTTCATTAATAACTTTTTCTCAGCAAAATGTATATGTGTGTTGAGGGGGAGTATTTATATGTCCATTGTAATACATATAAAAATCAGGAATGTAGTTCCATCCCCTTACCTTCTTCTTCCTCTTCTCCCTCCCCTCTCCCCTGTTCCTCCTCTCCCTGCTTCTCTGTATCATTTTTCCTCTTTTCTCTCCCCAACTCCACTTCTTTCCTCCCCCACTCTTTCTCTTCTTTCCATTTTTCCCTCTACTCCTGGTGGAAAATACAAAAACTTGAATGAGAACTTTGTGCATCTATCATTACTAAAGAAAAAAGACCTACTGTCCCCTGAATTGATAGGACTATTCTCTGTTTCTCACTTGAACCAACCCTTTAAAAATTTTTCCTTCTTACTTTGAAAGAAGAGATGGTATACTGTAGAAATCAAGCCACTTCGTACATGAGGTTATGTAAAGGAGACTTGTTCCACACTGTATCCATTGTTCTGTTTTATGCCCTGAGAGTTCCACACTTCTTATCCTACCACACTTTTGAAGTGCCATAAAATACTGAAGCTTAGCATATGTTGACATGTGGGAGATGCACAATCAGTGTTTGTGGAATGTATTTTTATATTTTAACTGATGTAAGTAAATATTAATCATATTATTTTAAACCTTTATGACTTTTCAATAACTCCTTACACAGACATCATAGCTCTGCCTTGTCAGAACCTATTTCAGAAGCTATTAATAACAGTTATTAATTATTGAGTACATTTACTTGTATCACTGTGGCAAGTGCATGATCTAACATATACTTTTTTTTCAAAGATTTATTTATTAGAGAGAGAGGGAGCACATGTGTAAGTTGGGGGAGGGGCCAGGGGAGAGAAGCCTCAAGCAGATTCCCCACGGAACACCATGTGGGGCTCCCACAACCCATATGATCATGACCTGAGCTGAAGCAAAAAGTCGGATGCTTAGTGCACTGAGCCACCGAGGCGCCCCTAACATATGCATTGTTATAATGAAATGCTATTATGCTCTTCCAGGACAAGAGCTCTGTTTTACCTGATGAGGACACTGAGGCTCCAAAGTACTTTTTCCAGTGTTTCATAGTCAGTGGCAGAACTGGTTTTTATACCCAGACTGATCCCAAAGTCCATATACTTTATGCAGAACCTTACCATCTCTCTGATTATTTTTAAGTGTGAGTCTTAAAACCTAACAAATTATTGCCAGTATTTCTAGTCTATGGGTTATTTGATCTTTGTCCTATTCTCCTAGTGTGAACACTGTATGTCCCATAGTTTATATTTGATTTAACATTGAATTAGAACTTTCAAGGATAGAAAGTAAACTGGTATTATACTCTTTTATTTAGAGTTTAAATTAAATGCAGAGCTCTCCACATCTATATGACAACAATTTTTATTTTGTTTTCTGAGATTAAGAATTCTTAATTAATTAATGAATTAATTAATAATAAAAAACTTGAAGGCCAGAAGTCAAACAGAATCATGTACACCAATGTTCACAGCATTATTCACAATAGCCAAAAAGGTGGACACAATCCTGATGTTGATTAAACAGATGAATGGATAAGTAAAATGTGGTATATACCTACAATGGAATATTATTGAGCCAGACACAAAAGGTGTGTTCCACTTATATGAGGTACCTACCCTAGGCAAAATCACAGAGACAGAAAGTAGAATAGAGGTTACCAGGAGGTAGGGGGGAGGAAGAAATAGGAGTAATTGTTCAATAGGTACAGAGTTTCTGTTTGAAATAATGAAAATGTTCTGGAAAGAGATAGTGGTGAAGGTTGCATAACATTGTGGATGCAATTAAAACCAATGAATTGTACACTTAAAAAATAGTTAAAATGGCAACTTTTGTATTATACATATTTTACCACAATTTTCTAAAAGCTAAAAACAAAGAATTAGTGCAGAATTGTAATTATAACTCAAAATCTGTTCAGTGCAAACTACGTTTGCTTCATTTTTAAATAAATGTCCTCAATTAGACCTTTAATTTAACATGTACTATAAAGTGTTTACGATTAACTGTTAAAAAAAAAAGAATTCTTATTTATTTGTCAAAAAAATTGAAGATCCCAGAATTAAATTTATATGGCTTATACTTGTTGTCCTGTTTGCGTATGTGCACACTCATTCCATAAGTAAAAATTAGAAATTATATCATCTAAAAATCAGCACTTAAAATGTTATTTTCTTATATTTTTAGAAGCTGAAACATAGAAAGGGCATAAAACAAAGTTGTACTCAGATGAACTAGCCATTATCTCTGTATATCTCCTATTCAAAGAACAAGTCAGTTAATTACATTCTCACCAATGGAATTTTAAAACAATTTTTCTAGCAATATAATTTCAGTGTGTTAATATTTTCAATACCTTCCATAAAAATGTTGCTAAAAGTTTCTTCTCATTCTAATCTCATCGCTACTACAGCATACCTAAATTAAACTTGTGTTAACCCAGAACCAACACAGCTTAATTGATCTTTGCCTTAGAAAAATACCTAAGTAAGAAAGACTTTATTCATAGAATAATTTATAAGATTTTGTATTTCCTCTTTAGGAAGAAAGTACAAATTTGAATATGGTATAAACATTTTACAAGCTCTTGTTGAATTAGAATGATGTTTCTGTAGATTAAGGGTCAAATGAAATAATTCATATCTTTTTATTCTGAAGTCTCAACATTAAAGACAAATCACCAATAAATATATAATTTCTAGTTCTTATATTGTCTTTCTCTCCCTCTATCATAGTCTCTCTACTCCCCCTCTCTTTTGTACCCTCTCCCTCAGATTTTCATATATCCTAACCTACCCATGTCCCTTTCTTCCCCCATAGTTTATATGCTTCCCCAAGGGAGTTTCTTTTAGAGGAAGCAGCACAAGCAGAAGTTTGGGTTGTAGTATGCAGAAAATACTCCCACCCCCTCCTTCACACCAATGAGTTTCCTCTGAGTAGATTTTTAGCTAGGACTCGGAAGGGCTTATGGCTCAGTACTTGCCCTTTAAGGACGTGATGATATTTTCCAGCTTCGGGACACCTGAAATTAGCAGAAGTTTCCAACAACTTCTTAGAGTTATTCTGATACAAGGTGTTGTGCCCATCAATTAGTACCTTGCTATATCCAAGAAGTCAGAGATAACGATGTTTAAAGTGTGCATGTGTCAAGATCCTTCCATGAAATTATGTTCAGATGAGTAAATTTCTATCTCTCTCTCACTCACTCACCCTTTGTGCATCTGTTTTGCTTATCATCATACTCTGTACTTAGTACAGTGTCTGCGCTTGGCAGGCACTACGTGAATGTGAATCTAAGTAATAAAATAGGTTTGTTCTATGACTGGTGGCCACTCATTCACCAATCTGTATATTTCCTTCTGGATTGATATATTTGCACAAAATCATCCCTCAAACTATTATGACTGAATTGATTATAGTCACTCATTAGTATTTAACTTTCAGGGTTATTAGTAGAAAGATAGCAGGTTTGGTGGAAATACCATAGGCTCAGAGTAAGACAGACATTGTTTGAGACAAGCCCACCTCTGCCCCTTCATAGTCCACTTCATTAACCTTTCCGGACTTCAGTTTCCTCGATTATAAAATGGATCTAATACTATCTAATTCCTATGTTGCTTAAAAATGATATATATAAAATACCTATTCCAAGTAAATGTTCAGTAAAGGGTAGCTATTATTATTTATGTCTTATTATTTTATTATATAAATATAAATAAACCATGTTTTCATTAGTGTAGTTATTATCTATATGCTCTTTTTACTGTATTAGAAAAAGCCAGTACATACAGGAAATTTTTGTTGTCATTGTCGTTTAAATTCAATTAGCCAACGTATAGTACATCATTAGTTTTTGGTGTAGTGTTTAATGATTCATTAGGTGCATAGAGGAAATCTTAATATCTCTAGCCTTTCTCAACCAATTTTGGGGGAGAACTAAGTCCTGCTAACTTAAAATATCCATTGTTTATTTTCTGTGTTCTGTAGTTCAGATGAGGAACCACAGAAGAAAAAGATACAATGGAAAATAGAATAGAATATAGAACATTCTAAAGAAATATAAAATTCAAAGAATTTGATATTGAGATTCAGGGCCTTTAATGAGGTACGGCTGAAAGAATGTAGGACCAGGAGTATCTCTTATTCACTGTTGTGTCCCTAAGTTCAGCATGAACCTAGCACAGAGTAGGTGTTAATAAATATTTACTGAATTATTGGAATGAGTGAGTGAGTGATCAATGGCAGGTGGTGAGACAACACTAAATGTTTTTGTGAAGACTGTTCACCTAAACAATTAGTAAGACCATTTTTGAAAACTCAGCTCTATACTTCATCTGTATATAGACGTGCATAGATGTATACCTCCTGCTTGTGTCCATCTGTTCAAGAGTCTCTTTTTCAGACATTGTATCTCTTTGATCACAGTCCTTGTACTTTAGGCTATATTTTGGCTAATGATGGAACACATAATTGTAATAATTATAACAGCAGTAGCAGTTTACAATGCCAGACAGTGTGCTAAATGCTTTCCGTGGATTGATCTTTACAACAGCCTGTGATAGTAGATAGGACAGTGTGGCCTGGTGGAAGAGCCAAAATACAAACCAGGCAGTTTGACACCAGAGGCCAGGCTCCTCAGTACTCTGCTGCCCTGCCTCCCTGTGCTGGGAAAACAGAGAAAAGACTAAATTAACCACACTCTACACTTGCTGTTCACTATTCTTAGAGTAAACCACAGGGAGAAATAGCCAGAAACCGCTTTTCCAGAATGAAATTTGTAGTGAATGTTTGTGGCTTCTCACCATACAGCATCTCTGCCTTTGTCCAGTGAGGCCAGTCTTCCAATTTAGCTTTTGAAAACTACTCTTCCTCCTTTGAAGACTATCTCAGTAGAAGGAACTCAGTCTTCATTTTATCAGATCACCCATTAACAATTTTCTTATTTCCTGAAATAATGAAATCAAGAAACTAAAAGGTACTGTGCTCCACTGACTTCTAGGAGACAGAAAACACTGCCCCCAGATGAATATGAACATTTACTTGCTCAAAACTGCTGTAGTCCTTGTGTCCAGGACCACTGATGGGAAATGATAGGTCCTCAGAGAGTACCTGTGGGGTGAGTGGATGGGTGTATGCATGGAGAGATGAATGGACAAGCAAGCTAAGGGTGTCATAGTGCTAAGACAGAGTTTGCATAAATGCCAGGCCAGACAGCTCATAGCTCTGTGTGGTGCACAACCACAAAGCATATACACTCAATCCCAGTCCCATGGATTTAGGTCCATTGAGATTTTTTTCTAATGCTGTTGTTTTGAAAATATCTCTTTTGGTTGGAATATTCACACAGTCCTTTTTGTTACTTAATTGTGATATTTAAACTCACATATTTTATGAGTACTAATGGTTAAAGAATATGTATGGAATTTTGATTCTTCATTGTTGTATTTTAGAAAGTTTCAATAGCTGACTATAGAAAATTGGAAAATGTTTTTTAGTGATCAAATGTGTGATTCCATTTCCCTAATATAAATACTAATGTCACTTTTTGATCTTTCCACTGTTTTTTACATGCACATAAAAGTATTTTAAGTACTTTGAGGTCATACCTGCAAAATTATCTTTATGATGTAAATTGCTTTTTATGACAAGAGAGGTAGAAAGGATGTGCTTCAGCTTTCTCTTGCTTTCCGTGACACTGCTGCCTTTACCTGTAGTAGGTGTTGGAAGCCAGAGACCTGAAATTATATCAGAGAAATTAAGAATAGCTAATATGAAGTGACTAAGTGCAATATTTTTTTGATATAAGAAGACAGGATCCCAGTGGTAGAAAAATTAAATCTCTTATCAACTTAAGTACATTAACTTCAATAATGAGATTCAATGGCATGGTTTTTGCCATTAAACTGTAAACTATCATACTTAGGGCCAACAGTGTATTACTGATTTCATCATGTAAAACTGAGGATTTTTTTTTTTGCACCTAAATCCAAAAGTTATTTCTTTAAGAATTCATGTTTCTCTCTCTTTCTCGCCCTCTTTTTAGAGAGAGAGAGAGCGCGCACAAGCCGGGGGGAGGGGCAGAGGGAGAAGGAGAGAGAATCCTAAGCAGGCTCACTGATGCCCAACACAGAACACAACATGGGCCTAGATCTCAAAACCCTGAGATCATGACCTGAGCCAAAATCAAGAGTTGGATGCTTAACCAATGAGACGCCCAGGCACCCTATAGAAATATATAGTTTTTTTGTTTGTTTTTTTATTGTGTTATGTTAGTCACCATACAGTACATCATTAGTTTTTGATGCAGTGTTCCATGATTCATTGTTCGCATATAACACCCAGTGCTCCATGCAATCCATGCCCTCCTTAATACCCGTCACCAGGCTCACCTACCCTCCCCACCCCCTCCCTTCTAAAACCTTCAGTCTGTTTCCCAGAGTCCATAGTCTCTCATGGTTCGTCTCCCACTCGGATTTTTCTCCCTTCATTTTTCCCTTCTCCTAATGTCCTCCATGCTATGTATTAAAGGATGATGTAAGTTATATAATAGAAAAACTTGAGTTTTTATCTTTTAGAAGAAAAGCAGGTTTTTCCTTTTATCTTGCCTGCTAAAAAGTACCAACCTGAATTTTGATTCTTAATCATGGTTATCATATTAGCCTATGCGATTAGAACGTTTGCTTCTTCCTTTTTCATATAGGTTTGATTTTCTATTTTTATTTTAGCAATCTTATTGCAACTTCTTTAACCTCTTTATATCTCTTCCTATAAATGGGTTATAAATTATAAATAAAATAAAACAAATGTGCTTTGGATATATGCATGGTTTTTAAATTTTTTTTCACATGGTTTTATTTTAAACGAGTGATTTTTTTTTTTATAAAAGATTTTATTTATTTATTTGACAGATCACAAGTAGGCATGGAGGCAGGCAGAGAGAGAGGGGGAAGCAGGCTCCCTGCTGAGCAGGGAGCCCAATGCAGGGCTCGATCCCAGGACCCTGAGATCATGACCTGAGCCAAAGGCAGAGGCTTTAACCCGCTGAGCCACCCAGGCGCCCTAAATGAATGGTAGTTTTATGCACAGAAAGCCTACAGAATTAGTTTAGCTAACAGTGGTTCATAGCCTAGTTGAGGAGAAAAACATACATACTTCTCCTTTCATTGTCTATGGAATACTTTTGCCAGATACAGTAATTTATAACCCTTGTGTTGGAGTATAGGGTGGTCACAGAGCAGCTCTGAAACACTGGTGGGAGTTACAGACCCTCTCCTCAGAAAAAATTCACACGTGAACACACATACATACTGTTGTAAGCAGTTTCGGGGTCCACAACCCCCTAACTCCATTTGACTCCAGGTTTAGAGAGTGAGAGAAGAGCTAACATTTACTGAACATAAATTATGTGCCATATTTGAATGCAAGAGTTCTGGCTGTCTGGAGTTACTTACACTGCCTCATACTGCCTGCCATAGTTAATCATTAATCACCATCTCTTTTTCTTCCCTCTGCAAGTTATACCAGATCTTCCAAATACTGGGGTATTTTTTAGGAGTAGTACTCCTTGATTAAACTTTCATATAAAGTTTATTAAGAAATTGGCTAATCATCAGAGAGTCAAAAATTGACAATTGTAGATCTTTTGATGTTTTACATAAGTGAACATTTCCAGTTAGAATAATAATGTTCCTAGGTTCCTTTTGTCTGTGAACTTAAGGAAGGACAGAGCATCGAAGATTTCTTCTTGGAAGTAAAAGCCTCCATCATCACCTATGAGAGAGGAAAACAAGGAATTTAAAATGTATCAGGCATAATAACCAGTTCCACATGTGCTGGCTATGCAAGTGAACACACATGGGTGAATTGAAAAAAAAAAAAATATATGGCTCATGTGTAGTAAGGTCTTTACTATAACCAATGTCAGTATTAATTAAATTTAAAATGAGATTAAAAACTCAATTACAATATGCATTTCTTTGAGTTCAGTATCTTTCGGAGGGTGATATTTTTATGTTTGAATTACAAGTCTACTTAGACCCTGAGTAATTTTTTCATCCTAATGAAAGTAATGCATGACTGAGCCTTGAGCATACTTGTAGGATTGGGAGGAAGAGAAAAATAAAACATGACTTATTAATAATCTACAGAAAATACATCCTTAATGAACTCAAGCAGTCTCTTACATACATGATCCTGAATGAATTCTTTTTACCATCACAAGGGAGAACTGCTTGGTGATTAAAATTGTTAGTCTTAAAATCCCCAGCCTCATTTATTTACCTTAAGGTGGAAACAATTAAGTGTTACTGGATAAAAGCATGTCACTGCTGGGGTAGTGTCTCAATCTCTGTCCACAAGGTCATGGCAGTTACAAGCTTCTGGGCACATAAGGAGAGATAAGTAATCTGGGGATATGACATGCTGAGTGTGTTCTTTCTTTTTACTAGACATTTGGGCCTGGACTTGGTGCCTCGAAAGGACTTTGAAGTGGTGGATTCAGACCAGATTAGTGTCTCAGATCTCTATAAAATGGTAAGAAATCTAACACAGGGTAAGCTTGTTCCTGCACACCTCATTTTTTCTGCTTTATTATCCCTAGTTACATTATGAAACAATATTGCTAAAGTTGTTCCTTTGTCTTTGTCCCAATGTATGTAAGGGGTCTTCCTTATTCTGACTCTACATACTTTTGCTTTCTAAATGGAATTGCTGTGTAAGGCTGTACCATAATATCCAGTGGTCATTTATCTGTTGGTTTTACTGGTGAATGGAGCTCCTTCAGCCTGCAACAGTTACCAAAATTCTGTCTCTCTCCACCTCTTAAAAAGAGAAGGTAGTTGGTGAGCCTGGTGGTGGGTATTGAGGAGGGCACGTATTGCATTGAGCACTGGGTATGGTGCATGAACAATGAATCTTATAACACTGAAAAAATAAAATAAAAGTACTGGGGAAAAAGAAAATAAAAAAAAAGAGAAGGTAGTCAAATCTGTAAAGAGCCAATTTATTGGTTAATGTAATTATTAAACCTGGAAATAACGTACAGTATTTCTAAGAGAGACCGTATACATCCTTAGCTGTCTATTGGCTGTTATTAAAATGTATTGAGTTAATTGATGATCAATATTACATTTTACAGGCTGAATGAGAAATAACTAAAAGAAAGGTAAAAAATTTTGAAGTAAAACAAACAAACATCAGAAACCTCGGGTGACTATTAAGCTTAGACTAAGGGAGTGAGTAAAACCTCACTTTGAGAAGTTATATATTTAAGAAGTATTAATTGGTGAGAATTACAGGTTTTAGAAAGAATTACAAGTTTCTCTTTAAGAAAAATGTAATTTTTATAGGGAACTTCAAAGATACGAAGTATGTTACCTGGTTGAGGATCTTTGATATTTGCCTAAATAATATACAAGTAACATATCAATTGCTTATGTATATTTGCTAGTGTATAAAAGCATTTGTGTATAGTTACCCTAACTATGTGATAAGCATGGGATGTAGAGATTAAAAATGAACAATACTTACCCTTCCCTTAAGAATATCACCATCTGGGATATTGGTTCTTAACTCTTTCTGGGTCTTGAAGATCAGATAGAATTTCTTCCCAGGACAGCGCAAGTATGGTTTTGCATACAAGGTTTTACATTCAATTTTAGGGAATTGACAGTTCCTTCTGATTATTGCCCATGAAGTCTATACATGGCCCCCATGTTTAGAAACTATTCTAGTGGGATCAAATAGACCACAAGCAAACCATTGCCATATATGTGCTGCATATACACTGATGTTGTTAGAGGGAGTGACTGATTACTTGGGGCTGGAAAAAATCAGGGAAAGCTTCCAGTGGCAGTAATACTCAAGGTGAGCCTTGAGTGGGTGGACAGGGGTTCACCCAGAGGACAAGCAAGAAGGAGAGATGTTCCAAAATGGCACAACAGCATAGGGAAGTGGTAGTTCCGGGAAACTATAAGCTATTTGTTAACTTTGGCGTGTAAGTATATGTTAGTCATTGGGATAGTAAGGTGCAGAAGGAGGCAAGGGTCAGATCATGAAGAGTTTTGTAAGCCCCAAATTGCCCTCTCTTCAGTAGTCTGATGTAACCACAGGAGTAACCTTGGATATGGATATAGGTGGGGGTTTTTTGTTTTTGTTTTTATTTTAAGAGAGAGAATCTCAAGCAGTCTCCATGTCCAACAAAGAGCCCAATTCGGGGCTCAATCTCACAATCCTGAGATCATGACCTGAGCTGAAATCAGAGTTGGACACATAATTGACAGAGCCACCCAGGCACCCCCGGATATGGGTTTTAAATGCTGTCTCTGTCTATAAAAAATGTAAAATTCAGAAGACCAGAATCAGGGAGGAAGGAGACCACAGAAGTGATTTGGAAAATAAATAATGACTAGACAGCAATAGGAATGATGAAGGAATGCAGTGGGGTATGTAGATGTTCGGAAATAAAAATCAATTTGATGATCAACTAGATGTGGAAAGTGAAGGGTGATTGAGAGGTTGAGGCTAAGAACTTCCCTCACAGTGGTGGCTTAGAGGATGCTATTTTTGGTGAGGATTTTGCATTTTATTCTAAAGCCTGTGAAGGTATTTGAGCAGGGGAATCACATGATCTGTCCTACATTTTAAAAAGATCCTTCCAGCTGATGTGTGCAGAAGGACTGGAGTGGACAAGAATGAAAGGGGGAGCAGTCATTCAAGCAAAAAGATTTTAATTTTCAGTATTTGGGCTAGAATCGGAGCAAAGAAAGTAGTAAGAAAGTGTTGGATTATGAATGTGTGTTTGGAAATAAATCCATTTGGAGTTGTTGATAGATCGACTTGATATGTGTGTACAGAAAAGGGAAAGATCAGAGAAGAATGACTCCTATGTTTTGATCTTCCCAACTTTGACCTTGTAAAAGTAGAATAGGAAACACTGTGGGAGAAGCAGGTTTGGGAGTACAGCGGTGGGGATCAATATATTGATCTGGTTTTTCCTTTCAAGTTTGAAATGCCTTTTAAACTGCCAAACTAAGATTTTGAAAGTCTGGACCTCAGAAGTGAAGTTCAGATATAACAATTTTAGAGTCATCAAAGTATATGTGGTGTTTAAAGCTGTTGGATGAGATGACCACTCCTTTCCCCAGACCTCCATACAGTAAAACCCAGTGTTCAGCAGATCCTACACAGTATTTCCAGACAGCCAAGTATCAATAAACAGTGGAGGAAGCCTCCCATAAAAGTTAGAGACGAGAACAAATACATGTGAAAGGAATTTGGAAGAAACAGACAAATCAGTAGAAGAAAATGGTGGTTGCTGTCTGCAAAAAGATATGAGGAAACAAGGAGACAGAGTGGAGCAATCTAAGAAGCAATCAAAGGAGCTCTAGAATATTACAAATAAGATAACAGGGATAAACTTGATATAAAGATTAGAAAATGGGATGACAGCAACAAAAAATTATCAACAGGAGAGAAATGTTAGGGGTTTGATCCGAGAGGTCCAATATCCAGATAATGGAGTTTCAGAAGAGAGAACAGAGAAAAAGAAAGAAAATTACCGAAGAAATCTCACTAAAAACTTTTCAAGGTTGATGATATCACCAAGATGGTGGAATCAGAGTTTTCCATCCTCAGTCCCCCATGAAGATCAACAATTAGATAGGCACAAATGAAAAATAGCTCTGGGAGAGCTCAGAAGAAAGCTATCACTTAAGAAGCTCCAATAACACAGTAGAGCAAAATCTCAGAATAACCATACAAAAAGGGTAGGAAAAACAGTTTCGTTTTGCCGCATCATTCCGTACCCCAGGCTGACACTGCTCAGCACCAAGAAAGAACTCCCTGGCCTAAAAGAGTTCCCCTCTCCAGGAAGAGGAGAGGGGAATCAGTAACCAGCTTACCCAGCCCTTCAGGCCACTGTACAAAGGACCCACTTCAGTTTTACTGCACCCAGAGACTGGCAAAGCTGAGACATCTGGAGATAGTTAGGAACAAGGAAAAGGGCAGGGACTACCCATGTCAGCCATGCCGTGAGAGTGACCATGGTTCCCACTGGCCTGCTCTGCATAGGATCCCAGCAGCCTTCACTGCTGAGGACTTCAGCTACCCTTATAGATGCTGCAAACCCCCTCAGCTTTCATCACTGAGGACCTTGTCATAGACCCCAGCAGACTGCTCACAGAGGACCCCAGCATCTTCCACCTTTGAAGAAACAGTGGCCAGTGCAGCTGCCATAGAATGCCTGCAGATTTTTTCACCAAGTTTTTCACCCCACGGGTATTTGCGTTCACAGATGCCAGCTCCCTGAGCACCTCTTGCTCTCTCCCCACTCCTTGCTGGGGCATGAAATATGCAGCAGCCAGCCCCTGTGTCTGTGGCTATGCACATGTAACATGCCAGCCTAGACTCCCATGGCTGTCCCCCGTGGTTGTGCATATGTTCATGCCTAGCCCCTGCAGCTGTATACTTGCACACTGCTGGCCTGACTTCTGTCACTGGCCTCCACTGCCGAGCATGCTCCCATGGTGAACTGTAGATCCAGGAGTGTATGCTAGCAACCAAGGCCCCCACAGCTGCTTATGGGTCCGTATTTGCCCTTGACACTTGTCAATGGCCTGCATCCCTGGGCTCATCTAAAGCTAGTCCCTGAAGCTATGCACCTGCATATTGCCAACCCAACTCCTGTCCCAGTTTCCACTGCCTCTACAGCTGCACAAATGCATGATAACCAGGGCACCTGCAGTTGCTAGTGTATGTGCAGTTGGCATCAGCCTCTTCTGCTGGTTCCAGCCCTTACCATTACCTCTGTGTCTGCAGCTTTCCCCTGACATTTTGCAGGTATCTGCAGCTGCGGATATACACAGTACCAGCTCTGGCCACCACTGCTGTCTGCCCACATTCCTAGCTGCTGGACTTGGAAGAGCCACTGAGGACCCCAACAACGATTGCAGACACTGTGGACCCTTTGCAGCTCTCCACAAGGATCACATGGTTATTGATGTTGTGGACCCATGTGGCCTAAACCAGTGAGATATACATTCCTGGGCCCAGAGCTGCCGCATGCATGTAGCACCCTGCACCACTAGACCTAGAGTCATAGCATTCTCTGGCATGCCTCCACCCATTGGTGAAGGTCTTTCCTCTATCTAAGTCAGTTAATACAGTCTGGAAGGAGTGACTGCTCTTCACATGCACAGACAAATATTTAAGAGTTCAGGAATCATGACAATCAAGGCTGCGGGGAAGGGCCCCCTGGCCACAGGTATGTACCAAAGGAACACAATAAACTTTTAGTAACCCTAAAGAAATGGAAATACACAAATTGCCTGATAAATAATTCAAAATCATTGTTCTAAAGATGCTCAGAGAGCTTATAGCTCTCACAGAAAAACAATTCAACTAAGTCAGGTAAATAATACAAGAAAAAAATGAAAAGTTCAGCAAAAAGATAGAAAACATAAAAAATAACCAAATTAATTTCGGAGCTGAAGGATACAAACACTGAAGAATTCAGTAGAGAAAAACTAAGAGGCAGCCCATGGAATGGGAGAAGATATTTATAAATGACATTACAGATAAAGGGCTGATATCCAAGATATATAAGGAACTTCTCAAACTCAACACTCAAAAAATTACTAATAACCCAATCAAAAATGAGCAGGAAGCATGAACACACACTTCTCCAAAAAAGACATACAAGTGGCTAATAGACACATGAAAAAATGCTCAACATCACTAGCCATCAGGGAACAAATCAAAACCACAATGAGATACCACCTTACACCAGTTAGAATGGCAAAAATTAACAAAACAGGAAACAACAAATGTTGGCAAGGATGTGGAGAAAGGGGAACTTTCTTACACTGTTGGTGGGAATGCAAGCTGGTACAGCCACTCTGGAAAACAGTATGGAGTTTCCTCAAGATGTTAAGAATAGAGCTACCCTATGACACAGCAATTGCACTAGTAGGTATTTACCCCAAAGATACAGCTGTAGTGAAAAGAAGGGGCACATGCACACCAATATTTATAGCAGCAATGTCCACAATAGCCAAACTGTGGAAGGAGCCAAGATGCCCTTCAACAGATGAATGGATAAAGAAGATGTGGTACATTAACACAATGGAATATTATTCAGCCATCAGAGACGATGAATACCCACCATTTGCACTGATATGGTTGGAACTGGAGGAGATTATGTTAAATGAAGTAAGTCAAGCAGAGAAAGACAATTATCATATGGTTTCACTCATATGTGGAACATAAGCAATAGCGCGGAGGACCATAGAGGAAGGGAGGGAAATCCAAAGGGGGAGAAATCAGAGAGGGAGATGAACCATGAAAGACTATGGACCCCGAAAAACAATCTAAGGGTTTCACAGGGGAAGAGGGTAAAAGGAGGGGATTACAGAATGATGAGTATTGAGGAGGTCACGTGCTATGATGAGCACTGGGTGTTATACTTAACTAATGAATCATTGAACACTACATCAAAAACTAATTATATACTATATAGTGGCTAACTGAACATAATTTAAAAAAATAATAATTCATTAGAGAGCTTCAATATCAGAATGGACCAAGCAGGAGAATCAGTGAACTCAAAGATAAATAAACTGAAATTATCCAGTCAAAGGACCAAAAAGAAAAAAGAATGAAGAAATCCTGTGGGACTTCTAGGACACCATTAAGAGAACTAATCTACACATTATTAGAGTACCAAAGAAGAGAAGGAGAAAAGGGCAGAAAGCTTTTTTAAGGTGATAGTAGCTGAGAACTTTCCAAATCTGGGGAGAGATTTGGACATCCAAGCTCATGATATTCATACAACTTCAATCCTCAATGAGATCTTCGCCAAGCACAATAAAATGAGAGGACGTGGAGAAAGGGGAACCCTCTTACACTGTCGGTGGGAATGCAAGTTGGTGCAGCTACTTTGGAAAACAGTGTGGAGATTCTTCAAGAAATTAAAAATAGAGTTACCCTATGACCCTGCAATTACACTACTGGGTATTTACCCCAAAGATACAGATGTAGTGCAAAGAAGGGCCACATGTACCCCAATGTTCATAGCAGCAATGGCCACAATTGCCAAACTATGGAAAGAGCCAAGATGCCCCTCAACAGACGAATGGATAAAGAAGATATGGTCCCTATATACAATGGAATATTATACCTCCATCAAAAAGGATGAATACCCAACTTTTGTATCAACATGGACGGGACTAGAGGAGATTATGCTGAGTGAAATAAGTCAAGCAGAGAGAATCAATTATCATATGGTTTCACTTACTTGTGGAGCATAAGGAATAACATGGAGGACATTAGAAGGAAAGGAAGGGTGAATTGGGGGAAATTAGAGGGGGAGATGAATCATGAGAGACTGGACTCTGAGAAACAAAGTGAGGGCTTTGGAGGGGAGGAGGATGGGAGGTTGGGTGAGCCTGGTGGTGGGTATTGAGGAGGGCACGTATTGCATGGAGCACTGGGTGTGGTGCATGAACAATGAATCTTGGAACACTGAAAAAATAAAAATAAAAAAAAATCAAAGAATCTTGAAAGCAACAATAAAAAAGAAGCTTGTCACTTACAAGGCAACCCCCATAAGGCTATGAAAATATTTCTTAGCAGAAACCTTGCAGGCCAGGAGAGAATGGGATATGTTCCAAGTTCTGAAAGAAAAAAAAAATGCCAGCCAAGAATACTTTGCCCAGGAAAGTTGTCCTTCAGAAATAGAGGAGATATAAAGATTTTCCCAGACAAAAGCTCTGGGAGTTCAACATTACTAGACCTGCCTTGCAAGAAATGCTGCAAGTTCTTAAAGCTGAAATGAAAAAAAAAAAAAAAAAAAAAGGTTAATTGTGGCATGAAAATGCATGAAAATATAAAACACAATGGTAAAGATAAGTATATAGTCAAATTCAGATTACTCTGGTACTGTAATATGGTGGTCTATAACTCTAGTAAAGGTTAAAGGACAGAAAAATTTTACATAACTATAGCTAACACAAAAACAGACACATAGATCAATGGAACAGAATAGAAAACCCAGAAATGGACCCACAACTATATTAACTAATATATAACTACATATTAACTAATTAATATATATAACTATATATTAACTAATATATAATTTATATTATATATTATATATATTATAATAATATATTATATATATTATAATAATATATAATAACTATATATTAACTAATCTTTGACAAACCAGAATATCCAATGTAAAAGAGACAGTCTCTTCAACAAATGATGTTGGGAAAACTGGACAGTAACATGCAGAATAATGAAATTAGGCCACTTTTTTACACCATACACAAATATAAATTCAAAATGGATGAAAGACCTAAATGTGAGACAGGAAACCACTAAAATCCTAGAGGAGAACACAGGCTGAAACTTCTTTGAGATCAGTCTTGGCAGCTTCTTAACTAGACACATCTCTGGACGCAAGGGAAACAGAAGCAAAAATGAAACGAGGCTTCATCAAGGTAAAAATCTTCTGCACAGTGAAGGAAACAATCAATAATCCCTTCAGAATGGGAGGAGATATTTGCAAATGACATATCTGATAAAGGGTTAGTATCTAAAATCTATAAAGAACTTACCAAACTCAACACCCAAAAAATGAATAATCCAGTTAAGAAATGGGCAGAAGATATGAACAGACATTTTTCCAAAGAAGACATCCAGATGGTCAACAGACACATGAAAAGATGCTCATCCTCACTCATCATCAGGGAAATATAAATCAAAACTACAGTGAGATATCACCTCACACCAGTCAGAATGGCTAAAATCAACAACACAAGAAACAACAGGTATTGGCTAAGATGTGGAGGAAGGGGAACACTCTTACTCTGTTGGTGGGAGTGCAAACTGGTGCAGCCACTCTGCAAAACAGTATGGAGTTTCCTCAAAAAGTTAAAAATAGAACTACCTTATGACCCAGAAATTGCATTACTAGATATTTACCCAGAGGATACAAAAATACTGATTCAAAGGAGCACATGCACCCTGATGTTTATAACAGCATTATCAACAATAGCCAAATTATGGAAAGAACCTAAATGTCCATTGACCATAGAATGGATAAATATATACGATGGAATATTACTCAGCTCTAAAAAGAAATAAAGTCTTGCCATTTGCAACAACATCGATGGAGCTAGAGTATATTGTGCTAAACGAAATAAGTCAATCAGAGGAAGACAAATACCAAATGATTTCATTCATATGTGGAATTTAAGAAAACAAAACAGATGAACATAGGGGAAGCAAAAATAGAGAGAGAGTGAGGCAAACCGTAAGAGACTCTTAACCATAGAGAGCAATCTGAGGGTTGCTGGAGGGGAGGTGGGTAGGGTGTGAGCTAAATGGGTGATGGATATTAAGGAGGGCACTTGTTGGGATGAGCACTGGGTGTTATAGGTAAATAATGAATTACTAAATTCTACTCCTGAAACTAAATATTACACTCTATGTTAACTAACTAGAATTTAAATAAAAACTCAAAACATGAAAAAAATAACTATAGCTACTATAATTTGCTAATGGATATACAATATAAAAACATACAAATTGGAACATCTAAAACATAAAGAGGGAGCAGTTGAGTAAAAGGGTAGAGATTTTGTATGGGATTGAAAACAGTCCTAAAATAGACTGTTACGGCTATAAGATGTTTTATATAGGCCTCGTGTAACCAGAAAGCAAAAACCTACAGTAGATACATGCAAAATAAAGAGAAGGAATCAAAGCACACCACTATGGAAAATCGTCAATTCACAAAGAAAGATAGCAAGAGAGGAGGACAGGAATAAAGGAACTACAAAAAGAGCCAGAAAACAAACCTTTTTTTTTTTTTTTTTTTTTTCAGAAAACAATTTTTTAAATGGTAATAATGAATCCTTCCCTATTGATAATTACTAAAGGTAAATGGATTAAAGGCTCAATCAAGGACATAGAGTGGCTAAATAGATTAGGAAATGATCCAAGAATATGTTACTTACAACAGACTTACTTTAGCTTTGAGGACACGCATAGCATAAAGGGATAGGGAAAAAAAGGTACTCCATTCAAATGGAAACCAAAAGATGGCAATGGTAGCTTATTGTTATCAGACAAAATAGACTCTCAATCAAAAGCTGTAATGAGACAAATAAGGTGATTATATAATGACGAAAGGGTCAGTCCATTAAGAGCATATGACAGATGTAAATGTATATGCCCCTAACTTCAGAGCACCTAAATAAAGAAAGCAAATATTAACAAAACCAAAGGGAGAAATAGACAACAATACAATAATACTAGGGGACATCAATGCCCCACTTTCAATACTGGATAGATCATCCAGACAGAAAATGAATAAGGACACATTAGACTTGACTTAGGTCCCTATACTTAGGACCTAATGGACCTAACAGATATATACAGAATATTTCATCCTAAAGCAGAGTAGGATATACATTCTTCTCAAGTGCACATGGAACAATCTCCAGGATAGTTCATATATTAGACCACAAGATAAGTATAAACAAACTTAAGAAAATTAAAATTATATGAAATATCTTTGCTTATGACAATGATTTAAAACTTGAAAATAATAGGAAGAAAGCTGGAAAATTCACAAATATGTGAAAATTAAATACCACATTCCTGAATAACCAGTATGTCACAGAAGAAATCAAAAGGGAAATTTTTTTTAAAAATCTTGAGACAAAAAATGGAAACACAATATACTAAATCTTATCAAACATTAAATAAATAAATAAATAATAAATAAGTAAAGCAGTTCTAAGAAGAAAGTTTATAGTAATAAATGCTTACATTAAGAAAAGTCTCAAGTAACTGAACTGTATATCTCAAAGAACTAGAAAAATAACAAACTAAGTCCAAATTTAACAAAAGGAAGGAGATAAAGATCAGTCCAAATTTAGCAGAAGAGATAAAGCTCTGCTAAAAAATATAGAAAATGAACAGAAAAACAATAGAAAAGATCAAGGAAGGAAACTAAGATTTGGGTTTAAAAAAAAAAAGATAAAATGACAAACCTTTAGCCAGACTTGCCAGGAAAAGAAGAGAACTCAAATAAATAAAATTATACATGAAAGAGGACATTACAACTGATAACAACAGAAATATAAATGATCATAAGAAACTAGTGTGAATAATTATATGCCAACAAATTGGACAGTCTAGATAGAAACATACAACCTACCAAGACTAAATCAGAAGAAATAGAAAGGCTGAACAGACCAGTAACAAGTAAGGAGAGTGACTCAGTAATCAAAAACTTCCCAACAAAGAAAAGCTGAGGACCAAATGGCTTCATGAGTGAAGTCTGTTGAACATTTAAGAAGAGTGACTACTAGTCCTCAGAGTCTTCCAAGAAATTGAAGAGGAGGGAATATTCACAGGCTTATTTTCAAGGCCAGCATTTCCCTGATACCAAAAGTCAGATAAGGACACTAAACTGAGGGTTACGGAAGGAAGAGGTGGGGAGATGGGGTAACTGGGTGATGAGTATTAAGGAGGGCATGTGTTGTGATGAGCACTGGATATTATACGCAATTAATGAATCGTTGAACACTACATCAAAAACTAATGATGTACTATATGTTGGCTAACTGAACATAATAAAAAAAACAAGAAAAGAAATCTACAGAACAATATTTCTGATGAATAGAGATGCAAAAATTCTCAACAAAATACTAGCAAATCAAATTCAACGGCTCATTAAAAGGATCATACACCATGAACAAGTGGGATTTATTTCTGGAATGCAAGGATTATTCAGCAAAAAGGTGATACATCACATTAATGGAATGATATATTGAAATCATATGATCATCTCAGTAGATGCAGAAAAGGCGCTTGACAGAATTCAACATCCTTTCATGATAAAAACTCTCAACAAAATGGGACACCTGGGTGGCACAGTTGGTTGAGCACCCAACTCTTGGTTTCAGCTCAGGTTGTGATCTCAGGGTCCTGAGATCAAGCCCCAAGTTGGGCTCTGTGCTCAGCGCAGAGTCTGCTTGGGACTCTCTTTCCCTTTTCCTCTGCCTTTCACCCCCATCTTTCTCTCCCTCTCTCTCTCTAAAATAAATCTTAAAAAAAAAAA
>CM052898.1:15920006-15948340 GCA_028534135.1 Potos flavus
AGACGAATGGATAAAGAAGATATGGTCCCTATATACAATGGAATATTACACCTCCATCAGAAAGGATGAATACCCAACTTTTGTATCAACATGGACGGGACTAGAGGAGATTATGCTGAGTGAAATAAGTCAAGCAGAGAAAGTCAATTATCATATGGTTTCACTTACTTGTGGAGCATAAGGAATAACATGGAAGACATTAGGAGAAGGAAAGGAAAAGTGAATTGGGGGAAACTGGAGGGGAAGACGAATCATGAGAGATTGTGGACTCTAAGAAACAAAGTGAGGGTTTTGGAGGGGAGGGAGATGGAGGGATGGGTGAGCCTGGTGGTGGGTATTAAGGAGGGCACGTATTGCATGGACCACTGGGTGTGGTGCATAAACAATGAATCTTGGAACACTGAAAAAATAATAAAAAAAAAATTTTAAAAGAAACTACTGTGTGATCCAGCAAGCCACTTCTGGGTATATATTGAAGGAATTGAAATCAGAATCTCAAAGAAATAGCTATACTTCCTTGTTCATTGCAGTGTTATTCACAATAGCCAAGACATAGAAACAACCTAAGTGTCCATTGATGAATGAATGGATAAATAAAATATGGTATATATACAATGGAATATTAATCATCCATAATAAAGACAGAAATACTGCCATTTGCGACAACATGGATAAACCTTGAGAGCATTATACTAAGTGAAATAAGTCAGAGAATGACTAATACTTATGACCTCATTTATATGTGAAATCTAAAAAAGCTGAACTCATAAAAACAAAGAGTAGATTGGTAATTGCCAGGGGCTGGGGAGTAGGGGAAATGAGATATTAGTCAAAAGGTACAGACTTTCAGTTAGAGGATTAAGTTCTGGGATCTAATGTGAAGCATGGTGACCGTAGGTAACAGTAGTGTATTTTGTACTTGAAAGTTGTTAAAAAAGTAGATCTTAAACATTCTCACCATGCCAACGACAAAAAAGTAATTATGTCAGACAAAGGATGTGTTAACTAACCTTATTGTGGTATTCATTTTGCAATATTATATGTGTATCAAATCATCATGTTGTGCACCTTAGACATATAATGTTATATGTCAATTATATCTCAATGAAGCTGGAAAAAAACTTCCCAGAACATAGATATGAATGTCCAGATTGAAAGGGGCTAATAAGTATTTAGCACTTAATTATGAAACTTCAGCTCACTTAAGCCGAACGCTTCCAGCAAGGAAAATAGGTCACCTACTAAGGATTTGTCATAAGAATAGCATCTGTCTTCTTAATAGCAACATTGAAAACTAAAAAATAATGAAATACTGCCTTTAAAATTCTGAAGGAAAATAAAATTTGACCTAGAATTCTATTTTTATTCAACCACATTCTCAATCAAATGGGAAAGTAGCCTAAAGAAAATTTTGGTCACTCCAATTATCAAAACAAATAAAAAGTCTCTTTAACCTTTTTTCAGGAAACTACTGAAGGATACATTATTTCTTTAAAATGAGGGAGTAAACCAAAAGAGGCTATTATGTGCCATCCAGGAAAGGGATTCTGACTCAAGGAGAGGTACAAAGAATTAGGTTACCATTGGATGGAGGTTCCAGGATGACAGTCGTGCAATAGGCCTAGAGAGTAACTGGTTCCGATGAGAGCACAAGGGCAGCCAGGAAACCTCTCCAGGAGAAAAATGACTTCAGAGACTATGTGCTAGTTTTACCATATGAAGAATGTTTTTTAAAGGTATTTTATTTATTTATTTATTTTTATTTTTAAAAATTTTTATTTATTTTAGAGAGAGAGAGAGAGAGATCCCAAATAGGCAGAGAGGCAGGCAGAGAAGAAGGAGGGGGAAGCAGGCTCCCCGGTGAGCAGAGAGTCCGATGCAGGGCTCGATCTCAGGACCCTGAGATCATGACCTGAGCCGAAGGCAGAGGCTTTAACCCACTGAGCCACCCAGGTGCCCCAAAAGGTATCTTTTTTTTTTGAAGGTATTTTATAGAGCTTTGGCGGATATAAGAGGAGACCCTATACTTTAAATAAAACTAAGATTCCTAAAACAAAAGCATAATGTAATAGAAGACAGGAAATATAATTGAAGTACACTATTTGGCCCATCAGTAAACAGTATTTATTTATTTTTAAAAGATTTTATTTATTTGAGAGAGAGAGACAGAAATAGCGATAGAGAGCATGAGTTGGAGGGAGAGGGAGAAGCAGGCTCTCAGCTGAGCAGGGAGCTTGATGCCGGGCTCGACCCTAGGACCCTGAGATCATGACCTGAGCTGAAGGTAGACGCTCAACACACTGAGCCACCCAGGTGCCCCTCAATAAACAATATTTAAAAGTTATAATCTTATAAATAAGTTTTAACCGAAACTTGTGAGGTATTAGGAAGATAGATGAAGGGAAATGGATATAAACAGATGTGAAAATCCTCAGCTGCCATTATAAGATGCCAATAGATAAATCTAAAATTGCATAAGAAGAGAGCAATATAAATGTGACATTTAGAAATATTTGATAAATTTTAGAAAAAAATTATAAAGAGTTGAAAGTACTTATCTCTAGGAAATAGTACACGGTGAATAAAGGACTGATAATTTTATTGCAAGACTTTTAGGGTTATTTAACTTTTAATACTATGTGCTTATATTACTTTTAATATATTTAAATGCTAATTTTAAAATGTTGACATATCCAAAAGGCCAAAGAAAGTTTCAAGCCTCTTTTTATTTTTTTCATTTCGCACTTATTTTTCTGTCTTTTATCCCATGTATTTGCTTTTAGATAGAACTAGATAGGACGAAGAAAAACCATTTGAAACCAGCCTTTTAAAAGTCCACAAATTTATTGAAAACCACTTATTTTTATGTTAAATTGCATATGGTAAATGCACAGTAAGTGTTTGAGTTAAATCTTAGAGTTATCAACAAGTTTCAAAGGAATAACCTTTTGGAACCTTTTTGTATTAACACTTAAATCTATTACTGGAGATTACAAAGACTCCATGTGAAACTTTCTGATTTTAATACTTTTTGTCACTCATTTTACACAAAAACTTTTATGAATAGGATTATGCCTTAAGCTTACATTTAGAGCATTTTGTTTTTCCTAAAAAACAAAAACAAGGGGCGCCTGGGTGGCTCAGTGGGTTAAAGCCTCCGCCTTCGGCTCGGGTCATGATCTCAGGGTTCTGGGATCGAGCCCCACATTGGGCTCTCTGCTCAGCAGGGAGCCTGCTTCCCCCCCTCTCTCTGCCTGCCTCTCTGCCTACTTGTGATCTCTCTCTCTCTCTCTGTCAAATAAATAAAATCTTTAAAAATAAATAAATAAATAAATAAAAACAGAAACAAAACACAAACCAATCCCCTGTGCAAGTGTTGAGTGGTAATAATTGATAAAAAAAAAAAATCTCTTTAAATGCACAAACGGATTTTCTCTTCTATATGACAGGAACCAGAGAAGCCTCTAATGCTTCTCAATTCTTGCTTCTGCATAATAACATGTCCAAACCCACTTTCAGCAACAGAGAATTGGTGCTGCCCAAACTAGAAAGCATTTCAAAGGGCAACAACAAAGTATTTATGTTAATTGTAATTAGCTATGCCTCTTTGGGGAATGTAGACACTTGAAGATTATATAAGAGCTTCTAACTCGTGGAAAAGATCTAACAGAGCACTCACATTATAACCTCCTGTTGTGCTATTATCTTTTTACATGAGCATGTGTTGGGAACAGTGTTAGTCTGTTATCTTCTAGTGCTAATTAATATTTTTATTAGATCAATGTTTGTACTTTCATTTCTAGAGTTAAATCAATTGATTGGATTATTTACTAACAATGAAGCATCATTTTATTAGTGATCCTGATAGATATGTCTTATATTCCCTTGTAAGACCCACAATTCTTAACACAATTCTAAATATATATAGCAGGCAATTAAGTGTGTTATTCAGGTGAATAGAATCTCTAAAGTTGCAGAGTTTTTTTCCATATTGGTAGCCTTTTGTTGATTAAATGAACCAGAGACTTAAAAGGGATGAAAACGCCTTCTGTGTAGGGGAAATTTGGCAGGATAGTAATGTAGTGCATACATTTTTTTAATGAGAAAGGAAAATTTATTCCAAACATAAAGGCCACAAAAGCAGTTGTAACAAAATATTTTGTTTAATTATCAGGTAATAAATGAGAAAACGTGGATAAAATAAAGTTTTCCTAGGAAAAGATAAGTTACCAGTATTAACAGAAATACAGATTTAAAAGAAAGAAGTATTAGTATTGGGGTGCCTGAGTGGCTCAGTCGGTTGGGCGTCTGCCTTTGGCCCAGATCATGATCCCAGGCTCCTGGGATCAGGCCCCGCATCGGGCTCCCTGCTCAGCAGGAAGCCTGCTTCTCCTCCCTCTGCCTGCTTCTCTGCCTGCTGGTGCTCTCTCTCTGTCAAATAAATAGAATCTTAAAAAAAAAAAAAAAAAAAGTGTTAGTATTTGGCTGGCCAGATAGATAGAGAAACAGACATCTGGCCTGTTAAATATTTTTTATGTACTCACGAAGTTCTTTGAATACTATGAAGTTTATAACCAGGAGACAAATTACTGAATGATTAGGTCATCACATCTTCAGCTCTAATACATTAGGCCATATTTTTTTCCACAATGATTGTATATACTCCCACTAGCAGTGTCCATGCAATTCTTAATTAATTTATATTTGGTGTACATTGTACATTGCCTGATGTTCTTAAGATATAAAGATAATTAAGATAGGGGTTTTTGCTCCTTGGGAGGATAGTCTAGAGTTGGGTAGCAAACATGGAAACAATACAGAGGGACGTATCAGCTGGCCAGCTGAATGCTGCCTGCTAACAGGGAAGTAGTTTCTCCTTATAGTGCCATAAAAGATGTTCCAGAATGCCAGTTTTGATGCCTTACTTTGGCAACCCATGCGGTGCGCTTTTAAGCTGACTTAAAAGTTCTCCTCAAATTTGATGCTTCTGAAATCTAGAATGACATCTGTTATTGTCAACAGGAATGTCTTACACTGAAATTAGCTGTAAACTCCTGTATGTAGTTATAATTGAACACTTATGTTTATGATCGGTCATTCATTTTTAAGAGTTAATCAGTAAATCCACTTGAGAAGAATGACTTAGTGCAGCCCCTAAAAGTAAAATAAAACAATGGAAAGCACTTTAGGAGGCCAATAACCTTCCCAGTACGATGTGGGTCAGTAAACTGTAGAAAACTTGATTTTTTTTTTGAAAGTCTGATTTTTTAAAAGCTTTTTTTGTGTATGATGGGGTTTTTGTATGTATACATTCTGTGTGATGATTTCCCAAGCTGGTGGAGGCCTATTTTATTATATTTAATATATATCATGAATGAACATTAATAGTCAATAATAATTAACTAATATAGCTGAAAATACACACGAATATTTAATAATTAGCAAATACAGCCAATATACATTTAAATTAATATTTAATTGTATTCCGTTTTCCAAATACACACATTTAACCCTAAATAAAATTAAGGAGGAAATGTGATGTGATGAGCACTGGGTATTATATGCAACTAATGAATCACTGAACCCTATCATGAAAACTAATGATGTACTATATGTTGGCTAATTGAATTTAAATTAAAAAAATTGTTTACCCATTTTTCTACTGATGGACATTTATGTTGTTTTTACTTTGGGGCTTTTACAAATAAAACTATTATGAAAATTGTGTACAAGAAAAAAAAAGAAAAAATAAATGAAACTATTCTATTCAGCAACCATCCTTCCTACCCATGTGATGTAGACTAGTTCACCAAATGAGTGCTGTTTCATACTTCTAAGGCCCAAAGGGAGCAGATAGACACTCTCATTGTTGAGCTTACCAAGACCAGGGACTGCATTGTTGTGAACCCACAATTCTTCCTGGCCAGGGTTTCCTTCTAAATGTGACTGACTTTTCTATAATAACTACTTATAAAGAAGAATACCAATGATAATAAAGTAAGAATGATCAGCCACTTACAATATAAAAGATACCGTGGCAGGTTAATGTGCACAAAACCCTATGAGGTTGAGTTCAGTACAAAATGTTACCCTTACTTTATAGATGAGCAAACACAAATGTGAGTCAAGATTTAAAACCAAGTGTCCTGACTTCTGCAGGACTTAGGTCCCTAACTAATGTATCATGCTGCTTCCCATTATGTAATTTAGGCCTCACAATAACTCTGTGAGGAATAAAAGCTTTCATGTCAGTTTTATAGTCGAGGAAACTGTCTCTTGGAGAGACTAAACAGTTTATCTGACTTCGCAACTCATTTGCATGTAGCTAGGATTGGAATCTGCTTCTTCTAACATCAGCCAGCAGCAAAGGAACAGCACATTTGGGAGGGGCCCCTTTGGGTTTAAAGACTATACCTCCTCCAGTGTAGAGAGCCTAAAGAAGCTGGATCTTACAGCTCGTGACGTGGTAGAGGGTGTGGAGAGGACAGTGCCAAAGCACAAATCCAGTAGGTCACAAATCCAGTAGGAGCACCTATGACTTGGCTAGGGATTTGAGCTGGTGAGGCTTGGGTTAGAATCCAGGCTTGGCCACCTTCTTGCTGTATGAGCTTCAGCACATCACTTCCTTACACCCAGCTTTAGTTGCTTCCATCAAATACAAATAGCATTGTTCTAAAAATGTTGTCAGACTTAAGTGAGAACATACATGTAAAAGACTGCAGAATGCCTAGCGTATGGAGGGTGCTTAATAAAAGTTAGTTTCCTTCCCAGACAAGTGAATTTTCCTTTCTTTCTTTCCACAGCACTTATCTAGCCGGCAGAGTGTCCAGCAAAGCACATCCCAGGTAAGCAGCTTAACTAGGCCTCCCAGTCCTTTCCCTCAGCACTTGAAGAGATCACAGCACGGGGATGCAACAGGCAATGATAGCCACCGTGAAATGAAAGCCATCTTGATTGTGTGATGCCTTTCATCTAAATAGCCCTGACCTCCAAGCGGATTTGACCAGTCTCCCCTCACTCCTCTGCGCAAATTTACATAAGCACAATTGAAATAACGTAGACTGGGAGACTAAAATGAATCTGTCTGGGAGAAAGTAAAAGTGTCATTTAGAATGGTATCTGCTACCATCTAACACTGTAAATCAAGTACATCAGGGTGACAGCATTCTCCAAGAAATAACTTTGAATTTAAAAGTTTGTGGAGAATTTAGAAGTTTGTGACCTGGTGGAGATATTAAGTTCACTCGTAAGTTGGAATTACTGTTCCCATAGCTCCATCATTCAGTTGACTTCTCCCAGCTGCATATTTGCCTGCCTCAAACCAAGCATATTGACACAGCACTCCCCTACTAGCAGAGAAGACACCTTCTGTCTCTCTTACATGATCCCCTGTGATAGTAGAAGGAGAGTTAGTCATTCAGTTTTCATTTTATGATCAGTGTAGTGAGTAACTAAAATAGTTACTGTTTTTTGCCTTCCTCATCAGGTAGATACAATGCGCCCACGTCATGGGGAAACCTGTCGGATGCCGGTGCCACACCACTTCTTCCTCAGCCTGAAGAGTTTCACCTACAATACCATTGGGGAAGACACCGATGTCTTCTTTTCCTTATATGATATGAGAGAAGGCAAGCAGATCAGGTAAAAGTTACTAGAGGTTGTGGTGAGGTGGAGATGGTATTATGTGGGTCATAAGCGTCTCTGGCCTTCAGGGAAGATAGATGCACAGAGAAGGAAAAACAAGATAAAGTAACCTCTTACTTAGCTGGGAGTTTTGCCTCAAATCCCAGTGTACCTTGAAGTCAGATGTGGCCTCTTTTTTATCCTATGCCTATTTCCACATGGAAGTTCAAATCCCAATCTTGGCTGTCACCACCTCAGGGAGAGAAAAGGATGCATCTATTCAGTGCCAGAGAAAGCGCATAGAAGAAACACAGAACAAAGCAGATTCAGCAGAGAGGCCCCGCGCTAGAATGCAGAAAGCCCTGGGCCCTGCCTTGTTGCATGTGAAGGAGAGGGTTCACAGGGAAATAGGCTAATGGTGTCCTCCTGTCTGAGAGCAGCCTCAGCCCTCAGTGCCATTCCAGCCCTGCAAAGGGGAACGCATCTTCTGGACAGAAGGGAAGGTCGGTCTGACTCCTTCGTTCCTCTTTGTCCTGGGTTGGAAGAGGGGCCGCAGAACGGGGCTCATATGCAGTAGACCATGTAACTTGGCAGAGCAATGAAGCCTTTACATGAACAACTGCAGGGTGGGGAGGAGTCAAGGAGACACTCTGGGCTTCGCTTTCTCTACAGGCCAGCAAAGCTCTGACGGGGTGAGACGATCGTTGTAGCCAATTTCAGGGAGTCCAGACAGTTCTCTGGTTGTCTTCTAGGTGGGGCAGAGAGAAGATAAATTTGGGGATACTTTTATATTGCTTGGAAGCTTCCTGAATTCAGAGTGCTTTACAGGTTTTTTATTTTGTTTTTTTACTTAAAATTTGAAAACAGCTGTTCCATTTTTCCAATTGCATGTTATACATAGGAAAATTAAAAATGGAAGTTATAACAGTAAAGAAAAGGAGTTAATTTGCATGCTCCACAGTACCTCTGATCTTGACCACCTTGCCCCGAAAATTAAAGCACCTTGCTTCATTTTGGCGTCGAGCTAAAATGATACCCTCACTGATGGGGGCATACAGGTTTTTCTTGTCACCACCGTCTCCCAGTCTGGGTGTCTAGAAAAGGCTGTGGGAAAAGGCAGCTTTGGCAGGGACGGTAGCTGCAGGTGCTGGGCTGTGCGAATGCAGATTCTGGCTTCTCCTGTTTTTCCACTAGGCCAGAGGTTCGTAAACTTTATTATTTATCTTTGTATGTGGAAGAATCCTTTCTAAAAGCTGAATTTTTTTGAGAAAGTTCAATAAATGAAACAGATAAAATAGAGCTACTTTACTGTTGGAGGGAAAAGGGAATTAATAGGAATCTCACTGTGTCCCTTCCCCTACCCAGTACTGGGTGTAACCACTGAAAGTCCCTGGGTTGTAATTTGAAAACCAGAGCACCCTAGTTTATCATCCTTGAGGGCTAGTGACTGTGTCTTCTCTTTCCATGATCCCAGCACCTCACACAGTGCCAGTGCCCAGTACATGCTCTGTCGGGCTTACTGTACAAAGAAGAGCCAAGCCCAGCAGAAACACCCCTGCTCTGGTTTGTAATCCATGCAGGATCATCAGTGCATCAGTTGTTTTATCCTTGGGATTCTTATGTATAATTTAGCCTCAAGAAACAATAAAACATTTTAAAAGAAGAAAGGTAAAAAACATTTTTTTTTCTAGAGTTGCTGGAAATGTTTTGGTCATTTAAAAATCCCTAGATATTAGAAAACTATACCAGCTTCCCATTCATATAATAAACTTGTAAGGTCCTTAATTGAAAATACCATTTACTTTCTTTAGTTTTCAGAGTGGACTAATATGCAGAATTTTAGATCTAGGTTTAATTGATAAGTGTTCCTTCTTCTTTCCATTAGCATTTGTGTAGTTGTATAAGCCCCCCCAAATTTTAGTTCATTGAGCTGATGATACCAACTAAGTATGTTTTTCTAATGATTAGGTATTAAACTGGTCATATATTATTGCCTTGAAGCAGTTACCAGAAATCATGAAAGGTTATGGATGTATTACATTAGGTGCACAGACTGTTGATACAGAGCAATCAGTTTATCAATCAAACAGTGCTAGTCTGGTGTTCAGTATTGCCAGGACACTCTCACCTCTGTGCCTGAGAACATGCGTGAGCAGAGGGAGCAGGCTTAAGAGAGGACCAGATGTTCCTGCTCTCTGAGTCTCATTGCTGATCCCACAGGCAGACCTAGAGAGGCTCCAGTGAATGACAAACTGCAAACCCACATAGCACATCCTGATAGATGTTGACTGATGAGTAAGTATTAAACAATCTGCATGAAGGAAGAAGCAGCAGCTGGTAGGGCCTTAGTAGCTGTAACTGTTTCTGTGACATTTTATCATTCTGTACAAAATAATAAATATTTAGCCTTGGAATCTAAATCTCTGATTAAGACCTTTCCCCTGAGCTTCAGAGTCTCATTTCCTTTTTCCTTCCAGACATCTGCCCTTGGATGTCCCTCAGACATTTCTACCTCAGCATATCTAAACTCAATCCATTTTCTTTCCTCACAAATATATTTCCTTATGTGCTCCTTAAATCAAGTGAAAGGCATTATCCTTTGCTCAGAGATCCATGTCAGAAACTTTGATGTCCTCTTAGGCTCCTCTCTCTCTATCTCCTACCCTTCTCAATTAATCACTATCTTATTAACTTCTGTCTCCCAAATATCAATCAATTTACTCCCCCTACACCATCCCTTTTGTCACCCCAGATCCTTCACATGTCTTCCCAAATACAGACTCCCTGAATCTACTGCCTTCCCACCCTGAGTTACTTTCCACAGCACCACCATACTTACCTTTTAAAAATCCAAACTGTTCATGTCAGCTCCCACTTAACCTAAATCCCTTATAACACTGTGACATAAAAGGCCCAGCATGATATAATTCTATTTCTCTAACCTTATTTCCTGCATCTTGATGAGGTAGTTGTCTCTCCCTAAACCTCCCTTGCTCTTTCATGCCTCCCTACCCTTGCTGGCTTGGTAAACTCCTGTCCATTGAAACTCAACTATATGAAACCTTCCTTAGTATTTATGAGTATAATCAGGCCCTGAGACTTCATTGTTCCCATGATAACACCCTGTACCTTGCTTTATTCCATTATTAGATATTAAATTGTAATCACACACATGCATGTAGATTTCCCCCACTGGAATGGGAGCTTTCTTGTGTGTCTTTGTACCATCCCTCCCCACACCCCACTGCCAGTACTAAGTACAGAACTTTGGATATTGGAGCATTAATAAAATATTTATTGAGTGAACAAATGAAGAAGCGGTCAAATAACCATTTGGTCCTGTGTGAATCAAGAAATTCTTATTTAATTGAGCAGTTTAGCAAGTATTTACTAAGAATTTCTTGTTTGTGGGCCCCTGTAATAACTACTTGGGATTTAGAAGTAAAAAGGACTGTCCCTCACCCTGAGGAGGTCTGAACAAGGCATTACGGGATTTCTAGAAGGTGTGAAACATACTTTCCTGATTTTAAGTACCATAGTTAAGTGGAAAAGTAAGATTAGGGCATATGTCTTACTGACATGCAGCAAGACTTTAAGCACAATAAGCAGTCAGGAAAAAACAAACAAAAAATACAACCCTTTAGACAGAAACTTTTTTTTTATTAACATATCATGTATTATTTGCTTTAGGGGTACAGGTCTGTGAATCATCAGTCTTACACAATTCACCTCACTCACCATAGCACATACCCTCCCATTGTCCATCACCCAGCCACCCTATCCCTCCCCGCCACCCCCTAGCAACCCTCAATTTATTTCCTGAGATTAAGAGTCTCTTATGGCTTGTCTCCCTCCCCGGTCACTTCTTGTCTCATTTTTTCCCTCCCTACCCCCAACAACCCCCACCCCCGCC
This sequence comes from Potos flavus, assembly GCA_028534135.1. Classification (NCBI taxonomy): domain Eukaryota; kingdom Metazoa; phylum Chordata; class Mammalia; order Carnivora; family Procyonidae; genus Potos; species Potos flavus. Next base: position 15,931,543 of record CM052898.1, read on the forward strand.
TCTCAAATTCCTTGTATCAGAGAGATCATATGATAATTATCTTTCTCTGATTGACTTATTTCGCTTAGCATAATACCCTCTAGTTCCATCCACATCATTGCAATGGTAAGATTTTGGGTTTTTTGATGGCTGCATAGTATTCCCCTTGTGTATATTTATACCACATCTTCTTTATCCATTCATCTGTTGATGGACATCTAGGTCCATAGTTTAGCTATTGTGGATAGACAGAAACTTTTATGGAGTTTTTTAAGCTAAAAAAAATGAGCAGTCTTGTCTAAATCATTGGTTGTTTTATATTTTTTCCTAATCAATTACATTTTAGATCTTACTTTGTATTTAGGATTAAACTATATAGTTTGGGAAAGAAATTGGTCAACTTTACCATGTAATACACTGAGAGAGATGGCTTTTTCTGTCATGGTGTGCTAGATCATTTGTCACCAAGGTGTTGAATTTAATATTCAAAGAACTATTTTTTAAAAAGAAAAAAAATGTCAGAGAAGAAGAGGATCATTGAAAGACCAAGAAGCCAGGCTCTTGGAGAAAGGACTCTTGGAGAAAATGAAAGTAATTGAATTAAAGAGTGTCAGGATCAAGATAAGGTACTAATTCATTTGTTCAACAGATATTTATTAAGCATCTACTAGCTATTGGGATAGAACCTAGGGATACTGAGGTGAGCAAGAGAAATATCTGCTTGTCTTCCTGGAGCTCATGATCTAGAAGAGAGACCATCTCTCTCTACTAGAGAGATCACCAAACACATGATCACATGAATAAGTATGTAGTTTAAAAAGTGTGGTAGGTGCTGTAAAGGAAAATCATGCAGAGTGCTCTGAAACTTCATGTAGATTGGAATGAGGGGAGGCTCTTATGGCATCCATATTGAGGCTTAAAGTATGTGTAAACAGAAAGAGTGGATAGTGTGATCTAGGCAGAAGAAGGCCTAGATGCAGGGAAAAACTTGGTATATTCAGAGAACTGAATGGAAGTCAGTGCTACTGGAACGTTTTGAGAGAAGGAAAGGATATCTCAAGAGGGGAATGAAGAGATCATCAGGGACCAGATTATACAGAGCCTCGTAGCCATGAAAGGATTTTGGATTTTACTGGAAGTTCAAGAGAAGAAGATACGCAAGCACGAAAAGTAGCAAAGGCAAAAGCATGAGTCAGAGGCAACAAAGATATCAATGTATGTATGCAGGAAATTAGAAGAGGTTATTAGAGCTGGGAAGAGGTTTATACTGACAGTAAACTCCAGGTCTTGAACCTGTTTCTTACCCATCTTTGTTCACAACCCCTTGAACAAAGAAAGAACTCAGTAAATGTCCAATCAGAAAATGTATTAAAGACAAGGTTCAGTAGGTCTAGAATAGCTCTGAAAACCCTCTACACTGATTTAGATTGGATGCATTAGATAACCCTTATGAATCCTTGAGCAGGGGGATGATATGAATGACACGTTGAAGGTGGTGATTTGAGATTATCACAGTGGTATTATATAGGTTAAACTAGAAAATAGATAAGATAAGTTAGAAGCTGTTGAAGACATGAAGTGGTAAAGCTCCAGGATGAGGACACTAGTAGTAAGATTAGAGAAGACAGAGCAACATGCCCTATAAGATTCGGACCCAGCCTCATCACCTTTATAACCTAATTTCCTATCCTTTCCCCATTGATCAGCCTAGTTCACAATGGCCTCCTTGCTATTCCCTGAAAATATAACACATTTCTACTTTAGGGCCTTTCTTTGCATCTTCTATTTCCCAAATATTCTCATGGTGCTTGCATCTTCACCTTCTTCAGGTTTTTACTCAAATATCACACTTTCAGGCTCTTCCTGGTCACCCTATCTAGAATTGAAACCACCAGGGGTGCCTGGGTGGCTCAGCCCATCAAGCATCTACCTTCGGCTCAGGTCATGATCTCAGGGTCCTGGGATAGGGCTCCCACGTTGGGCTCTCTGCCCAGCGGAGAGTCTGTTTCTCCCTCTTCCTCCCCCGCCCCGCTCATGTGTGCTCTCTCTCTCTCTCAAAATAAATAAATAAAATTTTTAGAATTGAAACCATCATTACTACCATCTCCCACATACACATCCATATTCTCAATGTCTTTTCCTTGCTTTATATTTTTCCTTAGCTCTTAGCACCATCTAGCATACTAAATAGTTTACATATTTATCTTTTTGTCTGTGTTCCATCACTAGACTGTAAGCACTATGAGAACTGAGTTTTTTAATCTTATTCACCAGCAAATCCCCTGAACCTAATAGAGTATTGGCATATGATAGGTACTCAATAATTATTTGCTGAAAGGATGAGTAGTCTACTAAATGTAACAATAAACTTACTTATTTCTCTTATCACTTTTTCTTTTTATTTCTGAAACCTATAACTCAGTGGTTTTTTTTTTTTTTTTTCTTTTTTTACTTTGGAGACAAGGAGAATGGTGCTATAATTATTGAAGCCAACTGAATGAAGAAAATAATGAATTCAGTTTGGGCTGTGTTGAGTTCAAGGTGATAGCCAAATAACCCACAGGTTATGTGGTGGGGGCATCTGGGATGCAGGTGAGATGCCACAGATGGAGATGAGATTTTTCATGGGAATAGTTTCTGCATGCAGAAACAAAGCTATCTGAAAAACTGAGAACATGTGAGAAGAGCAAAGGGCAAAACACAGGGAATATTTCAGTCATTAAGAAAACATTTTATGTATACGTAACATGCACAATGTACTACTGCCAAGTAATTTAGGAATTCATTTAAGACCGGGAAAATAAATGCCAGTAAAAGAGAAGAAACAATTGAACACGGCCAGCAGCATCATAGTACTTGAAATCAAAAATATATTACAAAGCCACAGTAATCAAGCAGTATGGTACTGGCATAAAAACAGACATAATGACCAATGGAACAGAATAGAGAGCCCAGAAATAAACTTACACATAAACAGTCAACTGATCTTTGATAAGGGTACCAAGATACACAATGGGGAAAGGATAATCTCTTCAATAAATGGTGTTGGGAAAACTGGATATCCACATGCAAAATAATGAAATTTTTCACACCATTCACAAAAATTAACTCAAAATGGATTAAAGACTAAATGTGTAAGACATTAAATCTTAAAACTTCTATAAGAAAACACAGAGAGACAGCTTATTGGCATTGACCTTGACAATGATATTTTGGCTATGACACCAAAAACACAAGCTTTGTTGCAAAAAATAGACAAGTGAGATTATGTCAGACTAAAAATTTCATTCTGCACAGCAAAGGAAACAGGTAACAAAATGAAAAGGCAGCCTATGATATTGGAGAAAATATTTTCAAACCATATATCTGATGAAGTATTAATATTCAAAATATATAAGGAAATCCTACAGTGTAGTAGTAAAAAGAAAAAAACCAAATAACCCATTTTAAAAATGGGCAAAGGAATCGAATAGGCATTTCTCCAAAGAAGACATACATATACATGGGCAACAGGTATGTGAAAAGAGGTTCAACATGACTAATCAACATGGAAATGTAAATCAGAACTACAATGAGATATCACCTCACAACTATTAGAATACCTATCATCAAAAGACAAAAGATAACAAGTATTGGGAAAGATGTGGAGAAAACGGAACCCTTGCACACATGTTAGTGATGTAAATTGGTATGGCCATAATGGAAAACAATATGGAGATTCCTCAAAAAGTAGAAAATAGAACTACCCTATGATCCAGCAATCTCACCTTTAGATATATATCCAAAGGAATTTAAATTAGGATCTCAAAGAGATAGCTGCACTCCCATGTTCATTGCCGCATTGTTTACAACAGCAAAGACATGGAAATAACTTAAATGTTCATCAGTGGATGAGTGGATAAAGAAAATGTGGTATACACATACAATGGAATATTATTCAGCCTTAACAAAAAGAAAGATATCCTCCCATTTGCAACAATGTGGATGAACTTGGAGGACATTATGTTTTGTGAGATAAGTCAGACACAGTAGGACAATATTATATGACACCACTTATATGAGGACTCTGAAATAGTCAAACTCATAGGAGCAGAGAGTAAAATGGTGACTGTCAGAGCCTGGGTGGGAAGAGGAAAATGCAGAGATATTAGGTACAAAGTTCCAGTTACATGAGGTAAGTTCTAGAGCTCTACTGTACAGCATAGTGCTTATGGTAACAATACTGTGTTGTATTCTTAAAAATTTGCAGAAGGGTAGATCATATGTTGTGTTCTTATCTCACACTATAAATAAATAGTAGTAATAATTAGAGTGGGAGGAAACTTTTAGAGGTGATGCATATGTTTATGGCATAGACTGTGGTGATGGTTTCATGGGTATATACTTACCTACAAACTCATTCAGTGTATACATGAAATATATACAACTTTTCATGTCAATCATACCTCAATAAAGTGATTTAAAAAAAAAGAAATTTGGGGAGATGTGAATTTTCCTAGCAAGTTTTATACCTAATAACGATTTAAGATTTAATAAATAAAATGTATATGTATCACATAAAAAAGATGACAAACATTATGCAGCTTTTCCACACTTAGGCTCTGAAACAGAATTTTCTAAGATAACCAGTGATCTCATTATAGGAAAATAAAATTGTCTTTCTTCTGGAGAAAAAAAAACAGAGAAGGAATTACCTTACTCCCTTCTTTTTTGAATGGCATTTATCACTACCTACATTCTACATAGTTTAGTCATTTATTGTGTTTATCACTTATTTCTGTTCCCTCATTTTGTCTTTTAAAATAAAACCTCCTCCTGGGCAGTGATGTTTTTATTTTGTTCCCTGAGGTACCCAAGTGCCTGAAACAGTGCTTGCCACCTGGTAAGTGCTCAGTAAATATTTGTTGAATAAATGAGTGTAACTATCCAGAATATAGTAAAGAGATATAAGGAGATGAAAAATATGAAAGAAGCATTATGGGACATGGAGAATAGAATGAGAAAGGTTAATAAAACACCTAACTAGAATCACAGAAAAACAGAAAAGAATGAAAATTTTCATTACTGATAAAAGACATGAAGGCAAAAATAAAAGATCGTTTATTAAAAAAAAGATTGTTTTTTTGCTTTGCTGTCACAAGATTCTTCCTTGGGAGCAGTGCACTCTTTGACAGTTGTCAGAGGATGGAGAAGCCAAGGTTGTTAAATAGATCTTGTTCTCTTCCCCACCACATCACTCTGTGTTAATGGTGAATTTAGAATATCCAAATTGGGCCGAAATGCTTTGTTCTTAATGGATATAGTATAAATTGGGGAAAGACAAGCTCACTGATGGTTTATGGTATCTTGATTAAAGAAGGTTTCACCACCACGACAACCAAAAAAAAAGACTTTTCAACTATTTGACTTTGGGGGTGGGGGGATAGGTGAGCCTGGTGGTGGGTATTAAGGGGAGGCACGTATTGCGTGGAGCACTGGGTGTGGTGCATAGACAATGAATCTTGGAACACTGAAAAAATTAAATTAAAAAATAAAGTAGTTATACACAGATACAATTAAAATTAAAATTTTAGGAATAAACTTGTTCACAAGGAAACCCATAGATTCCCTAATCCAGCATAGAGGCAGATGTGACCTTAAATAAGGTCAAAGACTGCCATTGACAGGGCACATCAAATTACCCTCATGGAAGAGCCATGGTACAGCTGTTCCTTTAGCTGCCTCCACATGCTGGCCTTTGTGGGCAGCTGCCCAAACACTGCATGAACGTTTGTCAGCATATGGATGCCTTCCTATGCCCCTCAGTTTTTCTGAGTACCTCCTCCATGTTTACATACCAACTGTTAACAAACCAGGTCATTGGCAAGGAACCCCTCACCGCCAAATAATGAAAAATAAATGATTTACATTTTGAGTTTGGGATGCTAGAAGAAGAAAAACAAAGTAAACCTAAAGAAAGCAGAAGGGAGAGAATAATATAATGGAACTTAAAGAATGGGTCAATAAAATAAAGACTGATTATCTGAAAAAAGAAACTTTAAAAAAATAGACATACCTTCTTTGGAAAAATGCCTCTTCAGGTCCTCTGCCCATTTTTAAACTGGATTACCTTTTTTGGTGTTGAGTCCTGTTAGTTCTTTATATATTTTGGATACTAACGCCTTATCAGATACGTCATTTGCAAATATCTTCTCCCATTCCGTAGGTTGTCTTTTTGTTTTGTTGATGGTTTTCTTTCCTGTACAAAGGCTTTTTGTTTTGGAGTAGTCTTAGTAGCTTAATTTGGTGGTTTCTCTTGCCCGAGGAGACATATCTAGAAAAATGTGTCTGCGGCTGATGTCAAAGAAAGTACTGCCTATGTTTTCTTCTAAGAGTTTTATGGTTTGTTGGTATGCCACTGTTGGTGGGAATGCAGGTTGGCATATCCACTGTGGAAAACACTATGGAGGTTCCTCAAAAAACTAAAATACAATTACCATATAACTCAGTAATTCCACTACTGGATATTTACACAAAGAAAATGAAAACACTAATTTGAGAAGATATATGCGTCCCTATGTTTATTGTAGCATTATTTACATAGCCCAGATATGGAAACAACCCAAGCATTCATCAATAGATGAATGGATAAAGAAGATGTGATATATTCAATGGGATATTACTCAGACATTAAAAAGAATGAGATCTTGCCACTTTCAAAAACATGGAGGGACCTAGAGGATATAGTGCTAAGTGAAATAAGTCAGACAGAGAAAGACAGATACCATATAATTTTGCTCATATGTGGAATTTAAGAAACAAAACAAAGAGACAAAAAAAAAAAAAAAAAAAACAGACTCTTAAATGCAGAGAACAGACTAGTGGTTGCCAGAAGGGAGGTGTGTGGGCGGAAGGGTGAAATTGCTAAAGGGGATGAAAAGTACACTTAATCTTGATGAGCACTAAGAAATGTATAGAATTGTTGAATCATCCAATCGTATACTGAAACTAATATAACACAATATGTTAATTATCTTCATTAAAACAAATTTTAATAGATACACCAATAGCAAGAGTAATCAAGAAGAAAGACACAGATAAGGTATAAATACTAAAAATTATATGGAACACATTTATTTAAATTGAGGTAAGGTTGACATAGAATAAAATTAACCATTTTAAAATGAACAGTTGTGTGGCATTTACTACATTCATAATGTTGTACAACCATCACCTCTGTCTAGTTCCAAAACATTTTCATACACCAAAAGGAAGCCCTGGATCTAATAAGCAGTTGTTCTTTATTTCCCTCCCCAGCCTACCCTTGCTGATAGCCCCTGGCAGCCACCAATCTGCATTCTATCTTTATAGATTTATATATTCTAGATATTTCACATAAATGGAGTCATATATATAATATGTGACCTTTTGCCCCTGATTTACTTCACTTAATAATGTTTTTAAGGTTCATTCATGTTGTAGCATGTATCATTAGTACCTCATTTCTTTATATTCCATTGTATGGATATGCCACAGATTGTTTATTTGTTCATTCATTGTTGGATAGTTGCACTGTTTCTACCTTTTGGCTATAGTGAATAGTACTACTGCGAACACGTGTATATATGTATTTGTTTGATTGCCTGCCTTCTGTTCTTTTATATATATCTAGAAGTGGAACTCCTGGGTCATATAGTATTTCTATATTTAGCTTTTGAGGAACTGCCAAACTGTTTTTCACAGAGACCTAACAATTTGACATTCCCAACAGCGATGTGTGAGGGCTCCAATTTCTGCACATCACATCATACTTGTTATTTTCTTTTCTTTTTTTTTTTTAATTCTAGGTATCCTACAGAGTGTAAATGTGAATTAGTACCTCATTGTGGTTTGATTTGCATTTTAATGGTAACTAATGATGTGAGCATCTTTTCATGTGTGTATTCACCATTTGTATATCTTCTTTGGAGAAATGTATATTCAAGTCTTTTGCCTATTTTTAATTAGATCATTTGTCCCTTTTTTAGAAATTTAAAAAATATATGCATTAACTGAAAATTTTGTTTTGTTTTGTTTCTAGTTTTTTAAATTTCAGTTAGTTAACATATAGTATAATATTAGTTCAGGAGTAGAATTTAGTGATTCATCACTTAAATACACCACCCAGTGCTCATCACAACAGTGCCCTCCTTAATGCCCATCACCCATTTAGCTCATCCCCCACCCACCTCCCCTCCGGCAACCGTCAGTTTGTCCTCTATGATAAAGAGTCTGTTTTATGGTTTGCCTGTCTCTTTTTTCCCCTCCCTATGTTCATTTGTTATGTTTCTTAAATTCCACATATGAATGAAATCATATGATATTTATCTTTCTCTGACTTATTAACTTAGAATAATACACTCTAGCTCCATCCACGTCGTTGCAAATGGCAAGATTTCATTCTTTTTGATGGCTGAGTAATATTCTGTTGTATAGATCTATCACAACTTCTTTTTTTTTTTTTTTTTTTTTCAACTTCTTTATCCATTTATCAGTTGGTGGATATTTGGGCTCCTTCCATAATTTGGCTATTGTTGATAATGCCGCTATAAACAACTGAATTATTTTGCATTTTCATTCCAGTGTAGTTAACATACAGAGTTATATTAGTTTCAAGTGTACAATATAGTGATTCAGCAATTCTATATGCTCATCATGACACGAGCACTCTTTAATCCCATCACCTATTTCACCTATCCCAACCATCTCCCCTCTGGTAACCATCAGTTTTTCTCTATAGTTAAGAATGTGTTTCTTGGTTTGCCTCTCTCTTTTTTCCCATTGCTCATCTGTTTGGTTTCTTAAATGCCACATGTGAGTGGAATCATATGATATTTGTCTTTCTCTAACTTATTTCACTTAGCATTATACTCTCTAGCTCTATCCATGTTGATGCAAATGGCAAGATTTCATTCTTTTTTATGCCTAAATAACATTCCATTACATGGATATATACCACATCTTCTTTATCCATTCATCCATTGATGGACACTGGGCTACTTCCATAATTTGCTGTTGTAAGTAATGCTTCAACAAACAAAGGGGGCTTATAGTGTTTTCTTATTCTTAGGGTAAATACTCAGTAGTGTAATTACTGGATCATGGGGTAATTCTATTTTAAACTTTTTGAGGAACCTCGATACTGTCTTCCACAAGTGGCTGCACCAGTTTGCATTCCCGCCAACAGTGCACAAAGGTTCCTTTTTCTCCACATCCTCACCAGCACCTATCATTTCTTGAGTTTTTTATTTTAGCCATTATTACAGATGTGAGGTGATAGCTCATTGTCATTTTGATTTGCATCTCCCTGATGAGTGATGTTGAACATCTTTTCATGTGTCTGTTGGCCATCTGTAGGTCTTCTTTGGAGAAGTGTCTGTTCATGTCTTCTGCCCATCGTTTAATTGTGTCTGTTCATGTCTTCTGCCCATCGTTTAATTGGATTATTTGGTTTTTGGGTGTTGAGTTGTATAAGTTCTTTATATATTTTGAATACTAATCCTTCATCAGATATGTCATTTGCAAATACCTTCTCCCATTCCATAGGTTGCCTTTTAGTTTTGTTGGTCATTTCCTTTGCTGTGCAGAAGCTTTTTATTTTGATGAAGTCCCAATAGTTGTTTTTGCTTTGTTCCCTTGCCTTAAGAGACATATCTAGAAAGATGTTGTTATGGCTGATGTCAGAGAAGTCACTGCCTTGGCTCCCTTGTAGGATTTTTATGGTTTCAGGTATCATCATATTTAGGTCCTTAATCCATTTAGAGTTTATTTTTGTGTATGATGTAAGAAAGCAGTCCAATTTGATTCTTTTGCATGTAACTGTCTAATTTTTCCAACATCATTTGTTTAAAGAGATGGTCTTTTCCCCATTGCATATTCTTGCCTTCTTTGTTGAAGATTAATTGACCATATAATTATGGGTTTATTTCTGGATTTTCTATTCTGTTCCATTGATCTTTGTGTCTTTTTTGGGCCAGTACCATATTGTCTTGATCACTACAGCTTTGTAATATAACTTAAAGTCTGAAATTGTGATACCTCCAATTTTTTCTTTTTCAAGATTGCTGTTTGTCTTTTTGTTGAGTTGTAAGAGTTCTTTAGATTTCCTGGATACTAGACATTTATCAGATGTATGATTTGCAAATATGTTCTCCCATTCTATAGGTTGTCTTTGCACTTTCTTGATAACATCCTTCGATGCACAACAGTTTTTAGTTTTGATAAAGTCCACTTTATCTATTTTATCCCATGTTGCTTGTGCTTTTGGAGTCATAGAATACATTTTAAAAATTGTATACACATACTATGAACAACTTGATACCAATAAACTTGTGTTCATATATATGAGTGTAATTTTTGTAGTAGCAGATATCTTAAAGCAGTCTAAATGTCCATAAGTAGAGAGATAACTAAATAAATAATAGTATAACCTTTGCAAAGATTGAGGTAAAAAGAAGTGAGAGAGGAACTGAATTAGTTTTCAATTGTTGCACAACATATTACAGAAAATTCTATGGATTAAAAAAAATACCCATTTTTTAGTTCACAGTTATGTAGGTTAGAAGTCTGCCAAGACATGACGGGGCTCTCTGCTCAGGTTACCACAAAGCTGAAGTCCAAGTGTCGACTGGGCTGCGTTCTAGTCTAGTCTCAAAGCTCTAGGGGGAATATGCTTCCAAGCTCTTTGGATGTTGTTGGCAGGATTCAGTTTCCTAGAGTTGTAGGATTGAAGTTCCCATTTCCTTGCTGGCTTTCAGCTGGGAGCTGCTCTCAGCAGCTAAAGATCACCTCCTTTCCTTGCTACGTAGCCCCCTTCATCTTCAGGTTATCAGCAATGTAGTGAATCCTTTCCACGCTTTGAACCTCTGACTTTGTTTTCTGCAACTAGCAGAAAATTCTGCAGTTTTAAAAAGATTCATGGCACCGGGTCATACTCACCCAGGCACTCTCCCTATCTTATGATCAATTGTGTCATATAACATAACCTAATCATGGGAGTAAATGCCACCATATTTACAGTCATAGGGATTATGAAACCCCAGGATTCGGAAGGAAATTTGGGGGACCATATTAGAATCTGCCTACAGCAGGGATTGTCTCCACATAAGCATATTCTATATATTAAAAAAATTAATGAAATATTGTTCAATGAAAACAGCAAGTTTACTATTGTGTTTAGTATGACATTTGTGGAGATAAACTATTTATGTCTGTATGCATATAATGTATATTATAATCATCAGTAATTTTTTAAAAGACTAAAATTTCTAAAAAGAATTATTGAACAGACAGACATTTAAAGTTTTGGTAGTGATACTTTCTTAAATTGGCTGGCAACTTAAGAGAGAGAATTATAGCAAGTTATAAGAAATATTGGTTTTGCTATATGAGTAGACTAATAGACCACAGTGTTTCATTTATACTTCTTCCCTTCTTCAAATGGCCAGCTTCAGATTTCAATGTGAAACATCTGCTTTCCTGTTGAGTGATAATAGAAGAACAAAGCCTATAAAAGGCCAGAATTTAAAATGTCCTTTATATTTTTTCCCTAATATCATGTATCCCCCTATAAAAGAACTGCGTTACCGTAGTTAATTTTTTTTCTGTATACACATCTATTAAGATTGCTAACCATTATCTTAATCTATTTTATAATTGCCACATAATTACCTCCTCAAAATAGTACAGATAATTTTCTTTTAGAATAGAATTTGTGTTATGGTTCGTATTTGGTTCTGTGTGGATTCACTTATTCTATTATGTGAATTTCCTTTTTCACACAAGGAGTTATTATTATGTAACTAACTTATTTTCTATGTACCTCTAGTGTGCCTGTTAATATGCCTGGTTCTCTTGTTGGCCCTTCACCAATTTAGCGAAGTACTCTAAAGTCTCAGGGTACCTTACCCTAAGGAGTCTTCTTTATGCCAGGTTTTCCTGCTAGGCCTTGGGAACACAAAGTTCCCCTCAAAAACTTAATCTTTCTTGATTATCACATGAAAACACTTATGTTAGCTATCTTCTCATGGCTGCTGTGCAAAGCAAGCTAAAATGCTTCATTTCTTATTCTCCTGGAGTTTATTCAGCATTCAAAATACCCTTGCGTAGAATTAACTTTTTCTTGAAAATCAGCTGCTTCTGTAGTTGAAGTACTCTCCTTGAGAGTCCAGCATTCTACCCAAATGAGAGAAGTTGCCTCTGAAAATCTCAGATGCTCTGGAGAGGAATTTTCTTTTAAAATGATGTGCGAGAATTTTGTTTATTAGATCAGTTTTGCTTCTGTCTGCGAAAAGAGGAGCTAGTACCCTGGCTCAGTGACTGACAACATCGCTTTCCTTTCCTACTCTGCTCTCTAGTCTGTCATTGTCAATATGCATATCTTCCTTGGAAATTACAGAGATTTATGGAAATTAAAAATTAGTTCACTCTCTGTCATACAAAGAAAGCCAGGGATCTGTGCCCTATGGATGGAGAAACCTTCACACAAATATTTAAGTGAATCTATATATAATCCAATTATCTTGTCAGTTTTTTCATTAATATATTTTCTTATATAACACAAAACTGAAAATATAGAATGAATGCAAATATGGTTTAAGCCTAAATATATTTCATTCCAGTGGCCAAGCCAACCCAACATGCTTTCATATATATGCCCAAGGCATCAGGTCTTGCTCAGAAACCTTAAAGTGAAAATCTGCTAAGGGATAGGCAAAGTGAAACTTTCACTTTAGATATGTACTTTGGTCTATAACCTATGTCTTTTTTCATCTGAGAATAAGATCAGAAGTTACCAAAGGTTATTATGCTCTGAGTCTAGATGTCAGGCTAAAGAAAATCTTTAGTACAGTGTCCTACAGAGATTAGATGAAAACGGTAAAAGAAATGGTCAGGTTCTTTAAGAAGATCTTTGTTTAGAAGAAATTTGCTTTCTGCTCTGTCTAGACCATAATGCACAGTGCAGTGTAGAAGAGAATGACTAATGCTTCTGATCTAAGTTCACAAAAAATCCTCTGCCTGGAGAGGCTTATGGAGAATTAAGAGATATCAGAGGTAGAAGTTATAGTAGATTGGTATAGTCATTTATTTATGAATCAGACATTTATTTTGTACTTACTATGTACTCCCACTGTTACAGTCTCTAGAGATATGGCAGCAAATAAAACTCACAAAAATTCCTGCTCTCATGAAGCTTAGATTCTAGTGTTGAGAGCCAGTCAATAAATATAATAAATAAATAAATAAATAAATAAATAAATAAATAAATAAATAAAGTGTATAGTATATTTGTAGGGATAAATGTCATCAAATATAAAAAGTAAACTATAAGGGAGAATTTGCTATCTTGAATAAAGTAGTCAGCATAGGCCTTACTGAGAAGGTGAATATACCATTCTTCCAGGGGAAAGACCTCTTGTCTGCCATCCTCACATCAGTGGATCTCAAAATGACATCCAGGGGCACCTGGTGGCTCAGTCGGTTGAGTGTCTGCCTTCGACTTAAGTCATGAACTCAGGGTCCTGGGATTGAGCCCCACATTAGGCTCCCTAGGGAATCTGCTTCTCCCTCTCCCTCTGCCTCCTCCCTCCCTCTCTGCTCATGCTCATGCTCTGTCTCTTTCTCTTTCAAATAAATAAATAAAATCTTTAAAGAAAAAAAAATTATCTTATTAAAAAAAAGACTTCCAAATTAATAAGGTGGAGCCAAGGGATGAGATAGTAGTTAGCTTCCTCACCCTTGGTCATTTAAGGATAACTAAGTAAACTAGATAGATAGATAGATAGATAGATAGATAGATAGATAGATAGATAGATAGATAAGAAATGAGGGTGCGTTGGATTTGAGCTGTCTTTTAAAGGTAGAACTGTGCTGGTTTCATTTCTGGTATGATGGAGTGAGCTCCTAACTGGCTAGCCCTCCCACAGTTACCTGTTAACACGGGCTAAAAACCAAAAACAATCACCTTAACATTCTGCAGACTGAACAAAAGCAGGCAAATAATAGAGGGGAGTAAAAACTTAGAGAAAGGAACCAACACATGGTGAATTTCCTGCTTTTATGGTTTTGGTCTGAGTGTAGTTGTAGGACATCTTGGGGTAGCTAAAACTCCAACAGAAGGCCCGCCATATTTTTAGCCTGAGGAACCAAGAGATGGAGCCTGGGACAAGTATGACCACTGCAAGGAGTCTTGGAGAGGAGAGAATAGGAGATGGACAATCCCAAATTCTATGTATGAACTCTGCCCATGTCAGCGGGTGATCCCTGAACCACAAATAGGCAAGGCAAACTCAAGGTAGCTTTCAACTTAAACTGAGATTTGACCTCCATCAATCACAGGAGAAATATTACAGATTAAGTCTAATCAAGTTAATTCCTATTAAAATAAAAATACTAACTAACCCTCTAAAGAAGATTATAAAAGAATCAAGCATCTCCATAGCATAACAATTACAATGTCCAGGATACAGTCCAGAATTTTGGGACATACAAAGAACCAAGAAGATATAACCCATTCTCAGGCAAAAAGTCAATCAACAGAAGCCAATCCTCAGATAACTCAGATGTTGGAATTATCAGACAGGGCTTTTAAAGCAGCTGTTATAACATACATGTACAGTGAATGAATAAATAGTATATATCTCAATAGAAAAATATAAAATACTTTTTTAAATAACCAAATGAAAATTTTAGAACTGAAAAATATAATATCTATATTAAGAATATCTGGAATAAAAATATCTCTGGATGAGGTTAATTGAAGAGAGATCATAGCAGAGAGAATCAGTGAATATAAATACCGATATAAATTATCCAGTCTAAAGAAGAGAGAAAAATATTGAAACAAAGCAAAATAAACAGCAAAACCTTAAGTTGATAGTTTCAAAAGGCTCACACTGGAATTTCAGAAGAAGAGAAAAAGAATGGGTCAGAAAAAACATTTGAAGAAATGATGGCAAATAACTTCACCAAATTTTGTGAAAAACATAAATTTACAGATTTAAGCCACCTATCAAACACCAAACAGGATAAATGACACATCATTGTCTAACTACTTTAAGCCAATGAAAAAGAAAACCTTAAAAGCTACATAAAAAATGACACATTGACACATTACATACAGGGAAACAATTCAAGTGATTATGGGCTTTTTATCAGAAACTATAGAGACCAGAAGAACAAACACAATATTATATATCTAATGGAAAGAGTCTTTCAAGAATGAAGACAAAACAGAAATATTTTCAGACAAAGGAAAACTAAGAGAATATGTCACCAGTAGAATTGCACTTCAAGATATGCTAACCGAAGTTCTCCAGACTAAAGGAAAGAATTGGAGGGAAATCCAGATTTTCAGGAATGATTGAAGAGCACTGGAAATGGTAAATATGGGGGTAAATATCAAAGTAAATATAAATATAAAAGTCTATTTACCCTATTAACTTTAAAAAAATTACCTGACTATATAAGGCAAAAATAACATTTTTTAAAGGTGTTATAATGTGTGTACATGTAGTACATAGCATAAAGGATGGTGGGGAGTGGTAATTTAACCTCTAAAGTTGAAAATTTTCTGCCTTTAATGTAAAATGGGAAAATATTAACTCTAAATTTACCATGAATAGTTAAGGATATATAAAATAATGCAAAGAATTATACCTAAAAAGCCCATAAATAAATTAAATGGAACTCTAAAATATTCCCAATAATGGGAGATTCCTAGAACTGTTTTGGTCCTTTGTTTTTTCACATTCTGAACTACATGTTCATGGTGTCTTAAGAGCTAACTCCACATTAAGGGAGTATGATTTCAGGTATCATGCAGAATGGTAAAGAGTTGCCTCTGTGGCTAAGTTTAATTAGTCTTTCTTAGAAAATTGCTAGATTGTAGAGGTCAAAATCATCAAGACACTAAATAAAACAGATAACTTAGGGTAGAAGGAAAATCCTTTGTGAGTAAAGGCAATAACTTTTGAACAAGTTTTTCAACTTAAATTGAAAACTAGAAAATTGCCATGATACACACAAACTAATTCCTTCCTCACTTCTTTTTTAAAGTATTGTATGTGCAGACCAAAAATGTTACAGACCCTGCAGTGAACTGGTAACATTTATCAAAAGAACTAATGACTTGTTATAAACTCTGAAGATGGCCTTCCAGCATTAAGTCTACAGTTGCAAAAATGACTTTGTAGAATCTAGATGAATTCAGATCAAAGGCATTCTCTCCTTTCGCTAGTTTCTACTCCTGCTTCAAGGCCAAAGCCACAGGTAGAGTGATTTAGCTAGGTTAGTCACTCCCACTTCTGTCCCAGCATCTACTCGGCTACACATCTTGGCCTGCTCATTCCCACCAGTTGCTAGTCAACAGAAAACAGTTCTCAAAGGACCCACTGCTCTATCCTGATCCAACAGATCATTTAAATAACTGCTATAGTCTTCTCGAATACAGCTACTGCAGATCACAATCCGTTAGAGCCAGTAGAAAGCATCTGCCAGAGATGTCAGAGCCCAGGTTGGGATATCCACTGATCGCCACTAAGGGCTTTGTTAAAGAAAAAAATTACTCAGACACTTGTTAAAGACAGTAAGGCAGACTTTCAGACCATCGTGATGGCTGTAAGGACCATTGCAATAGGATTTAGCTTTAGAGGAAAGAGATTGGACTCAACTATGATTACAGCAAGGAAAAATGAGAATTTATAGCCAAAGAGCAGGTTTGGGAGTCAGTGGATGGAAAATTACATTGAGACACAACAACCATTGAATTTGGAGATTGCCGGGGAGGTTTTATTTTTTATTT
>CM052898.1:15948840-15976342 GCA_028534135.1 Potos flavus
TCCTCTGTTCTTAGAGTTGCTGTTCTTCTTCTCTTCTATCTCCTGCTAAGTTTGTAGTTGTTTAAAGTGGTTTGATAACTATCTAGCTGAACTTCTGGGATCAGTCACTATCTCCGCCTCCTACTTCTCCGCCATCTTGCTCCTCCCCCCCCCTGCCGGGGAGGTTTTAAATGATGTGTTTTAACCATTGGATAAGAAGAAACAGTTGATTGAGGAGTGAATGGGCAGTGCAGAAATGTAGAGGCAGGGATGAGGATATTCTGAAGAAGTTCGGTAGAAAAGAATGGCAGGGCTGAAGGGGCTTTTAGAAGGGAGCATGAAGATAGAGAGGAGATAGTGCGATGAGGCATGGTCCCACAGGGACTGGGGAGAAGGGATGGAAGTGCCTGGAATCACAAATAAGTTGGATTAGACTATGTTAAATTTGGAAGACATCCATGTCCAATGATTTTTGTTTTCCAATGAGGCTTAAGGAAAAATGTGAAGGTTTGGATCTGTCTCTGTAGGAAAGGAGAGATAGAAAGGGACATGAGTGAGCATTCCTTGAGTACATGTGATGTGTCAAGCCCCATGCCAGGAGCTTTACAATGTCACTTAATTCAGTCCCTGCATTTACTCTGAGTGTGAACAGTTTGCTAGTGTCCAGTCCAGGATACAAGTCCTGGTCTGCCCCCCGCTTTATTTCCATTACACCATATTGTCACAGGGATTCATGAGAGAATAGCCAATCACCAGAGAATTACAGGATCACCAGAAGATAGAAATCAGAAACTTTTAAGGAGACCTAAACATAGTCATGGATTCCAGCAGCCAAGGGATCTGTACTTGGTAACTGCCTACCATACCTTCCAAAAACAATAGGCAGATTTCTCCATTAGCAATTCCCTGAGATACAGATTCTTGATGCCTGAATGTTATCAGTGGAAGCACATCAGGAGCCCAGATTTAAGAGAAAGTCTGAGGGAAAAACTCACTGAGATCAAAATAAACATTTATCTGCTCCAGAAACCCTGAAATACAACTTGTTTTACTTCTTAGTTTGCTTTGAATTTTTGCACTGAAACATCTTTTTGCTTTCATTAAGAAATTTGTGGGATAGGGGCACCTGGGTGGTGCAGTTGGTTAAGCATCCGACTCTTGGTTTCAGCTCGGGTCATGATCTCAGGGTTGTGGGATCAAGCCCCACATCAGGCTCCCCAGTCAGCATGGAGTCTGCTTAAGACTCTCTCTACCTCTGCCCTTCCCCCACACCTGCAATCTCTCTCTCAAATAAATAAATCTTGAAAAATAAGAAATTTGTGGGATATATTAAGGCTTAAACTGATAAGGCTGAGTACCCTATGGATAGCTTCAGAATAACAGTTAACCTGGTTTATCTTAATTGGTTTAGTGACATTTGTGTAGGGCCACAAGTCAAAAAGTAAGGCTAGAGAGGAAACGGAGGAATCATCTTGCAGTGAGCTGCCTGCTGCCCAGAAGAGCATCCTGGTATCTCACATGGGCTTGCAAGATTTATGGATGAATGAAGACACAGAAGTAAACCAGGGAGGAGGAGTACAGGATCCTTTGGCACTATATTCTTGGAAGAGTGTGTGAGCACAGAGACAACACACATAACCCCTTTACATCCTGGTTCTGAGGGTACACAGAGCTTCTGAAACGTGTCTTATCCCAAGTTGAAAACTCCCCTTTAAGGCACAAACAGCCCACTCTGGGAACAGATCTGTGCTATCTTAGCACTTATGCCTTGGCATCTACTTCATTCCGTCTGCCTGCTCTGTCTCCACACTCTGATTCTGACCAGGGCATGGTCAGCCACAAGTCTATGGCTTTATCCCATTTACCCTGAGGATAATTCAATCTACACATGGTTCATCCCCAATCCTAGTTCTGCCTGAGATTCTCCTGCCTCACCCCTATAAGTCAGGACTTAGGATTCCTGGGCTTGACCTCTAAGGTTTTTCCTTGCCCTTGTCTTAAACTCTTTGAATTCACACTCCTGCCAGAGCAAGCCTACTTACCTTACCATGGTTAGTGCTGCCAAATAAGCTAGATTGCTTAACCCCTCTGCGCTTTCATTTCCTCAACTCTAAATAGTAGTATCTTGCCTTTTCGCCACCATTGTGGTGTGTGTGGTTGACTGTTCCTTGCTATATCTTCTCACAAGAATTTCAGGATCAGGTGATTCCTGGCCAGAAAAGAAAAGCAGAGTCACCACATTCTCCAGTGGATTTGGATGAAAACTGGTAATAAAATCGAGTACAACTCCAAGAGGAGACATTGGAGAACCACCAAGCTGGGTCTATAAGGAATCACACGTGAGATGGCATACATATTTATGCTGCATGAAGGTCACTTGCTCATATCATATCACTCTGTAAACATCACTGCTACTTGAACAACAGACAGGTTTTGTTGAGAAGATTATTTTTCTCAGTATGCTCCTGCACCATTAGGTTGGTTCAGTAATAAATGTGTGAGACCTTTTGTTTGAGGAAAAAAAAAAAGTAGCGTCTCCCTAATTAAAGTGACAATACAGTCCCTAGAACAAGGCCCTGGAAGATAGTAGATCTCAGTAAATATTCACAGTTATCATCTTTATTATACATGTTTAAGCTTTGCTCTTGAATCTAAACATCAGTGTTCTTTGTATGCTTTAGCTGGGCTTGTGAAAGACAGGAAGGGCAGATAAAGGTCGGTTGCCATTGCAAAGATTCTTCCCACCACAGAGACCTTGCTTTTGCTAGACACCTGGCAGGCAGGCTTCCCTGGGACCTAAGGAGCAGGATCTCTGCCAGCTTTGCCTGGTGACAGGACAGCAGAGATTCCATGACACTAAGATGTCATCAGAGCCCTATCGCAGCAGCAGGCACATTCAGAATATTCATTTATTGCCGTGAAGCTCTTGAGAGCCTTTAAAGCAGGATAAAGCTGTGTATGTTCAGATAGGAGCCTTCTGTGGGAAAAATTATCCCTTTATTATTTCTCATTTTGCTCTCAGCTATCTTGGTATTTTAATTGTGTTGTCCTTATAAACATAAAGTTATTAGAAGTCAAGAAGACTTTATTAGGTAAAGGTTATTTTTATTTAGTAAGTCTCTATAAGCTGTAAGCCTCTATGCTTGATTCTTTGAGGGTTGCAAGAGATACTGTCCCTGCTACTTTACAGACAAGGACACTGGACTTAAAGAATGTGTTTGAGATCCCCAGGACAACCCCTAGTGGCCATTCATTAGGACTTTTGGGATTCGGCATATAGCTGTATTCGTAGCTGAGATTTATTACAGTGACATGGTAAGGATACAGAGCTGGGTCATAAGGGAGATGAACACAGGCAGAGTCTGAAAGAATCCATGTGCAGGCTTACTTATGCTTTCTCCCTCACATGAGGGGATCACACGGAACACACTCTTTCAGCAGTGAAAATACAGCAATATCTGTGCAGTGTTCCTGCCCCCAGGAAGCCCATTTAGAGACTCAGCACGCAATGTTTATAGGGGGCTGTCACATAGGCACCCTTTGCTTACCATATACAAAATTCCCAGAAGGGAAGCAAATGTTCAGCATAAGCCATATTGCCCCACACAAGCAGTCTAGGCACAGTGAGCCATGCTTAACTGCTGGGAACTCTTTGAGAACCAAATTCCCAGATGCCAGCCAAAGGCTAACCTTCAAGCATACCTTTCTAAGATAGTGGTCTCAGTCCTGCTTGTTAACTCTTTTCTGCACAGAGAAGTTGTCACGTATGTACACACCAGCTCTAACGCTAGCCTGTCAGAGGCACTGCCATAAATGGTTAGATGTTAGTGGAGGAAAAGATCCTTTCCGACTGACAGGGCCATACAAGCCTTCATGAGCTGGGCCTCAAAGTATAGGCAGGCCTTGAGCAGAAGAGAGAAGTAGAGAGATAGAACTCAGTGAAAAAAGAGTACTTTTCGAGAAAGGCAAGCAGACCCATCTGGCCTGGAACAAGGTATGTTGATGGAAATAGAAGAATTTAGGGAGACAGGAAGAGGACAGATGCTAGAGGGTCTGGACTGCCAGGTGGAAGCTTATGAGCATCTACAGAGCTGGAGCAGCACTGAAGGTTTCTTTTTTAAGAAAGGAAGTCATATAGTTCAAGCTGTGTTTGCAGAAGATACATATATGGGTGATAATTCAGGCTGACCTGGAGGTTGGAGTGTCTAGAGATGGAAGGCTACCGAAGTTCCTGGACAAGTTCCCAGAAGATCTCAACTTCAGAATCTGCTCATTCATTTTTGGCCCACCTCACTCTATAGCAGATACATACAATACATGCGGAAGGTAAACTCTGACTATGTCTGTGTTGTAAGAGTGCCCTATGGTACCTTGGCTGGCAGGCCAGAGATAGCTAAGTCTCTTAACATGTGTGGTGAATTTGTGCTACAACACTGTAAATGCAGAGAAGAGATTATCTTTACCGAAAAATATTACACAGCCTACACTGATCAGAATACTCAGAAACTGCCAGATTCCTTCCAAGCCTACACAAATATCTGGCTGCCTTGTCCCAGCTGCAAGCACAGGTAGAGCAAATCTCTGACCTTAGTATACCTTCTTTCATGAAGCTGCGAGTACTCTAGGCACATATCTGGCTTTCAAGACTGCCCCACTCTCAACAAAAAGTTCAGAAAGGGCCAAAGGGCAGACCACATGGGACCTGCTCACTGGCATTCCTTTCCTTTTTTTTTTTTAATTTTTTTTTCTCCCCATAGCACATACCCTCCCCAATGTCCATCAACCAGCCACCCTATCCCTCCCACCCCCCTCCCCTCCAGCAGCCCTCAGTTTGTTTCCTGAAATTAAGGGGCTCTTATGGTTTGTCTCCCTCTCTGGCTTCATCTTGTTTCATTTTTCCCTCCCTTTCCCTATGATCCTCTGTATTGTTTCTCAAATTCCTCATATCAGTGAGGTCATATTATAATTGTCTTTCTCTGATTGACTTATTTCACTTAGCGTAATATCCTCTAGTTCCATCCACGTCATTGCAAATGGCAAGATTATGTTTCTCTTGATGGCTGCATAGTATTCCATTGTATATATATACCACATCTTCTTTATCCATTCATCTGTTGATGGACATCTAGGCTCTTTCCATAGTTTGGCTATTTTGGACATTGCTGCTGTAAACACTGGGGTGCACATGCCCCTTCGGATCACTTCATTTGTATCTTTGGGGTAAATACCCAGTATTGCTGGGATGTAGGGTAGCTCTATTTTCAACTTTTTGAGGAACCTCCATGCTGTTTTCCAGAGTGGCTGTACCAATTTACATTCCCACCGACAGAGTAGGAGGGTTCCCCTTTCTCCGCGTCCTCGCCAACACTTGTCATTTCCTGACTTGTCAATTTTAGCCCTTCTGACTGGTGTGAGGTGGTATCTCACTGTGGTTTTGATTTGTATTTCCCAGATGCCAAGTGATGTTGAGCACTTTTTCATGTGTCTGTTGGCCATTTGAATGTCTTCTTTGCAGAAATGTCTGTTCATGTCTTCTCCATTTCTTGATTGGATTATTTGTTCTTTGGGTGTTGAGTTTGATCAGTTCTTTATAAGATTTTGGATACCAGCCCTTTATCTGTTACGTCATTTGTGAATATCTTCTCCCATTCTGTTGGTTGTCTTTTGGTTTTGTTGACTGTCTCCTTTGCTCTTCCTCACTGGCATTTCTTTATAGTCTGTCTGACTTCCTGGATTCTTGTCCCATATGCCTGGCTATTGACATCTCAAACTGTCTCACTTGGGCCATATGCTCCTGGCTCACAGAATTTTGGCCTAGCCCATCTGTGCAGACCACAGACTTCCTCATCTATGCTTTGATTGCTAGGTTTTCAGAGGTCAACTTACCATGTCATTTCTAAGCCTTAGGGACTAAGAACACCTGCATCCAGGGAGTGCCATTCCTAGATCTGGCCCTCTGAACACCTTTCCTCCAGCCCTCGAACCCCACCTATGTATACTGGCTCTAGTGTTGCTAACATTGTAATTTTGTACCTTGGAATAGCGCTGCTATCCAGTAGTACAGAATCTTTTGTCCCAGTGACCCCCCACAGACCATGTAGAACTTTATAGGATGATAGAAATGCTCTGTGTATGGTAGAACATTATGATGTACCTGGTAGCCACTAGTTTCATGTGGCTATTTAACACTTGAAATGTGGCTGGTTTGACTGAGAAGTGATTTTCTAATTTCATTTAATTTTAATTAAGCTTAAAGATAAATAACTACATGCGGCTAAAGGCTACCATATTGTATTGCACAGGATAGAACCTGGTAGGCTGAGTGATCTGCTGAACTGGTTGTGCAAGATCATGGCAGAAAGGATAGATTGAGTCTGTGTGCACAGAATAGCGAGAGGAGGAAAAGACATGAAGCAAAAGAGGAATAGTAAGAATAAGAGAGTCCTTCGTAGTCTCAGATGTTTACATTTGCATATATTTATATGCATATAATATTTAGACATGTAGCTACCTTCAAGTTGGTTTATTTCTTTTTGATCAATATTCTTATTTTCACCATTTAAGTATATATCAAAAAAGACAGTTGGAATGAGTACAGGCTTTGGAGAATCCAGACCTGGGTTGAAATCTTGTCTCCATACCTTATTAGCTATGTTACTATAATATTGGGGTTTTTTTTAATATTTTATTTATTTATGTGACAGAGGATTGAGTGAGCACAGGCAAAGGGAGCAGCAGAGGAAGAGGGAGAAGCAGGCTCTCTGTTGAGCAGGAAGCCCAATGTTGGGCTCCATCCCAGGACCCAGGGATCGTGACCCAAGCCAAAGGCAGACACTCAACCAACTGAGCCACACTTGCGCCCTTATAATATTGTTTTAAAAATAGTATCACTACGGGCGCCTGCGTGGCTCAGTCACTTAAGTGTCTGACTCTTGGTTTCAGCTCAGGTCGTGATCTCAGGGTCTTGAGATCAAGCCCTATTTCTAGCTCCACGCTCAGCGGGGAGTCTGCTAGATATTTACTCTCCCTCTCCCTCTGTCCCTTCCCCTGCCCGCTCTCTCTCTCAAATTAATCAATCAATCAATCAGTCAATCTTTTAAAAAATAATATCACTAACTGTCCCATATTAAGGGAGAATAAAAAAGACTTTGACATAGTTACATTGTTTCTGTATTTTAAACTTTTTGAAAAAAATTCGAGTTTTTAAATACTTTAAAAGTTTTAGTACTTAGGAAATCTTTATTTGCTGTTGTTCCTTGAGATTATTCCTGGGCTTCTCAGTCTTATTCTTTAAAAGATTAGAAAATGTCTAATAAAATGTCTGACAGATTTAATTTTTTATTATGTTCAGTTAGCCAACATATAGTACATCATTAGTTTTTGATGTAGTGTTCAATGATCCATTATTTGCATATAGCACCCAGCGCTCATCACAAATTCAAATATTCATTTGGCTTTCAAGTTGGCTCAGTCTTCTAGCTTCAACTCAGAAAACAATCAAGATTTTTCTATTTTTCCTGTGTATATTTATTTTGGTTTCTATAGGCTCTGCTATTCTCATCAGGATTCCCTTTTGACATATAATATATTAAACAGCAAAACTTTGCCTCATTGAAGCACAGAAACAGCAGCAGAGATAGTGACAAGAAGAAGTTAATAAGTTTAAATAATGTATATTCTGGTATCCTTAGAGGACTTATGTGGTTACAACAGGCCAAATCTGTAGGAGTGTGTGCTTGCGTGCATGTATGTGTATGTGTGTGTGAGATAGCAGACCATGAAAAACCTCAGGCAAATGCTATGGTTTTTCTTCCATCTGTGACTATATATTCTTCTATATCATGCCAAAGAGAGACAAATATGTGTAGTGAGTAAATGAATGAAATCCAAAAGACAAAAATGTTCACATTCTGAACAAAGACCTAGAAAGCACAGAACAAAACATTATCAGTGTAAATGTAGGTAATGAGGGAGGAGGGGAGCAGGGTCAGGAAGATACTCTTTCCAATGAAAATTTGGAGTACTCCTGCCAAGTTCCTGCATATCACTTGAGGTAACATATGAGAAAATGCTGATAAACTCTACGAAGTGTAGTATACGTGTTCATAACTGCTGTCATCCTATTCAAAACCTCGGTGTGTGTTTGTTTCATTTCCATTATGCTGTGTAGAAATTCGGAAGCATAATTGCAAAGACTGAAAAGTTTTATGCACTGAATTCCTGGGGAGAGTGATGTTTGCTCAAAATTTGTTTTACTTGCAGTCAGATCCTACTAGTGAAACTGAATTTTTGAAGTTATCTTTTTCTAGTTAGTAGACTATCCATTAGGAAATAACCATGGTTGGACTATGTTAGGTGTGATCTTTCATAAAAGATAGTCATTTTTCTGTATTACTTCCAAGACACTGTTTTTCCGTGAAGTCTTAGGGAGCAAGCACACTTCAGCATTTGTTTAAGTCTTTCCAGTTTGCATAGTAAATAAATTGGGAAACATTATAATAAATAAATAGGAAAACATTAAATCATGTTATCAGTGATTTGCTCTTCAATGGTTTATTTTTCTATGATAATGCAGTCAGATAAATTACAAAGGAGCATTCTTTCTATACACTTGATGAAAGTGTTCTTAGCTAAACTGCTTTTTTTCAACATTCATGTATTAATTTGTTTAGCATTTCTTTCAGAACTACTAGGTCTGTGTTACTCTTGGGAAGTTACAAAGGCCCTATCTATGAAGGGTGCATTTGTCTACACCAGACAAAAGAGCTGTTCCTGAATACAGAGAAGCAACCACTGTTCTAACATTGTTTATTTGGCAGCAAGGGCTAGCATGGTTACTTTCCTATCACACTTCAGACTGCTTTACCTACAGCTGAGAAATATAAAATTATGCTGCTTCTTTAGACCCAATAGATGTAATTAGCAAAACACATAGAAGGCAGGGTCATTCCCTCCATGCCCCAACTTCCCCACATGGTCGTGCACTTTTCTTAGAAGAACTTTGACTTGGATTTTGGTGACAGCAAAGATGACTTGTTGTGCTGTCCTGTCAACAGAACGTCACCCTCATTGCACCCTCACTTATTCATCTACATGCTTAGAATTGGGAGCCTGATCCTGGAGTGAGAGCCTAAATCATTAAAGTTAAAACAACTATAGCTTCCCACATAACTGATCATTAAGTTACCATTTAGTTCGATTTCATGAGAAGTACATGATTTCCGAAGACCCTTTAGGGGCTGTATAATTAGAAAAATACTCTTATAAACATTCAAGAATATGTGATAACAGGTTTACTCATGTGTCTCTTTTGCTTTAAAGAAAATGAAAAGAATCTGTTTCCTGGGATTATTTGTCATTCAAGTCTCTGCTTGTTCCAAATCAGGCAAACCATTGTTCCCATCACCTCTCAGTCTCCTGGGTGCGAGTGCTGTTAACTTCAAACAGACCAGGGGTCACCAGCAGAACTGGGATGAGGGCTTGGCATAAATTTTCTAATCAGAGGGGTCAAATGTCCCATGTAGGTAATAGGGAGTATGGGGCTGGCTGGATTTCCTTCAGGCAGCACCTCTGGGAGCCTATGTGACACAGACACTATGTGTCTCTAGGGAAAGATGTAGTTTGCACATTACCCATGAAGCCCCCTCCTCTCCTGCACCATTTTTTTCCCCAGTGCTCATTTCATAAGATAAAGTAAGGGCTTTGAAGTCAAACAGATTCAGATTAGAATTCCAACTTCACTGTTCTCTACTTTCTGATCTCAAGCTAGGAAATTTGCCCCTCTGACTCTGTTTCTTCAGAGATGAAATATCTATTATGAGGATTAAATACAATTAGGCAAGAAAAGAAATACTTTAAACAATGCCCAGTACATAAAAAATATTCATTAAGTGGCTGCTGTTGCTGCTGCAATAGCACATTGATGAGTACCCGGAGCTCCATCTCCCACCCATGTCTGTTCCCTGAACTTCAGACTTGGGCTTTGATGTGCCTGTTTTTTGTTCACCTACATACCCCACAGAGACTTCAAACTCAGCATACACATCTGAACTTTATGGATGTGGTTGACTACCACATTCAATCAACTGCTCTGTGTGGTCAGGTTACATCTCACATCCATTCTCCTCTCTTCTGTTCCCAAACTGCATCATAGCTGGGGCTACTCCAGTTGTCTTTGGAGTATTTTCTATGTAATCAACTTGCTTTCAACACTGCAGCCCAAGTGATCATTCTAAAGACTTAGGAGGTCAACACTGCTTCTCCTAGTTGAACTTTCCAGGCTTCTCTAAGGCCCATAATGGGGTTTTCCAAACTTGCTAATCCTAACAACTGAAACTTTTTTAAAAAATGCAGATTCTTGCACTCTCCCCAGAAGTCCTCTGAGTCCATTCTTCTAGAGATTCTGATCCAGAGACCTGAGATGGAGTCCAGGACTCTGTATTTTCATAAGCTACCCGTTCCTCCTGATAATAGCCAAGTTTGGAGAATCCTCGCAGTAGGTCCACTCTGGATTTGTCCACTCTGTGTTGCATAGTACCTTTGACCACTCCCTGGCTCTCCAGTGCCCTCCTAACTCATGCTCGGAGCCTTCCCACCATCAAGCTACCTCAGACCTCTGAGAGTCTGCACTTGGAGCACTCTCCCAGAATCCTGTTCCCTTCATCTTTAACTACCCCTCGCCAAGTGCTGTAAGCCTAGCAATACTGCAAGAGTCTTTTATAGTATCTCATTTGGGCAGCCTGTCCTCATCCCAGTAGAACCTATTAGTCATCCCAGTAGAACTTATTAGTAGCCCTTTTCTGTGTAATTATAGCATTTTCACATTATGTTGCAATTTTGGGTTTATGTGTGTCTCTCTCCCAGTAGACTCAAAACGTTGAGGATAGGGAGGGACCATTTCATTTCTCTATTCCCAGTATCTAGCTCAGTTTCTGTAATATGGTAAAGGCTCATAAACGCTTGTTGAAATGAATGAAAAGGAGGGAAGAAGGCTGGAAAGAATCCCTGAATTGTAATAATATTTATAAAAGTGTTCTTTGGAGCCCTGAAGTGTCTCAGGGACAGGTTGTGGTTAGTAGAGAAGCCTAAGTAGGGAGGGTTTTTTCCCCCACCCCCCCAATTCAACTAAAGTAGCTGTCTTTATCAATTTTTTGTATACTGAATGGTGTAAGGTTTTGTTGAAAAGAAAAGCTGATACTAAAAATAAATTTGAAAACCACCGTACTGATTTGCCTTTATGAAACCCCTTGATGCATTTCTGCTCTTGTGCTTCAGAATGAAAGTGGGAAAACTTGAAGAACTTGAGAAATAAAGCCAAGTAATCTAAATTGGAAAATGAATCTGTGAGGAAATACTAGAGATTTTTTAATCTGTTGGACTGTGCTATGCACTATGGCCTTGGGGCTCCTTGTCTGTTTTTCAGCACCTGGGAGGTTATCACGGAAGAAATAGTAGTTGCTAAGTAGTTGCCATCCATCTCCACAGAGGACCAAACGAGAAACATGAAGATTAAAATGAAAGAGTTGAGAGAATTCCTCTGAACTTATTTGAGAAGGATGCTTGTATTTCCAAAACAGAATCTTCAGAAAATATTCTCCCTAAGTATCGGAGACTGTCTCTGCCTCAAAATAGGCTGGGATCTTATTGGTGGTCACCAAACATCTGCTATAGGGATGCATGAATTACTATCCATGGAGATGTGTACGAGTGTGTGAGTTAGAACTTTCATAAAATCAAGTGATCTTAAAATTAAGACACTATTAGACTTGCCACAGATTCAAATTATGGAATTCATTTGTAGCAACTTGCTCAATAATATGGAATTATGAAATTAATGTAACTTCATATGCTTTTCATGCATAGCTCATCATAAAAACCACTAAATATGGAGCAGTTCTCTTATAATGTTGCTTATGAAAAGTAAGAATTTAACACCATCTCTTTTTTTCTTTTGAAAGAATTGGCGTTTTTCTCACCCATATTGTTTAAGAGAAAAACTGCCCTGTTGTTCTCATAGAGAGGATGTTCGCAAAATCTCATGAATAAATTTTACTCTTTGGGCCACAGTTCCTTTCATACCTTTGGGAAATATGAGTGGTTGCTGTAGTTCTCGGCCAATTTCTCGAATTCTGTGCAGACTCCATTGCCTTACACAAAAGCAGCTTGTGGGGTCAAAGGTCATCTGTCCCATTGGTATCAAAACACATCGTAACATTTTAAGCCTCTGAGAAGTCCTAGTGGGTAAAAACCTGTTTAAGTGTGTTTACTGCAGTATTTCCAATGTTTGCCTTCAAATAGTTTGAATGTTAGCAGAAAGGATCATTTGCTTAATCATACTCATTGGAGAAGGTAGCAAAACAGGAAATAACTAGATATGTACCCAAAGCCATATAAAATGTAGAGAAAAAAAAACTAGTTATTTTCAGTTTCACAAATTGTGAAGGTCAAGTGAAACCAGAAGCATGAAAGGCTCTGGGACATGTGAAGGTCATGTGAGCACTGTGAGAACTCAGGGGCCTCCTCTCACTGTTGAGGAGAAAGAGAAGTTCTTGGGTTCTGATAAGGCCAGCAACCCTATCCACCCCGGAATTTGTTTTATGTACCCTTTTATCTTGGGCCAGAGCATGATGTAGCCCCTCCAAACCATACACCTTTCTGTGGGTCTAGCAGCTCCAGCAGCAGCCTGCTTGGTAGATGTCTGGGCTTGAGAGGTTGGTAATGTGACAGTGAGAGCACTTGCAGGTGTTCCTTCAAAAAAGAGTGCAGAAGTAATGATAAATTCTCTGAAAAAGACGTAAACTTCCTAAAAAATGTTTTTCTACTCTTATATTAAGTTAAGGGTTAACTGGGTGGTTGAATGCATATATACATGTTAATTAGGATAGATAACTGCAGTAACAGACAGAAAAATGTTACTTTGATGCTCTTATTTCCTGTTTCTCTGATATACCTCAATTTCCATTACAAAAACTACTAACTTATTTGTATCTACACCTGTTGTTTCCTCCTTAGTTCTTTCCTTGATTCTTTCAGTTCCCCCAAGTAGGTGGGAACCTCTTTTTCCTTTGCCAATTATTTTCTCTCTTTCCTCTCTTTCCTCTCTTTCCTCTCTTCAGTATCTCACCATCTACAAACACTGTCCTATTAGAAGTAAGTGTTCTTTGGTGTGCCCCATCTTTTTTTGAAGTCAGGTTGTTGAACTGTAACTTACATGTAGTAAAATTCACTCTTTTTAAAACATAGTTTGGTGAGTTTTGACAAATTTATTGTTGTGGAATCACCACCATATTCAAGAAGTAGAAGCTTTCATCACCCCCAGAAAGTTCCTTCATGCACCCTTGCCGTCAATCCCTGCCCTCCTTCCTCAGCCCTGACAACTCCTGATCTGGTTTCCTTCCTTATAGTTTTGCCTCTTCTAGATTATAATGTAAATGGAGACGTACAATATATGGTCTTTTGTGATTGATTGGCTTCTTTCACTTAGTATATGTTTTTGAGATTCATCCATGTTATTACACATCTCAGTAGTTTGTTTTTTTTTAAGATTTTATTTATTTATTTGACAGAGAGAGATCACAAGTAGGCAGAGAGGCAGGCAGAGAGAGAGGAGGAAGCAGGCTCCCCGCTGAGCAGAGAGCCCGACGTGGAGCGCGATCTCAGGACCCTGAGACCATGACCTGAGCCGAAGGCAGAGGCTTTAACCCATTGAGCCACCCAGGCACCCCTCAGTAGTTCTTTTTATGGCGAAGTAATATTCCGTTGTATGGATATTCTATTATATGGATTGTCCATTCATCTCCTGATGAACATCTGTGTTCTTTACAGTTTCTGGCTATAATTATGTAATTATGAATAAAACTGCTATAAATATTCACATATGGGTCTCTGTGTGGACATAAGTTTTCATTTCTCCTAGGAGTAAATACCTAAGAGTAGAATGATTAGATCATATAATAAGTGTATGTTTAACTTTATAGGAAACTGTCAGACTGTTTTCTAAACTGGCTATACCATTTTGCACTCCCCTCAACAGTTTACAAGAGGTCTTGTTCCTCTACATTCTCACCAACCCTTGGTATATTTAGTCTTTAATTTAGCCATTCTAATAGGAGTGTAGTGGTATCTCACTGTGATTTTAATTTGTATTTCTCTAATGATTAATGATGTTTTCTTGAGCTTATTTGCCATCTCTGTATGTTCTTTGGTGAAGGGTCTATTCAGATCTTTTGTCCATTTTTAAACTGAGTTGTTACTTATAAAGAACTCTCAGAACTCCATATGTACTTAATACAGTCCTTTCTTAAATGAGTATTTGTAAATATTTTCTGTCTATAGCTTGTCTTTTCACTTTAACAATGTCTTCCCAAGAAAAGATGGTTTTAATTTTGATAAAGTTCAGTTTATCATTTTGTTGTGATTCATGATACTCACTTAATAATCTGAAATCACAAAGATTTTTCTCTTTTATGCTAAATATGGAAATACAAATGTAAATAAAATATACAAAGGTACTTGTCTTCATTTTCCTCCCATGTTTTCTTCTTACGGTTTTATAGTTTTAGCTCTTATATTTAGGTCTATGATCCATTCAAGTTAATCTTTTGTAGGCAAGGATCAAAGTTTAGTTTTTTTCATTTGGATTGTTAAGTGCCATTTGTTGAAATCACTGTGCTCCTTTACTGAATTTTGGTGCCTTTATTGACAATTAATTAAGTATAAACATATGGGTTATCCCGCATGTTAATAAAGACCTCCCTCAGGGTGCCAGGGTGGCTCAGTCAGTTAAGCGACTGCCTTTGTTCGGCTCGTGTCGTGATCCCAGGGTCCGGGATCAAGTCCCGCATCAGGCTCCCCAGCTCAGAGGGGAGACTGCTTCTCCCTCTGCCCCTCCCTCTTGCTTGTGCTTTCTCTCTCTCTCTCTCTCTCAAATAAATAAATAAAATCTTTTTTAAAAAAATAAAGATCCTCAACCCAACATGCCCGTTCAACTATAAGTTCATCACTTCTACATTGCCAGAGCCACCTATTAAAGAGTAGTCTAGACTTACCATTTCTGCCTCCCACTTCTTACTCCTCACACTGGGCTCTTAGTCTCTACCATTCCACTAATACAGCTATTTCAGGTTTTGCATGGAGCACTGGGTGTGGTGCATAATCAATGAATCTCGGAACACTGAAAAAATAAAATAAAATTTCAAAACAAAACAAAACAGTTATTGCAGGAATCACAGTGATCTCTGTTTTGTTTTAAAGGTTCTTTTTTTTTTTTTTCCCCAGTGTTCCAAGATTCATTGTTCATGCACCACGATCTCTGTTCTGAACGGCCAGGGGACACTCTTGTGTTTGTCTCACGTGATTCTCACTGGCCTTGGACCTCACTGACCCCTCAATCCTCTTTCAGACATTTTCTTCCCTTGACTAACATAGCATCCCACCTCCTCCTTATTTTTCTTGCTTTTCTATTTGTCCCCATGTGTCTACTTTGCTAGTTCTACCTCTTTTTTCCTAAATATCAACATCCCTCAGGATTCTGACCAAAGCCCTTTTTCCTGCTCCTTCTGTGCACATTCTTTCCTTATTGCTATCTAGCCCCCTGGCTGAAAAAAATCTCAAGTTTATATCTGGCACAATATTTTTTTAGCTTCATTTCTGGCCCAATATTTTTTTAGCTTCATTTCTGCATATTTAATTGTCTACCAGACCACAAGCTCTATGAAGAAAAGTACCTTGTGTGTATCTTGTTCACATTTATATTCCCACGTTTAGCACACAGAACTTAATAACTGTTGACTAAATGAACAGATGAATACATGAACAAAGTAAGCAACCTATGAAGTTGATATTATATCTTATAATTCTAGGACAATATTTAAATATTGACCTTTTTACTGATACCACATAAATGTGGTGAGTGCATGACCATGGGCACAGGAGAAGTAAATTACTTTTAGAATTTAAATTTAATTACTTTAGAAACGTGGTCTTTCCCGTGGCTCAGTTTTCCTGTTGCAGTTGATGGGGAGCCTTGGGAGGTAGAAAACTGAGCCTGGACAGGAGCAGGCAGGAGTGAGAGAGCAAGGAGACACCTCTCCAGATGTCACAAACACTGTATTTCTGGCTTTTTAATCCAGTAATTTACTTCAGGAGTTAACCTGCATTGTTCGTGGAATAAAATGTTTTAATGGCCCTATGAAATTCTGATTGCAACTCTAGTTATAATACATTATTTGTCTTCGACTTTTTGCTCAAATTTTTGTAAGTCCCTGTAACATTTTTTTTCTTAATCCCGAAATGATTCTTAAGAGTTATATAGGAAGATGTAAATTAGGTAATGTAGATAGTTTTGGCTCGAGTATGGTGGATATTTTTATGATCTGAGTGTTCACATCAGAGAATATATATGCTTGTTATGGGCCTAGCATTATGACTGGAGCTTTGGGGGTATTTGGGAAATAAGAGAAGATACAGCCTTCATTGCTCCTCTCAGGGAGCACACACCTTTAGGGAAATGAGAGCCGCTACCAGCAGAGAAACAGCAACAGCTGTTAGGCAGTTTGTAGTGTCCATTGCATGCTGCTTGGCAAGAAAAAATAGTGTCCTGCCATTAGACATGTACTTTTGGCCTTGCCTGTCACTAAGAGCTGTTCTGAAAGTGTTTAGGGCTTCTCTATAAATGCCCTTTGTATTTGTTCTGGAGCATGTGGTCCCTTACATTTTTCTGTCTCTCTCTCCTACATTTCAGTGAGCGGTTTCTGGTGAGACTGAACAAGAATGGTGGGCCAAGGAACCCAGAGAAGATAGAACGAATGTGTGCCCTTTTTACAGTATGTGCAAATTCTCTTTCCCTTCTCTGCTGTTGACTCTACCCAGGGGCCTGCTATGTGGATATTGTCACCCTGGAAACGAGCATTTATTCTCACCTCCCCACACACTGGGGAGATTAGGACTTGATTTATGTTTCTATCAGGTTTTAATGAAATATTTAAAGAAAACTGAAATCAGCTATACTTTCTAATTGAAATTTTTATTAAAGAAATATAATCAAGTACCTTTTACTAATGTAGATTTTAGAAGCTATTTAATATAACAGACAAAATCTGAAAGAAGTCTTTCTTACTATTCTTATTCAAGGCCACTGGGAATTTCTCTGATGTAGAAAGATAATGTCTCTAAAGGCATCCACCAAATTTACAGCTTTGCAGTTTTTTAGTGAGTGCATATAAAGAGAGACAAACTAACTAGTTCTTCTCTCTCACATCCAAATGGAGGGTCTTCTCCTACTGTGATCTATGATTTCATTTTTTCCAAAGAACCATGCAGTCATTCATGGTCTCCAGGATCACAAACTCATCAGCTCAGAGAAGACATAGTAATCTGCTTCTGGAAAGTGCTCAGCTTCACAATACCACATTGCCTTGTATATTCCTCAAGTTGATTCTGAGTTACTAAATGTGTCTTGTTTAGTTAAATAAAACTAGTGTGCAGCTTTGTTTATTTCAGTTTATTTATTTGCCGAAGGAGAAAACAAGACTGTGTTACAGTTTTAAACCAGTTTTGACTCTCCTGGAGTCTTTGATCTGCTTCAGTGTTACTGAGATACATTAAGACCCATTAACTCCAGGAGGTTTGATAGTCTCACAGTGCCTCTGCCCTGGTGTGGGGTGCATGATTGATGGGTGACAGTCAGGCGTCTCAGAGCTGACAGTGTGCCTCTTAAACACAAATGGGATTTCTCTAGGCATTGTATATGTGACTTTCTCTGAAAGATAAACTGGATTTGTTTACCTGACTTTTTTGTTCATTTACTACAACTTTATCTTTCAAAACTCCAGCAACGTTACTGCAGAATCAGAAGCCACTTTCACAGGGATAGCTTCTATTGAAAATACACTCCAGATGTGCAGAAACATTTATAAGTCTGGTTAAGCTCAAGTGATTTTTTTTTAACCCATCTTGGAGCTTAGTGTTCAAACTTGAGCAGATAATGCAGGAAGAATGAGCAGGTAAAGCAGACCCATGAAGACAGTTAAGGGAGTTGAGATGGTTTTGTCTGGGGAAAGCAACACTGTTCCTTCAGTAGGAAAAGAACAAGGGAAAGAGTACAAGTTGCAGTTAATGGGATTTAGGTTAGGATATTGGGAGAGAGCTTCTGAAGTGAGAGTGTCTAAACACTGAGGTGGTCCTCTGGGGCCACCTTTCTGAAACAGAAATAGGAAGAAATGACACACCCATTTGTCTAGAATGCCTCAGTGACCTTAGGAGCTTTTTCTAGATCCTGATTCTCTGATAAAGCAGCAAAAGAAATCACTGCTTCCTTGTTCTCTGGCGTTGTGGGAAGAGCTGTGTGCATGTGCTGTCCTTGAATATGATGAGTGCAGTCCTTGTCTCTTGAAAAATGAACTTAATTATGATGATATTTGAATGTAATTACAGTAAATCAAAATTTTCATTTTGTAGCATTTTAATTATCTATATGGGCCCAGAGGCCTATGCTGTAGCTGTGACTTTATAAATCAAAGATGCACATAACATTCATGTGCTCTTATTCTGCCACAATGGGAAGACACAAGGCTGCTAAAAATACCACTTCTGTAGTTCCCTTTGCAGCACAGCCCTGGATTGCTTTTTAAGATCCTAAAGAGTGATTTGAGAAATTTTTACAAAGCACATGAGATTTTTTCACAAGATTGTCTTAGCCAGGATTTTCATGTTTTACTTTAAGCTATATGAAATATTAATTTTGGCGGAACCTATTTTCTCATCTAAGACTTGAGTTCCTCCTGTGGGCTGAAGGAGTTTTCCAGATTGACATACGTGCTACAGAGTTTGAGGGTAACACAGGAAAATGCAGCCACAGCTATGGTCAGTGCCAACCTGATAGCTTACCTTAGCATCAAGAAGAGGGAAGCCTACAAACTGAGCAGTTTTGCAAAATTATTCAAGCACACTTCAGAGCCACATTATAGACCAGCACATTATTCACATTATTCATGGCTCAACCTTGTTCTCTGTAAAATCTGGGTTTTTTCTGACCTTGTCAGATTTCAAAGCTTCCTGTCTAGAAAGAATTTTATCCAGAAGGAGGTGTTTCATATTTATGTGAATGTCTAATACAGTGCATATCTAATACAGTGATTTCCTAACTTTCATGATAAACTATGGCTATGTGTATGAGCGTGTGAGAACATGTCTGTGAATTTACTTTTTAGTAGACATCCAGTGCTTCACACACAGTGCCTGGCAAATACGAAGGCCCCAGTAATGATTTGTTACATGAGTAAATGAATATGATTATTTTTTATTATATTTGAGTGACCAACTCAGAAAATGAACTGTGTTGTTTTCCCTGCGTTCACTGGCATTTTATTTTCTACATTTATTTATATCTTCTGCTTCTTCTATAGCATAAGTATGAATAAACTAGCCTTGTTTTGTTTTTGTAAATCCCATTATCTCTACAGAAAAAGGGCAGTTCAGGCACAGGAAAGTGAGTTGACTTTTCCATGTTTCAAATGGAACATCAGGAACTGAGTCCACGAGTCAGCTGAGCCCTGAGTCACTGCCCTATGACTACCGTGTAGTTGGGAACCAGCTTTTAATTATGTGGGATTGGAGGATATGCTCCAGAGAGTAAATTTAAATTCCAAGTCTGCTCACCAAATGAATGGTGGGAATCCCTCTTCCCATCTTGTTTTACAGGTCTTGTGAGTATTTTACCGTGGATAGCCACACTTGGTACTTAGTCTTGAACAACGAGTGTTACTAACTCTGTGGTGACTGTGTTAAACCATGTACTTATGTTTAATAAGATAGCCTTCACATTGAAATTATGTGGGACTCACGAATAATAATTTCACATAAAATATATTTTTGCACTGATTATTCCCATTTTATATTTATTGACTTCGAATAAGTACCACAGAGAGTTCTGGGTACCATACACAAAATGGTCAGAAAGGGCCCCTACTCCATCTACTTGGAAAATACCATAAATTATATTTTAGTTTTCTTCCTTTCATTCACTTAGAACCAAGAGAGAGGTCCCGTGCTCATGTGTACAACTGGTCTGATTAGTGTTTGATCATCTTTGGTAACTGGCTTGAATTCTTAGATGTAGAGATTAATCATTGTACTAGTTATTTGATATTTTGGCTTAACACAGTCCAAGCTATGTAGAAGGAACCATTTCATTTTGAAATGTGTCAAACATTTCTATATCTTTCAATAAATAGACATGTTTCAGTCTCCCAAAAAGCACATAAAAGTGGTAATCTATTTTTTTAATTTTTATTTGTTATTTAGTAGCCATTTTAATAAGTGTCAAAATACAGAGATATTTTGAGGGTATCATTTTAAATTCCGTTTCTAAATTAAAGGAAGTTGTGAGATGGAGCCTGAACCATCCTTTTTCAGTTTCAAAAGGCAACTTTCTTGTAAAAGTATTTCTTTTTGATTCCAGAGATACACATTTATCTTAAATTATTTTGTAACCTATTTCATTATATGCATATTTCATTATTCCATCAAGAAGTTGATGAAATGTCATAACCACCTAGAATCTAAAAGTTTCAATTTCACCATTGCACATTACTTTTTAATGTCTCGTTTCCTTTCATATGTTTAGGACCACTCTACAGGGCAGAGCTGGGTCTGTGGTAAGGCAAGCAAAGCCCAGGATCCTGAGAGTGAGACCTCCTTTAATTTTGCACCTTGGGTGCCTTGCTTGCTTTACCCAAGTCCTAACCTTGCAACAAAGTATAAAAATAAAGCAAACATGGGGACTCTGGATCGCAAACCTCATTTGAAATTATAACTGTCACTTGATTTTACCTTTCCCTGCCTTTTTAAAAAGAGCCTCTGGGACCAATCAAAAGATGAAAGATGAGAAGGACAGGGAACTAACTAAGTAAAGGACCTTTTCCTAGAAGCAAAAGGGAAATCTTGAGAAACTGTCCCATTAAGGACAGGATTATTCCATCAATAATCATTAATTCACAAGAGTGTCTCTGAGTGAGCAGCGAGTTGACCTGGTGAGAAGTCTGAAACAGAGTATATATTAAAGTTGTATTACTTAAAGTACAACATGAAGAAAGTAAAATGCATACTCATAAATGAACATTTTATTTCAAAATGTGTTCTAAACATAAATAATTTAATGTATAAAATTATTTTCATAGCTTTAGTTTTAAAAATTAGTGATTGGATCAGATTGTTTACTTAAAGGAAGCCCTTAGAATTTTCCAGATAAGATTATTTTCAGCTTTATACTCCAGTACAAATGATGCATATCTAAATTTAGAAATGGAGATCAAATTATTGAGGTTTCACTAAGGCCAAATTAGTCTCTTCTCAAGGGAACATATCTAGTGTATAATAATCATTGTGGACCACAGAATAAACATAAAATTAGTAAAGAGTAACCTTTTAGAATTTCAGTCATTAATAAGCTTATTGGCTTTTTCCCACTTTTTCTGCATTGAACATTTCTTTTGTTACAAAATGTTTTTTATATGATGTCAGAATAAATATGGATAAGGCAATATTATGAAGATTTCTAATGTGAGAACTCTTGTAGATATTTGTTGGGTGTTCTAAATAAAAGCTGGGAAAATATTATCAATAAAATAAACCTCTAGAGGCATATAAGATATTCACACTTTCACTGCAGGAATCTTACAAACCACTAAACTACTATGTGCTTTAGTCCCCCTCCCCACCTGTAACATATGCTAAAAGTAACAAAAACAGTTGGTTATGAGGTTTGAAATGAAATTTTAATTATTTTCAGTATATTCATTGCCTTAATTTACTTTTTTTTTTCTTTTCTTAGGATCTGAGCAGCAAAGATATGAAGAGAGATTTATATATAGTTGCCCATGTGATACGAATAGGTACTGTCGACCTTATCCGTTCACATGACTAAGACCAGCCCACCTTGGGATAAGTATCTACTACTATGTTTGAGCTTTATCATCTCCCTAGCTCTTACCTGTAACGTCAGCTCTGAGGATGGGAGTCCAGCTGGTATTGGAACTCTGCCTTAAGCTCAGCTGCTATGGTAGCTGAATTTGACATGAATGAAAACATTTTTTTTTTCACTTGAAATCTTCTGCTCCCCATTTGTTTTTAGACCCAAACTCTTTATTTCAAGTGGTCTGCTCTTTTAACATTCTCTCCACCACAGTGCCTTGCCTTTGTACCAGCTTTTCCACTTCAGAGATCTCACAACAGGTTGCAGGTTGCCATCTTGAACAGGTGGTGAATGGCCTTTGCTGTGTTTTGTGTCCGAAGTATGTATCTGTGCTGTTTTCCACAAAGTGAGAGTTACTACCCTTACTGCACTCTATGTATGGTATTTCGCTTTCACCCCACCCAAGATGACAAACGTGATTTTTGCTACTGTTTTGTGATTGATTTACTCAGCCTCATTCCGAGCAAATGGCATAATTTGGGGGGCTATCACTAACCACGTCTTCCTCCATCGGTTTGAGTTCTGACATATCTTGTACATTTTTTGTCAAAGAATATTTTTAATCCTTTGCCAACAAAACACCTATTTTGCTGTACTTTGTTTTGCTGTACTTCATAAGCATTTCCTGAGGCTCCAGTTTTGCTTCTGCAAATCCTCCTGCTACCACCATGGGCACAGCCTCTGTAGGCGGGAGAAGCAAGCTCCCATTCTTTCTGAGACAACTTTCACTCTAGCAGAGGTTCGGGAGCAGCCATGACAGCAAAATTTGGTTGGAAGAATAACACATGGTTCTTACCTTTGCATACATAGTTTTTTTTTGTTTTGTTTTGTTTTGTTTTGTTTGACAGAGAGAGACAGCGAGAGAGGAAATACAAGCAGGGGGAGTGGGAGAGGGAGAAGCGGGCTTCCTGCCAAGCAGAAAGCCCGATGAGGGGCTCGATCCCAGGACCCTGGGATCATGACCCGAGCCGAAGGCAGACGCCTAACGACTGAGCCACTCAGGCGCCCCTGCATACATAGTTTTTACCTGGCAATGAAAGTACTAAACTTTGTATCCTTAATATGCTAACACACTGGTTTTTCTAAGAAATTCATAAAACCATTGTTTCGTTCTCATGATTCTCATATGATTAATAAATGGACTATCGATATTAAGGTAGATAATAAGAATGATTAATTGAATGTGGCCAAAGGCCTGTTTGGCATTCCTCCACATAAATATTCTGCATCCTTGGATGGCTCCCTTCAGTCCTAAATTCGTCTTCCAGTTTAGAGTATGTCCAAGGTGCCTATAGCTCTGGCATCCTTGGATGACAATCAGGTGATCCTGGAGAGGAGCCTGGAGTTCTCTGTCTGACTGGTATTTTCTGCTGTGCTCCAGGCCGGATGCTCCTGAATGACTCGAAGAAAGGCCCTGCTCACCTGCACTACCGGCGACCATATGGCTGTGCCGTCCTAAGCATCCTGGATGTTCTACAGTCACTCACAGAATTAAAGGAAGAAAAGGATTTTGTTCTTAAGGTTTACACGTGAGTAATAGACATCAGAATATTAATAATTTACAACATAAGACATTCCAGTGCTACCCTTGAGAGCAGCAGTGTTCAAGCTTTGTAGGACACAGAACCACCAGAATATGTAGGATAGGGAGTTTTTCAAAAATACAGAGATTTTTATCTAAGGTCTATATTTTTAATAAGTTGCCCAGGTGATTCTGAAGCAGCTGAATTTGGAAACTTCTATCCTAAACTGGAAGTCTGGTAGTATAGACGTCTGTACTTCCTCTTCTATCTAGGACTAACCGACATTATTATATATATTTACAGGAAAACTAATGATGTCATTTCTCCTGTGTTTTGGATATAAAAGAATCTTCTTTGTCTAATACTTGCCCCCCAGCTATTATAACTGAGCTAGGTACCAATGCAAATTGCTTCAAAGGGTGATCGTGAGTCAAGTTGAAGAAAAGCACATTTTTCAGAGGAGCTGTGGTTTCATTCTTCACTTTTGTGACCACAGATCCATAAGTCACACCCATCTAGTCATGGCATTATTTTTAATGTTCATTAACCAGTGGATCTGCCTTATTGAAGCAGTGCATCTCCTCCTGATTCTTGTTAAGCAATAGAAAAAAATAAATGAAGAAAAGGAACAGAATTCAGGCATATCATCTTTCTTTGCTGATACAGACTTAAGAATGAATAGTAGTGCTGAAAACATGATCTGTGGTGAGTTTAGTGAGTTTTTAAAGTAAGTGTTTCTCACTATGAGAATCGTTTTAAAAAAACATCTGATCTCTTTTGGTTTTAGCCCAATATTATTTTTCGAAATGAAATCTAATATTGTCCATCACCATGTTAATATATCTTCACCATAATATTGTTGAATATTGTTCTGTATTCTCTGTTCTGATTCAGGCAGGAAATGAACTTAATTCACAATTGCACTTAATTTGGGCCTTTATATATCAACCACATTTTATTAATTCCAAAATAAAAGTCCAGACCTCCTTATTACCTGTTTTGCCCTTAAGCACTGTTCTATTTAGAGTTGTGTAGTTTATGGGATGAGGATCTTCCTTTGGAATAGTAACCTACGAAGGAAATTTTGGTGGGTTTTCTCTTCCTTTCATGCATTAGTCACACTTTCTCTGTATACCGAATCTCTTCATTAATCGCTGATGGGAACTGCTTTTTGATGTACCTTCCTCCGTTTGAAAAGGACTAAACAGGAATCCAAAATCATCATCATTATGCTCTTACTCCACTCTGTCCTTCCCAAGGACAAAGGGTTTATAGGTAGCACTCCTGAATTGCATCTCTTTGCATACATCAGCTGTTCCTTGCTTCACTGCAGATTCTCATTGTGGATAGAGGATTGCACAGCATCCCTCTTGAAACCATGCTGTCAGGCTTAATTGGCCTAATTGCTTCTAAAACAACAGAAGCTCATTATCAAAAACAATTTTTTGAAGGACTAGTAGAATCAAAGTGTAGGATAATTTTTCCACTTGAAAATACTGAGATTGTCCAATAGACTTCCAACTGCATGTTTGCAAAATTGATTTTGTGCACGGGATTAGTGTTTTAAATCCACATCAGCACAGTGAATCCAGCCCTTAGGAGAAGCAATATTTTCCAATAAGTTTCATGGCCCATGTTTGTTAGATAGAATTAGAAGCTTTTGAGTGAAATAAGTCAAGCGGAGAAAGTCAATTATCATATGGTCTCACGTGTGGAGCGTAAGGAAAAACATGAAGGACATTGTGAGAGGGAAGGGAGGGATGAATTGGAAGAAATCGGAGGAACCATGAGAGGCTGTGAACTCAGAGCAATGGACTGAGGGTTTTGAAGGGGAGGGGGGTGAGGGGATGGGAGAGCCTGGTGGTGGGTATTGAGGAGGGCACGTATTGCATGGAGCACTGGGTGTGGTATATAAACAATGAATCTTGTAACACTGAAAAAATAAAATAAAAGTATTTGGGGAAAAAAAAGGTTTAATAATTGCTATTGATAGTGCTTTAGCCTTTGTTAGGACAGGATTTTGCAAGGATAAAACCCTTGTATAGTTTTAATCAATGAATTGGCAAAATATCTCATTAGTTGTTGACATTCTCATCATTTCTTTCATTATTCAGTCAGCCTCAACCAGAGAAGATTCAAGCGCCTGTGTGTCTCTTGCCATAGCCATTCCTCTGACTTAATAGATGTTGTTTAATATCATGTATGTGGGGAGGGGGGAGGTCCCACATCATTTTAAGAAAATCTCAACAAGAAGCTGGGGCGTGAAAACTAGGTTGCTTCCTAATGAGCCAAGAGCCTGAAAAATCACAAATTTAAATCATCGCTGTATGCGATTCAGTCTGATATACATATCATCTGTTTCCTCTTGGCCAGAGGGACTAGGGTCACAGGCAGGTACAGGGCATGTCGAACCTAGAGCCTAGGACACAAAAGGAGAGGAGTGGTAGAAGCTAAAGCCAACACTAAGGTGAAGTCAAGGTGCCATAAATAATGCATGTGACCAAACCCAAGATGCTTCTGCATATGCAGTGACCGCTCTCCAAATTCACAGTGCAACACAGTCTAAATAAAAATTTTTAGGCCAACCCTAGTGAAGTAGATAACTACTTAGAATATTAAATCTATTATGTTAGTTATATTTTAAATCATATTGTATAAAATGTATATTATCCATTACATATTCAATCACATGTTATATAAAATTGAGACAAGTATTACATTTTCCCCAAGCTCACGTGTTATGAGAAAATTTTATTCAAATTCATCATACACAACCATGTCATCAGGACTTTGTCAACATTAGAGCCACTTTCAGAGTCATCTGACATAGTTTTCCAAGGCATGGTCTTTCACTTCCATCAGGTTGGTTTTGAGACATCACTCTTTGAATCCTTGGTGATGCATTCACTGGAAGTTCATCCAGAGGCTCAATTATATTTTTGCTGAATATTTGGACACTTGCTGTTTCTCTGTCTTTATTTGTCCTATAAGACCTATGTATGCGACCTTAATAATACAGCTGCTTACTATGCTGCTTTTAAGGTGAGCTTTACAACAACATCCGGTTCTTCAATTTGAAGGTCATACCCAAGGGTAATTACTAAATCTGTGTAGTTTTGCTCTTTAAAAAAAAAAAGTCTTTATCCAATTCTGTCAGATGAATTTTATAAGCATCTAAAATTTGCATTGATTGAGATAATTTCAGGCTATGTAACTTACCCAAAATACTGCTGTGACATTCAAAATAAAGGGATTCAGAGAATGCCCCATAACATGACAGGATTTGGGAGGGTGGAAATATAAGGTGGCAATCTCTTCTCTTATTGTGATGTCTGGAAGGGACCCTCTCCTTATATTTAGGTAGACACACATTTCCTCTGAACACTGACTTTGTGGTCTTTGTTTCACAGCCACCTTATCCATGAAACTGCCTCAAGTTGAGAGTACTTGGTGTTTTTTGTTGTTTTGTTTTGTTTTTTTAAGATTTTACTTATTTATTTATTTGACAGAGAGAGACAGTGAGAGAGGGAACACAAGCAGGGGAAGTGGGAGAGGGAGAAGCAGGCTTCCAGTCCCCAAGCAACGAGCCAGATGTGGGGCTCGATCCCAGGACCCTGGGATCATGACCTGAGCCGAAGGCAGACACTTAACGACTGAGCCACCCAGGCGTCAGAGTACTTGTTTAGGAGCCATTCTTTTTTTTTTTTTTTCCCCAAATACTTCTATTTTAGTTTTTCAGTGTTACGAGATTCATTGTTCATGTACCACACCCAGTGCTCCATGCAATACGTGCCCTCCTCAATACCCACCACCAGGCTCGCCCATCCCCCCACCCCCCTCCCCTCTAAAACCCTCAGTCCATTGCTATGGGTTCACAGTCTCTCATGGTTCTTCGCCCCTCCGATTTCCTCCAATTCATCCCTCCCTTCCCTCTCACAATGTCCTCCATGCTTTTTCTTATGCTCCACACATAAGTGAAACCATATGATAATTGACTCTCTCCTCTTGACTTATTTCACTCAACATAATC
>CM052898.1:15976842-16031945 GCA_028534135.1 Potos flavus
TGGTGCTATTGTAAACGGAATCGATTCTCTAATTTCCCTTTCCATATTTTCATTGTTAGTGTATAGGAAAGCAACTGATTTCTGTGCATTGATTTTGTATCCTGCCACATTACTGAATTGCTGTATGAATTCCAGTAGTTTGGGGGTGGAGTCTTTTGAGTTTTCCATATAAAGTATCATGTCATCTGTGAAGAGAGAGAGTTTCACTTCTTCTTTGCCAATTTGAATACCTTTTATTTCTTTTTGTTGTCTGATTGCTGTCACTAGGACTTCTAGTACTGTGTTGAACAACAGTGGTGAGAGTGGGCATCCTTGTCGTGTTCCTGATCTCAAAGGGAAGCCTGTCAGCTTTTCCCCATTGAGAATGATATTCG
The DNA here is from genome assembly GCA_028534135.1 of Potos flavus. Lineage (NCBI taxonomy): Eukaryota > Metazoa > Chordata > Mammalia > Carnivora > Procyonidae > Potos > Potos flavus. The sequence goes on from CM052898.1 coordinate 15,977,217, forward strand.
CTGTGGGCTTTTTGAAGGTCCATTCTTAAATGAGTGAAGTGCCATTGGGCCATCCTCATTTTAGTACAGAGAAAAGAAGGCTCAAGTCTTTATATATATAACAACATCAAATTAAAATACTGCTTTGCATTTGCGAGTCAGTTAAGGAAGTAGCTCATATTTCTCTCTCTCCTAGCCTAGGCCTTCTCAGTTTTCCATGGATCATCCTTCCCAATTTTCCATGGATCGTGATCCACCCAGAACTGTCATCTGCTGTGTCTATTGTCAGTGTATGAGTGTCTGCACCAAATGTCTGCTCAGGCCACTACAAAGAAGACCTAAATCCAGTAGGTCTGTGCCCATGGAACTACTCTGTTTTGACTTGCAGTACCCACCATCTCTAGCCTTAGAGCCCAGTTAGATTTGTTTGTGTGTTAGTGCTGCTGCAAAGCAGAACTCATTAAATAATGAGCCAGAGTAAAGAAAGTCAGCTCAGGCTGACTCCTGTTCTTGTAGAGCTCAAAAGGCTCACGACCCTAACAGAGATGTAAGTGTTGGCACATTGAGGTCCTGTGTATTCTCTGTCACAAGCTTGGAAAACACACCTGCGTTCTCCCTTCCTTTTCTGTTGTGCTGCTCCTCCAGGAAACTCGCACTGAAAGAACGATGGCTCTAAGAGTAGACAAACACGCCTTCATATAACAACTTTGTTAACTGATCTAAAGTAGTCAGTGGTATGTATGATCCCATCTTGTTTTTTTTAAGATAATACTTTCTTCTATTAGATAGATGGCTAGATTAGATAGATGAGGTGATTGAGAAACAGAAGCTGTGAGATTTGGAAAAATCACCATAATTCCCTGAACTTCAGTTTCCTCATCTACAAAATTTTTTTAAAAAAAGGAATAAAGTAATACAAGAAACAACAACAACAACAACAACAAAAACCCATATGAACTAGTGAATCAAACAAGAAAAAGGTGGTAAAAAAAAAACCAAGAGGACCAGTGGTTCAGGAAATGAGGTCTAACCAAATAATGGGCATACTACATGCCATCTAAAAAAGAGTTTCTTGGGTTTTTTTTTTGGTTTTTGGGTTTTGGGTTTTTTTGCTAGTGACTCTTGGTTATAGGTAAGCTCCACTTTTACATCTAAACTGCAAATCCTATAAAATTCCATGCATACTATCTTCATTACCCCATAGTAGTCACATAAAATTTGCCCAGTAGTCCATGTACTTCAGTGTAAAGGAAGTTGACCAAAATTCAGCCTTCTTAACTGGTGAGAGGAAGCAGCACCAGAGCCCACATGTCCTTGCCAACATCTCTACCTCCAGTTTGCGAAAGTTCCAGAAAGTCCCCTTTTTCCTCCACAGGAATAGAAAGAGCATTTTATACTGATACATAGTGGAATTTATAGTGGAGATCTAATTATCATGACCCTTATGCATATAATAATGACTCAAAATTGTTATAGTCAGTTTATTAGAAATACAAAGAGAGGATAAAAGTAGAATAAAAGCAAGAGACTTTAACGTGCCTCTTGACATACAGGAAGACAAAAATAAATAAGGATGGAAATAAATATTTAAATCAGGTAAATAACTCTGACTTAGAGAATCTGAAGAAGGTTGATGTGACAGATACTAACAGCATCTTTGAACGCTCACCATGGGCTGTTGTTACCCCTCTTTTATAGATAAGGAAATAGACACGGAGTAGTGAGGCATGTGCCTAAGCAGCCTGATTAAGAGAGTATGCTCTTAACCTCTTGCCGTCCTACCTCCAAATAGGGTGAGCATAATTTGTCATCTAAATCAGGACATTCTGATAGTCAAAAGGAGTGCTGTTGATGCCAGGACAGCAGGTGTAAATGGAGTATCCCAGCTCGCCAGGCCATATGGTCCTCCCAGCTCTAGACAAATCTTTTATCCAATAAATAGAATATATCTTTTCCAGTGCCTATGGAACATTTATGAAAGTTATTCATAGAAAAAATTTCCATAAATTCCATAAGGCACAAGCCACACTCTCTGATCACAATGCGATTAGCGTATAATGCATCATATTAGTCATCCAAAAGGTAAAAAACATGATCATCCTGATATCAAAAAGATACTTGACAAAGGTCAATCTTCATTCCCAATTATTTAACAAATTTAGCGTAATAAACTCAGAATAAAATGCTGTTTATTGCAATTTGAGAGGGTTATTAGACAGCAGTAGATTGGTTCTGAGATCAAAATGTTAAGCAGGTAGAGATAAAAATAGATATACAATACAGAGTGGCATAGATGGACATTTATAATGTATATATATACATATGTGTGTATATATTTATGCAAATAGTACATATAAACATGTCACTTAGCAAGAAATGTTAAAGTGTATGTGTGCGTGTGTGCATTCTATTTGTCTTTTTTTAATGCTCTGTACTAAAATAACATATATATGTTGTAAAATAAATAATTTACATTTTTCATAAATAAAAATGCAGGGGCACCTGGGTAGCTCAGTTGGTTAAGTGTCGGCCTTCAGCTCAGGTCATGATCTCAGGGTGTTGGGATCGAGCCCCACATCAGGCTCCCTGCTTGGTGGAGAGTCTGCTTCTCTCTCTCCCTCTCCTTCTGTGCACTCTCTCGCTCCACCTGCTTGGTGGAGAGTCTGCTTCTCTCTCTCCCTCTCCTTCTGTGCACTCTCTCGCTCTCTCTAATTCTCACTCTCAAATAAATAAATAAAAGTTTAAATAAATAAATAAATAAATGTGCAATATCTTGTGGCCTATGACAGCACATCCAGAACGTTATCAAATTGGTTTACTTGTGTCAGCTTGGTCTTGGAAATTCTGCTCAAGTAGGCCATTTTTATTGAAATATGTGCTGTTTTTCTTCATCCTTTTGGATATTTCTCTCTTTTTTTGCACTTTATTAAGGACTACATGAAACAGTGATCAGCATCAGTAGTGTTCTTAAATCTGTAGGGTGTTGCCTATTTTCCAGCTTATTAGGACTTCAACCAAATGAAGAGCAAAATAACACGCAAGGAGAAAGAATTTTAATATGGAGTATTTGCATTAAATTAAGTTTTACACCATAGCCCAACTCTGCAGTTATAATTCAGTAGAGACAAAATGGGGATGCTGGCTGACATCGGGGACATAAGTACCCTGAAGCCCGGTGCAGGAGTAAGGGTTTCAGGGTTATAGTGCTCAGCTGCTTTCTCTCTGCACCCTACCCCAACCCTGCCTGCCTGTCCCGCTTTTGGGACCAGACAGACCCACATTTAGACTCCAGCTCCACTTCACTCTTCTCAGTAAAATGAATATGGTGATACCTATCTTACTGGATTATGAGAATTAAGTGGAATAAAATATGGGAATATACCCCGACCATTGCCTATCTAGAGTGGGCCCCCTTCTAAAAATGCAAAGGTTATATGCAACTGATAAATTATTGAACACTACATCTGAAGCTAGCAATGTACTATATGTTGGGTAATTGAATTTAAGTAAAAAATAAAATAAAATAATAAAAATGTAAACTTAAATGTCCTACAAATAATCCTTTAAAATTTCTTAAGCATTTTAAACATTTTTTGTGTTGTTCACCTTGGAGAAAGAGAAGAAAGTTGAGTGAATAACCATCAGAAACACAGAAATTAAGAAGTTAAGGAGATTGTAGGGAAGAGGCTAGATGTAGGGAAGATGCTAACACGTGCTCTGGTATGTGAGTGAATGAGAAGAGCATTCTGAACTCTGTTGAGCACAACCTGCACTCCAGCTCTGGTGCTTCTGAATCCTTAGGAATCTCATGTAGAAAACTGAAATGCTCTCACCTCTGTCTTCTTCCTTGAGTAAAATCTCTGGACATGTAGTAGTTGAAGTGCTATGCTGTTTATCTCCCCTGCTACAGAGGCATACGAGCCTCTTTTAGATCACAATCCCTCATATGTCTTATGATTGAGGACAAACTACCAACATCAGTAATCATGCTCTAAATATTAATTTGATTGGATATAACATAATCATGCTTCATTATAATCACAACTCATTTGATTATTTAATAAATGCTCCCATTTATAATTTGTCCTTACAAAATATCCTAGTGATTGGTTAAAATATGCTGATGACACCACATCCATTTATTTTCAGATGATTTGAGTAGCTCCTTGGCATTCAGGAAAGGGAGATATTTGGAAGATCAGTTAGGAGGTGATGACACTGGTCCAGAAGAGAGATGATAATGGTTGAACCAAGGCCATGAAGAGGAGAGGTGAATGAATTAATACACACTGTCACTGTGGATGTGGTTGACAAAGCACCGTCTCCATGATACTGCCAAAAAAATTAGTGTTTTATTGGTGAAATGCTGAAATTATACCATCTATTGGAAGGAGGGAGTTAATTTTCAAGACTCTTCTTTTGAAATAAGAGGGGGAGTATGTTATTTATGACAAACTGTAGTCAGATTTCTGTTAAAGAAAGAACTACTGGTCTTGTAAACCTAGAAAGTGATGACCAAAAAAAAAAAAAAAAAAAAAAAAAACCCTGACAGCAAGACAAGTCTTTGAATCCTCACCAGCTGGGCTCTTTTCTGATGTACTTACTGGTTGGAAGAAATGAGACAGTGTGCATGTCAGACAGGAAGGGCTGGATATGCTGTTGCCAGCACCTCTCACTTTTGATTTCCAACTGAGTTGCTAAATCACAAGTGCTCATCTTAAAGAACACTCTCCCCCTTCCTTTGTTTGGAAGGAATTCTGTAAGTAGAAATTAGCCTCACAGCTCTGGACTATGAGAACTTCTATCTTTGGTAATTCTTTGCAGCATCTCTGAGTAAGTGAGACTTATTTATACTGATTAAGGATTCCAAAGAGCCACTGATTGAGTAACAAAATTAAGCTAATGACTAATTTCCTTTATCTCTGAATGGCTTCCATACAAACCCTTTTATTTAATTGTTTTTCACATGGCTTTTACTTCGCACTGCTGGATGGCGCATGATAAAACTTTTTTCTGTTAAGTCTTTACACTATTTTTTCAGTTCCTTACTCTTTGATTTCTTTTCTATTATTATTTGAATGTAGTTGACACACAACATTACGTTAGTTTCAGGCCTGCAACATAGCGATTCCTCTTCTCTATACATTACGCTCACCACAAAAACAGAAATTCTATGTGACCTAATAATTCCACTACTGGGTATTTACCCAAAGAAAACAAAAGTACTAATTCAAAAAAGATATATGCACCTTTATGTTTATTGCAACATTATTTACAGTAGCCAAGATATGGAAGCTATCCAAGTGTCCATCAATAGACAAATAGATAAGGAAGATGTGGTATACACACATACACACACACACACACACACACACACACACACAGAAATATTGTGCAGCCTTAAAAAAAGACTCAAAGGGGCACATGCACCGCAATATTTATAGCAGCAATGTCCACAGTAGCCAAAATATGGAAAGAGCCCAGATGTCCATCAACAGATGAATGGATGAAGAAGATGTGGTGTGTATATATATATATATATATATACACACACACATACACACACACATACACACACATACATATATACATACCATGGAATCTTACCAAAAGAATGAAATTTTGCCATTTGCTAGGATGTGGTTGGAACTAGAGGCCATTATGCTAAGTGAAATAAGTCAGTCAGAGAAAGACAAATACCATATGATTTCACTCATATGCAGAATTTAAGAAACAAAATAGAGGCATATAGGGGAAAGGAGGGAGAAAATAAAATAAGATGAAAACAGAGACAAACCATAAGAGACTCTTAACTAAGAAACAAACTGAAGGTTGCTGGAAGGGAGGTGGGGGGTGAGCTAAATGAGTGATGAGCATTAAGGAGGGCACTTGATGTAATGATCACTGAGTGTTATGTGCAAATGATAAATCAGTAAGTTTTACTCCTGAAAATAATAATACACTGTATGTTAACTAAATTGAATTTATTTTTAAGATTTTATTTATTTATTTGACAGAGAGATAGAGCCAGAGAGCATAAGCAGGGGCAGGGGGCAGCCAGAGGGAAAGGGAGAAACAGGCTCCCCGCTGAGCAGGGAGCCTGATGCAGGACTGGATCCCAGGACCTCGGGATCATGACCTGAGCCGAAGGCAGACACTTAACTGACTGATCCACCCAGGTGCCCCAACTAAATTGAATTTAAATTTAAAAAAATCTTTTAAAAGATGAGCTCTTGCCGTTTTTGACAACATGGATGGACCTAGAGGGCATTATACCAAATGAAGTAAGTCAGACTGAGAAAGTCCAATACTGTATGATTCCACATGATAAAACTCTTACTAGGGTTTCCTATTTGAAGGGGCTGTGCTGCACTGCACACTTGTGAGTAACCAAGGAAAGATCCTGTGAGTTTTCATTTGTGCCTGGGTCTTCCATTTTAGGGTCAGAAGGTATGGACCCATACTTTCCTATGGAACAGGGGAAGGAGTGGGGCCAAGGCTATGGGGACTCTTTGGTGTCACTTGGAATTTTCAAGAGATGACCCTAATCTCATTTCAGTTGTTTCATCAAAGTGTTTTCATTAGGATGAGGAATTCCTGGTCTCTGTTTCTAAACTATAACAAGTACTTGTGTGGTTGCAACTCTCTTGGGATTGCCCTTTAGAGGGGAAGACTCTGGAATGTCAGAAATTAACAGAGGTGCAGTGTTGTTCCTCTATTCTCTCTTATGTCCCAATCCCGAAGCCCCTAAGGAAGGACTTTATATGTTTAGATATTCAAACTTCTCTTCTAAGCTCCCCTTCCCCTTGACTACAGAGGATTTCACAGTGAATCAAACTCACTACTCACCTAAACTTTTCTTCCTCTCTCAATCTGGCTGAAACAGCCACAAGCAAATATCCACACTGCCCTGAACTTAGCAGGATTCTCCTCTGGAGCCAGTATAATGACTACTGAATGACGGTACAAGCCAAAGCAAGGCATGGCAGTTTCTAAACAGTAGTCGTCGTCAAGAGGAACTGTTCTTTTCCCTCTCAGGAACTTGCCTCTGGAACCGTGTGTGTGTATGTGTGTAAGGAACTAGAAGAGGAAAAACTTGTCATGTGGGAGAGTGCTACTTCAGTGAATAGGATATTTTCCACTTAAAATATTTGTTGAGATTCGTTTTAGAGTTTCAACACTTTCCCAAGTGTGAATCTTCTATGGGCCTTAACAGAAAACAAGCCTTGTCTAATTTAGTAAAACATAGGAAAGTGAGTTTGAAGTTTCCCTTCAAAGTCAGCGTTTCAGTTGGAACATCAGACCAGATGTTGAAAAGCCTTGAGAGCCATAATGCCTGTCCTTCTCTTGCAGGTGTAACAATGAGAGTGAGTGGTCCCAGATCCATGAGAATATCATCCGCAAGTCCAGCGCCAAATATTCCGCCCCCAGCGCCAGCCATGGTAACATTCTTCTCTGGCTAGAAAACCTTGTGTTGCTCTTGCCGATGCTGATCATACAGACCCCAGTGAATTTGTGTTGATCAGTTGCCATATGTAAAGTTCAGTTTCCTACAAACATTTAGTCTCCTCCCCAGTCACTTTCTACTGTTTCTTTTTGTGATAATTTGAGACCTTTCCTAATTACTTCCAACCAAAATTCATTTTCTGTTCTTTCTAAAATGGATTTCATGTCCTTTGATAGGTAACTTGAGTTCCAATTTAAAACCAGAGTGAACAAAGTTGCTGCAGGGTTTGTCACGTTGTGAAGTCTGTGTTTTCCTGAACAAAGAATACACACACCCCAGCCAAAAATAAAAGACAAATATTAATAATCACTTCTGCTATTCCTGTTCAGTGTTAGCATCACCAAGAAAGCCTGACACTAATGAGAATCAATGATTAATCTGCCAAAATCATTCAGGAACTGGAATAGACAATCTTTATTTCACAGCAGCTTTTATTTTAGCTCAGCTTCTTTTCCTTTTCCCTCCTCCTTTTCTTTTAAAACTGTTTAATTTCTGTCTAAATCTTGGTGCAATTCCACACATTAGAAAGACTGTATTTTCTAAATTGAACATTAATTGCTTGTTAAATTAGAAGCACTATTTGAAAGCCTCTGAGCTTTTATGTACACTTGAAGATAACTTTCAAATTTACATAGAATCGTGTTTCTTCTGACAGTTTTAACCTCTCAATTATCTCATAATCTCTTTTACATAACTTTCTTTGTTTTTTTTAACTTCCATAGCCTTGTTGTAAATAGAAAGTGAGCCTTAATTAACACTGAATCTTGTAACACTGAAAAAATAAAAGTATTTGGAAAAAAACAAAAACAAAAACAGTGTAAAGCCACTGCAAGGTATGGCAGTCTCCAAAGTTATCAAGAAGAACTAAGTTTTCACTACAAGGTATATATCCAAAAAGTACAAAAATGCTGATTCGAAGGGGCAGATGTACCCCCAGTGTTCATAGCAGCACTTTCAGCAATAGCCAAATTATGCAAAGAGCCCAAATGTCTATCAACTAATGAATGGATGAAGAAGATGTGGTATCTATATACAATGGAATATTACTCAGCCATCAGAAAGGATGAATACTTACCATTTACATTGACGTGGATGGAATTGGAGCGTATTATGCTGAGTGAAATAAGTTAGTCAGAGAAAGACAAATACCATATGATTTCACTCATATGTGGTATTTAAGAAACAAAACAGATGAACATAGGAGAAGGGAAGGAAAAATAAGATGAAAGGAAGGAAAAATAAAATAGGAGGAAAACCATAAGAGACTCTTAAATATAGAGAACAACTGAGGGTTGCTGGAGGGGAGGAGGATGGAAAGGACTAAATGGGTGATGGGCAATAAAGAGGGAGCTTATTGGGATAAGCACTGGGTGTTGTATGTGAGTGATGAGTCACTGGATTACGATCCTGAAATCAGTGCTGCACTGTATGTTAACTAACTTGAAATTTAAAAAAAAAAAAGAACTTAATTTTTTCTTTATCAGCGTCAGCAGATATTCAGCTAGGAGGGTCCTCAGAGCAGCTCCACACCAGAAGCTGCAAAGTTTGAGACCCTTAGCTAGGAGTACTTGATTTCTCTAAAACTCTAGCACAGGGAGCCTCAGGGTCTCTCTCACTACTTTTAAGTGATTGTTTTTTTCATGTATGTGCCTGGATGCCAAGGAGCTCCATTCAGTGTACTTGAAGGGGAAGGGAACCCATATTTCTCACCTAAAATGAGGCTAAAGCAAGAAGCAAATAAAATCTTGTTTTTAAAATATAAAGTTACTGGTAATTTGTAAGACTGCCATTCACATCCATATTTATGGTGTTCTTTGCTTTATTTACTTACTTGATTTGTAAAGAGCTGTCCCTGGCTACAAGTTCTTGGGACATGATATGATTAAAATGTGGAGAACATTTTAAAAGAAAGACGATGCTAATAATACACCTTTAAAACAACTGAAAGATTAGTTTCCACCATCACCTCCCCAGGTTAAGATGTTGAATTGTGTCTCACTTCCCAGAGCAGGGACAGTGCCATCTTCGGTGTCTGTGGGTTTTGTCCAGAACTCACAAACGCTGGCCAAGGCCCCCCAGACGTCGGAGACCCTCAGTTAGGATGGTCCAGTTAGAGGAGGGCTCTATACACTTATGGAAAAACCAGGTGGAGAAATAGGCTGCTTCTCTTTGAAGTATACATCTGACGTCTTCTAGGCAAGGCTTGACTTGGAAGCTGGTTGAGATCTTGGAAATTTCCTGTTTCAACTCCCTCATTAAAGAAATGAGGGAACTGAAGCTCCATGAAGTGACTTTGTGGCTGAACCAGGGAGCCCAGGTTTCCAAACTCCAGGCCACTGGCTTTTCACTCTGTTGCCAAGCTTCTGAGCATGGGGTTTCCAGTGCAGGACTCTGGGGTCTTGTCAGAAAATTTTACAGATTACTCAAGGAAAAGTTCAGGTCTTTATTAGTCTCCTAATTAAAGATACATCATTATAAAAAATTGACTTTGCTATAAACTGTCACCTATCTTTATTAAGCATCATAGACATTTATGTCCTTGGCAGTTCTGTTTCATTAATCAATAATGCTTTCCCTTCGAATCTAATCATACAAAAATGTAGAAGGAATTGGTGCACTGGTTTTAAGTGCTGAGACTAAAAGTATCATTCAGCACTAACTCCTTTAGGTTGGCCTCTTAGATATGTAGCCACAGACCTAACTTTTAGTAATTCTTATAGCGTGAAGGTTATTTAAAACCAATGAAGACAAATAAAACCGTTAACAGAGTAGTTTTCTATGTAGTTTTAAATGACTGTTATACAGCTTTATTTACATATCTTGGGCTGGGGTTAATTTACATTATTAATCTCATCCAGCTCTTCCACAGGGATTGGGGTGGAGAGAGACAAGGGCCAGGTTGCTGACTCTCCAATATTCCCCACAAATGTCAATTTGTGCAATTACTTTTTTATGGGATGGTCTTTAACCTAAGATGAGATGGTCCTATTTCCACTAGAGCTGAAGCTTTACAGTGCTCTATGATCCATAGACCTGGTGTGTGCGGAGCAGGGGTGGGGGTGGCTTATGCTGGTCTTACTGGGGAGGAACCCGCTGCTACTCTGGCTCTCAGTCACACCTGCCCTTGTAAAGAAGGCACCTGCAGAGTGCAGGGGGGTAAACAAAAATAAATTCAAAATGGATGAAAGACCTAAATGTAAGACAGGAAACCGTCAAAATCTTAGAGGAGAACGCAGGCAGCAACCTCTTTGACCTCAGACACAGCAACCTCTTGCTAGACATGTCTCTGGAGGCAAGGGAAACAAAAGCAAAAATGAACTATTGGGACTTCATCAAGACAAAATCTTCTGCACAGTGAAGGAAACAGTCCACAAAACTGAAAGGCATCCTACAGAATGGGAGAAGATATTTGCAAATGACATATCTGACAAAGGGTTAGTATCCTGAATCTGTAAAGAACTCATCAAAATCAACACCCAAAAAATAAATAACCCAGTTAAGAAATGGGCAGAAGACATGAATTTTTCCAAAGAAGACATCGAGATGGCCAACAGACACATGAAAAGATACTCAACATCACTCATCAGGGAAATAGAAATCGAAACCACAATGAGATATCACCTCACACCTGTCAGAATGGCTGAAATTAACAATACAGGAAACAACGAATGTTGGCGAGGACGCGGAGAAAAGGGAACCATCTTACACTGTTGATGGGAATGCAAACTGGTGCAGCCACTCTGCAAAACAGTATGGAGGTTCCTCAGAAGATTGAAAATAGAAGTACTGTATGACCCAGAAATTGCACTACTAGGTATTTACCCAGAGGAAACAAAAAATACTGATTTGAAGGGATACATGCACCCTGATGTTTACAGCAGCATTGTCAACAATAGCCAAATTATGGCAAGAGCCCAAATGTCCATTGACTGATGAATGGATAAAGAATATGTCACAAACATGCAGAAGCACACACACACAAACACAGGAATATTACTCAGCCATCAAAAACAATGAAATCTTGCCATTTGCAATTATGTGGATGGAGCTAGAGAGTATTATGCTGAGCAAAATAAGTCAGAGAAAGACAAATAGCATACGATTTCACTCGTATGTAGAATTTAAGAAACAAAATAGATGAAAAAAGAGGAAAAATAGGGGGGAAAAAGAGAGGGAAGCAAACCTTAAGCGACTCTTTTTTTTTTTTTCTTTAAGTAGGCTCCACGCCCAGCATGGAGCCTGATGTGGGGCTTGAACTTACAACCCTGAGATCAAGACCTGAGCTGAGATCAAGAGTTGGATGCTTAACCAACTAAGTCACCCAAGCACCCCCCTAGAGACTCTTAATTGTAGGAGACAAATTGAGGGTTGCTGGAGGGGAGGTGGGCAGGGTTGGGCTAAATGGGTGATGGCTATTAAGGAGGACACTTGTTGCGTTGAGCACTGGGTATTATATATAAATGGTGAATGAATCAATAAATTCTACTCCTGAAACCAATATTACACTATACATTAACTGGAATTTAAATAAAATTTTGAAACAACAACAACAAAAAATCCTTTAGCTTTCTAGAACATTTCTTTAGAATAACATATACTTTCTGCATCAAAATTTTTCTTAAGAAAAGTGCTGAACTTTGCATACTTTCCTCCAGAAAAAAAAAAAATGATTCTTTATGTCTTTTCTAGTGGAGATGTGGTTCTGAGTAAGAAAATGCTTTTGTTTTTGCAGGTCTTATCATTTCTCTGCAGCTTCTCCGTGGAGACATGGAACAGATTAGGAGAGAAAACCCCATGATATTTAGTAGGGGGTTGGCAATTACAAGAAAATTGGGATTTCCTGATGTCATCATGCCAGGTAGGCAGCACTTCTTGGGCCTGGGTTGGGAGAGGTGTTAGAAGGATGGAGTCTGGTGCTCCTCTCATGAGTAGATGGTGAACTATGCTGGGGGGGAGTCCCCCAGCCATTAAAAGCCTCTGAATCCAAGTCAGCTTGCTGACTACAGTCTGTAGTCAGTGGCTCCTTTGTTGGCGTCTGTTCTTTTCCAGAATCCCCCACATCATCATACTCACCCATGCAACATAACAATCCAGCAGATGGGCTTTATTGTCTCCTGTAGAGACTGGATGGTAGAAACCAACATGGAACTCTTCATGGGGATGCCTTATACCCTCTTTGGCTCACAAGAACTTCCTCTTTAGGGGTAAAGAATACACCAAAATATGTGCCTGTAGTATTGATGAATTCAATTCATGTAGGAAAAGCAGATCCATTTTTATGTACCAGAAAACAAATCAGGCAAATGGTATGTTAGGTACGAGGAACAGTACTACCTAGCCAGTTTCTCAGGGATTGGCTCACTGTTCTCATCTAATGCCCAGTGGAAAGCCAGAGCAGAAAGTGGGAATGCATCAACCATCAAGTGTGGTTCTAGAAGGTCAGTCCCAGGTTTGTGTTTCCTAGTCAGGTTGATGCAGGCAAAGCTAGGAAAGTGGATTGAAATAGGTCATCAGAGCCAAGGGGACTGTAGGGAGTGAGGGGAGGATAGAGGCATGGCTCAAATGGAGGGCAGGTGGTCTGATAAGCAGAGATGTGAACAGAGGGAAATCAGAACAGGCAAATAGCTGGTTTTCTGAATCGGTTACAGGAGTAATGGGCCTACCGTTTCCATTGAGTTTTAATGATCCAGTGAAAGCTGTTTGCTTCTGTTTGAAGAGCCAGGGCAGGCCAGACTGAACTTCTTGTGACCACTCTATATATCACCTATTTGGAGTTCTTCATGGTGCTCTAAATCCCCTTGTTGGAAATGTTTGTCACTATGTACCCAAGGGGGGAACACATCCTGAACACAGAGAAGGCCCATGTGATGGGCTCCAGCTGCCTTCCAACTTCCCCCACTATGCCTGGCCTTGTTTTCTCTTGCCTGCTTCCCCTCCCCATAGACACTGTGGATGCAGAGCAAGCTGCTAGGAACAGCCCACATCTCCTGCTCACACACACAGAAAGATCTTTTAGATGGGAAACCTGGGCCACTCAATCAATTCCGTGTTCACTTTTAAATGCTAGGCAGACTTCAAGCTTATGAAGGGCCCCCATCTGACTGTTGTAGAGGGGTAGCCTTCATAGGGCACTTCTTCCATCCTGTCCTGACACCATTCCTCAGCCCTGGTTGTCAGGACAAGAAGAGCCCAGGCATAGTCCTGGCTTCCTGGCAAAATGTCATGGAAGAAAGAAGAGGCGGTTACCAAAATTGATCCGGTGATTTTGGTTTCTAAGTTATATATCCAGGTTCATGAGGTGGAGTAATATATTCTCAGAGATATACTTAAAGTCCTTCCTTTCTTTAAGAACTTGTTCACCTGCGATTTAGACATTTCTTTCCTCTTAGACTTCACAGTCAGAGGATTAAAACCAAGTGAACAGAGACTAAAAAGGAACAAACTTCAGTCAAAACAATTCTTGTACCCCTGGGGCAAATAATACATTATATGTTAATTAAAAACAAAAAAAAATCTTAAGCAAAGTTTGATTTTAAGAGTTATGTTGTTTAGCCCTCATTTACGGAAAGAATTCTTTTTGTGGAGCACCCCGCATCTCTTTGCGTCATTGGCACACAGGTTTAGCAAGGACTTCTGGGTATGCTAGACGAGTCTGGGGAAATGAGCTGTATCAGGCACTGGTGAGACAAGCCAAGGTTAAGTGAGTTTTCCCTCCCCTGGGCAGCAAAGGGACCATCAGATGCTTTGCAGACCTGAAAGGTCCGGGTGAGGCCTGTGAGTAAGCGGCTTCCTGGGTTGTCAGCCTTTGAGGACTAAGTGCTAGAGCCAAAAGTAAGGATTGGTTCACAGGCAGGACGCAGTCCTTTGTGCATAATCTGTCTCCTCTACCCTCCCCCGCCTGAGGAGAGAGCTTTTTTGCAGATGGCCACTCCCAGTGTTGTGAGCTAACAACTCACTGACAGACCTCTTGATGCACTCCAAGATATCATCAGCGTGAGTTTGCCATCCTCAGGCACGGTGATAGGGCTGGCCTCCAGCTTCTGGAGCCACAGGAAAAGTGTGCAGGAACGTTTTACATTGCAGTCAGCCTATGTTGGGAAACCATAAGCTCCGAAGTCCCTCAGTGAGACTTCCCGCAGCTGATCTACCCTTCACCTGTGGGAATGTTGTACCTGGGCTATACCACCCCCCAGCCCACATAGTGTTGGTGTGACCAAGTTACAAGAAGTTGCAACTTCTTGATACATGGACATACTTATGAGAAATGAACAAGGCAATGAATTATGTCTGTAACTGTGAGCATTTCAACACTTAAGTTACAGAGTTCAACCAGGCTCTAACCACACCAGTATCCAACATACCATTTTTAAAAAGGTCTCTTTGATGGTCTCCCATTGCTTTCCATGGGCAGACACCACGTGACTGCTGTGAACCAGAGACGCGCTACTCTGTGCCACAGCTGAGGTCCTGACGGCACAGCCATCCAGCTCTGCTTGTGAGCTGTGGCAGTGAGCAAGAGGCAGGAGTGCTATTCCCGGTGCCCCGGGAGGTCCCGGAGAAGGCGCACCAACCAGGAGATGACTTTCTTGATTAGAGAAGAACAAATAGATATGGGAATTTTGAAAGCCCGATAATTAATAATAAATAATAGATAAGCCTGATTTCGAAAGGGAGCACTCACGGTGCTTTTATTGGTTGGTCACCATATTTCCGTGGGTACTTCCTGCTTCTCTCCAAACTCATTTTAGTTCCGTTCAAAAGCTAGTAACTCCTTTCCTAGATTTTTCTTTTCAAGAAAATGGGCAGGAAAGACTAGAGCAGGACAAGTGTTACAGATGGACAAGTTGGAGTTAACATTGTCCCCAATGAAGTAGCCAAAGGAAAACTGCCAGCCCAAAGACTATAAACTGAGAGGAATGATTACAACCTTTTGCTCAAGAAGAGGCCACGCCCTCCTGCAGACCACGGCCAAGCCAGCAGAGCCGTGCCACCACCTTCTACCTCCCTCTGTCATTCGTAGCTTTCCTATAAAGCCTGTGCCCTGGAGTCAGTAGGAGTACAGAGTTCTCTCATGGCTCTGTGGGAATTACATTTTAACTTCTTGTCTAAGTCTTGATTTTTTAAGGGTTTTCATTTTCTGTGGGCAATATGGGCCAAGTTTCATATGAGTGACACGGTCTTCCATCTTGTCAGAAGAAACCCGCCCTTCGATTGAATGTGCTCTGGCTGAGGACTAGGTTTTCCCCAAGCAGTAGTTCTCCGACTTGAGTCACCTGCAGGGCTTGGAGAAAGACTGCTGGGACCACCCCCAGGAGTTTCCAATACAGTAGGAGTGGAGTGGGACCAAACAATTTGCATTCCTTACAAGCTCAGAGGTGATGGTAATGCGCCTAGTTTGGGACCCCTTTCGAGAACCATGTCCTAAGAGGGACTCTGCCTTAGGGAGGCTTTGTCCCTCCCTGACTCTGCCCTGGCACAAGGGATGTTCCTCTCACGGTTGCTCCAAACTTGCCCTTAGAAGGCAGCTCTGCAGGCATGACATCCCTCTAGGAGACACTGACTCTCGCCCTTGTGCTCAGAAATACACTCTGTTCTCTGCTTTGACCCTTGATAAAAAGTGCATGCTTCATCACTGACCTGCAAGTGATGTTTTATTTTGTTTTTTTTCTCTTTTCCTGTTTGTCTTAATTGTTCTTGTCTCTCTCTGTGCTGTCCCCTCATTCTCGCTCCTTTCTTTCTGGTGCAGAGATGAAGATAGTTGGGTGTAAGTTCCTGCTTTTGTGTGCCCTGTCTGCTTTTTGCCTGCTTTGTTTCCATTTCCATTTGTTTCATGGAATGTTGCAATACTGGGGTGGGGTATCATGGACATTATTAATACTTCATCGGCCTCACCTTTTGGGGATAACTGACAAAACATTAAAAAAGAAGAAGCTACCAGCCCAGCCTAGAATACTGTGTATTACTTAAGTGTTCATTAAGATCTGAGGAAGCTAAGAACATAAGAACTAGGTGTATAGCTACAGGGAAAGATTTTTAGGAGACACATCAGCTACTTCCACTGAAAAGAAAATGAGAACCGCTTATCCCAGGCTACACAGAATCGAAAGTTAGAAAGCTTGTCTTTTCAGCGCCGTTGGACACATCTCACACAAAAGGCAAACACACAGAGACATGACTTTTAAAAGAAAGCTCTCCTCAAAGGGAGTGATGAGAGTATTTACCACAAGTAGATTTACAGGACTGTGGTCAATCTGAGTGAATGAGGCTTTGGCAATATCTGAGGGATGGTTTAGGAATGATCACATCTGGTCCCATAACAGGTTGGAAGATCAGCACATCCTTGACCCAAGAAAGGAATAACCATATATAATGATGTCATACTAGGCCCATTCCTATCTTTCTGGTAGAGCAGAGAACATCACTGTCCTAGTAACAGCAGAAACCAGTAGAAATGTGACACTTAAGATGTGGTTTAAAAGTAAAGAGCCCATCTCTCCTGGATACTCTAAAGAAGTCCTCCCAAGGGTCCCTTTTGGGGGTAGAAGGTCTCTTCCTTAAAATAAGAACTACAACAAAATAAACTGTTGGTTGTATGCCTGAAACAAGTTGGATGGTTGTTAATGTCCCCAAATCTCCATGGTGCTCTCAGGAGACTTCACTCCTATTCTGCCAAGAGAAAAAATTGGTGCCATCCTGAGCAGGCCGCTGTGTCTGCTGAGAGCAGGTTAGCTCTAGTTTCACATGGGCTTAAGGGAAAGAAAGCACTATCCTTCATAATCCTATCTAGAAATAGACAAGGTATAAATAATATAGTATTTAATACTAGGATGCTTGAACCCAAAGCCTCCTGATATGTGGTGTGACTAATGTATACAGAAGGAACATGAATATAATAAAGAATCCAAACAAGTCCGAGTGCCCAAAGCTGTGTGGGCTGTCCTGGATCATTTCTCCTGGGATAGAATTCCACACAGCCTGGAACAATGTGGCCCCCA
This sequence comes from Potos flavus, assembly GCA_028534135.1. NCBI lineage: Eukaryota > Metazoa > Chordata > Mammalia > Carnivora > Procyonidae > Potos > Potos flavus. The sequence goes on from CM052898.1 coordinate 15,994,698, forward strand.
AGTTCCTAGTAAGGCTGGAGTGTCTGGCAGGAGATTCTCTTGCTAACAGATGCTCTGGTGCCTGAGCCAGACCACAGAGCTTCTGAAACTGGTCGAGTCTGCTCTCAGAAGAGAGGTGCAAACACACTGTGAGTTCTCTTTCTCCAGTGTCATACTAGGATGCAGGACTTCAGAGGGTCGCACCTAGCCACTGAGGCAGGCAGGTCTCTGTCACTGTTGGCTGCAGCTCTGTCACAGTGCTCCCAGCCCCCTAAGATTGCTGGTAGCTGAAAAACAGTTTCCTTCTAATACCTTTCCCTTGCCGTAAAGACCCCAGGATGTTTCAGGCCAATCCCTGACATAATAAGATGCCTCAGGTTCATTACCTTGCTCCTTCCCAGCAGTTGCTTGTGTGGACTTACAGGAATCTAGATTTTTGATGTGTCGTCATGGTATAGTGAAGCTGTTCTTGACACATAACCACTCCAAGCCAGGTATCAGGAAACTCTAGTCCCTGGGCCAAATCCAGCCAGCAGCATATTTCTGTACCATCTTCCAGCCATGAATGTTTTTTCACATTTTAAAAGAGTTGTGAAAACAAACAACTTGTAACAGAGACCTATGTGACCCACAGAGCCTAAAATATGTACTATCTCGCTTCTTACAGAAAAAGTTTGCTGACCTCTGCTTCCTCTTAAGTCCTTAGTCTCCTGGCATGCAGCTCTACCAACAGCTGGCATTGGCTACTCTGGCAGACTGTGAAAAGGACAAAGACAGTATATTTGGAGGCCGTCCTACAAGAACAACCTCATTCATTCATCTTTCCATTCCAGAAACTCCGGTGCATGTCAGCTGAGCGCTAAGCACTCAGAGATATAAGGCATTGCTGATGCTGTTAGGTGCTCTGCTAACCTCAGGAAGCCAAGTTCATGTAACAAAGGGAGGCAGGGCCACCCTCAATAATACCCACTCCCACACCCCACAGAGAAACCACCCCTTCCCAGAACGCTCTCAGCATTCCTCCGTGCTGCCTACGAGCTGCCTAGCCCCCCACACCCAGCCAGATTTCATCAACATCTTTCCAACAAATACCATGGTCCGGTCCCCTGGCATTAAACCCTGGAAAGCATCAGAATTACCTGGTGATTTTATTTGTTTGTTTAATGTATGTGCACAAACCTCACCCGAGACCAACTGGAATCTCACAGGGTAGATGCTAGAAATCTAGTTTTAATAAGCTCCCTAGGTGATTAAAATACAGCCAGCCAGACAGTAGTCTGCAAACTAACTTCACAAACCATTGCTCAGGCCTTCTCTTTCCCATCCTCATTGTAGTGTGCCTATCCTCAAACCTCTCCTGGTAATATTTCCTTGCAGTTGGTCCTAAAGTTTACAGGAGCCTCCTGGAGACAATTTGGGAAAAGATGCCTTAACCCACACGCATGATTCACCTGGTGGGCTTTGTGAACATATAACACGGAACCGGGACAGCCAAAGAGCAAGGAACCTAGGAGGCTATCTGTAAGGCAGGCCTGGGTCATTAGATCCTGGGAGCCTTTCACACTGGCTGCTTCTTAGGTTTTCTCCTAGTTCCAGGAGAATTAGTAGAGAGCTCTATTTCAGTGATCCCCCAGAGAGCTTTTGATAAGAGGGCCCCAGCAACATTAACTATCGCAGTTCTCGAAATTGAGGCCATAATTTGCAAAATTGCAACCCATAAAGCAGCCTAACATCCACTCTGCTGAGAATAGCCCTGGTCTTAGGCAAGTGTGTTCTCCAAATAAAGAGCAGGGAAAGATCTGATGAAATCAAGCTGCTTCAGTCTGTAACTCAGAGGGTATGTTTACTTGTTTTGATAAATTTTCTCAGCAAGATATCACTAAAGGCATTCTGTTTAAATAGAAAATTTAAAAAGAATGAAAACCGTAGGAATATCTAGCTCAGTCCTTCCATTTGAAATTGACATTTTGATTTACAATGCCGTGGAGCCCAGAAACCATGGGCTCACTTTATGAAATCAACACAGACCAAATTCTGCCATTATCAATCTTCAAGATAATGCCCACTTTTATATGAGTATTCTATATCATATATTGCTAGGAAAAGCTTAAATGTTTCATTTGAAGGACACATTTATTTACGGCTAACTTTTGTATAGAGTCACAGGAATTTAAAATATTTGTACAAGCTGAATACTAGAATACTATTGCTGGTAGCCAGTATCTGCTTTTACTTGTCATGTGGATTATCTTAAATGATTTCTAGAGAGTGCTAGTTTAAACCAGAGTAGTAGTTTTAAAAGTACCTGTTCTTTAGATTAGATATCAAAATTCTCTATTCACTTTATGCCAAATCAGCCTGGAAATTTAATAACTACTTAAATTCCACAGAAAAGCTAATGTGTAACTAAAAGACTTTCATCAAAAGAAGGCTCTAAGATGTCTGTTTCAATTGTTAGAAATTCAAGGTGTAACCAGCTCTCATTTATCCCGTTATAATAGCAATTACCTATAGGAAGGTTCCCATATAATTTTGAATTTTCCTTCAGGGGACTGATTTTATTCAGCTCCTGCCCATAGTAGCAAACTGATGGGTTTCAGTTTCCCTTCTGCTTTCCCTTCCTACCCTACCTGCACATCTGAGTGCTATTTTCATGATATGCTAGGAAGGCCCAAGCAGAGATGTCCAAAAGAGGCAGATTCAAGCCAGACTCATGAAAATTCGAAGTAGAGGCTCTCCTCACCCAGGAGAGAAGGCTGTGTGAATTGCAGGGATAGACACCCTCTAGGCTGTCTTGCCTTGCCAGCAATTAGTTACATTTGTATGTGATTTTCAGAACAAATTTTCCTTTTTCTTCATGGTAGCCTCAGGGCTATTTGGGGAACAGGATGTTTTTCACACATTAGAGAAAGTTCTCTGGGCTGTCAGAGAATAAGTAATTGCTTCTTATGGGCTGCTCTTCCCCCACTTGCGTGGAAGTATTTTAAGAGCTTCCTTATGCAACCAGATAGCCATGGCTACGTTCCTGGTATAGTAAGACGACCTGAAGAATAGAAGGTCAGCTCATGAAGACCTCAAAACCCAGGTATATGCCAGTCCTGGTCTACCACGTTTCATGCATAAGAGACGCTAAGACACTTCCACAATCAGAGAGGTGGCCTGTGCAGAAAAGGAGCCATCATCATGTGTCTGACCAAACCAGAGAGCTCACTTGCTAACCAGAAACAATACCTGTTTATGTCATTGTGATTCCAAGTAAGGAGCTTTTAGATGGGCCAGTTTTGCTAAGAACTGAGGTAGAAAGAATATTCTGAATTGGCTTGTTTTGCAAGTTAATCATTCCATCACCTCTCAGTTGAATTCTACAGGCTGCTAACATGTCTTCACTTTGGTCTTGTGTGTTTTCCTTTGCCATTTTTCCTTGAAGATTTTTTTCCCAGAGACTTTACTACGGTGTTGTTGTTTTGTTTTTGTTTTTGTTTTTTTTTGAAAGTCAAAAGCCCTTCTTTAGAATATATGGATAAAACTGGTCATGTTACGAAATTAGAGCAGCCCAAATGAGCTCCCCCTACACACGAGCAGACAATCCCACTCCCCTAAAAAAGGCAGATGTGGTCATTCCTTAGGTCATTTCAGCTTGCAGTTTGAGCTGCTTCTGCCCAGTCTCAAGCAGCAGATATTGGCAAAGTGGGCGGGAGTCAGAGCACAGGAAAGCAATAAGAGCACAACAGATTGCCCCCCGCCCCCGGTGCTTTAACCCCTGTGATTCTGAAGAGTCATCTGCTCCCAGAGCACATGCCACACAAAGAAGAAAAAATGACAGTCCAGTGACCTCTGTCTGGCACTCCAGGAAGGGATGGGATTTGGAGCCAAGCCTCCAGAAGGAAAAAGTAGTGTATCCTCTAGAAAGATTCAGAATGATTAAGAGTTGGAAAAAGAAAACCTATAAAAGAAAAAGGAAACTACTTTTTTTTGGAGGGAAAGGAGAAGGGATTAGTAGTAAAGGCATAGACATGATAAAAATAAGTGTTATTCCTGTCGATTCTAAAATCTTTCCACTTTGGAAGGCTCGGATTTCGGCTATTCTCCTGGAGGGTAGAGAGACTGAGTAGTCACCTATAATATGAGAGAAGATTCTCTGCCCCACCTTTTCCCACCCTAGACAGGGTGTGGTGAACACCTTTAGAATTCAGACTTAGAGGACACATGACTAACCGACCTAGTACCGTTGCACCGAAACCGGTAGATGTCCATCATTATTAACCAAGCTTGCAATGCCCCGAGCACCCACCTGAACCCTGGAGGACCCAAATGCTAGGCTGGTCCTCCATACAAATGGGGCGGTGTGGCTTCTGTGGTCATGAAGACGTGGCATTTCTTTCCCCATAGGCGATATCCGCAATGACCTGTACCTAACCTTGGAGAAGGGGGATTTCGAGAGAGGGGGAAAGAGTGTACAAAAGAATATTGAAGTGACCATGTATGTGCTTTACGCAGATGGAGAAATACTGAAGGTAAGATTTGCCAGTCAGTTTGGAATGGAGGCTAATCCTGTAATGATTTTTGTGATTCTATGGACTTTGTATCCAGAGATCCATTCTCCTCAGGCAGACCTCACTCAAATGACTGCATAGGCATTCTTCTCTGCCTTTTCTTTTCTTCAAGGAAACCCTGCAGTATGCTTTGATGATGACTTCCAGTGTCATACAGCCTGTTTAGAAATTCTTCCTAGTGTCTGACCCCAATCCTTCCTGCTCCAATTTAGACCTATTCCCTCTAGTTCTGCCCTACATGTTACTTTTTCTGCCATTCTGTCTAGCATCAAGCTGCCTACTTTTGGTAACTGTTATTAGGTCCCACTCTTTTTGTTCCTTAAGCTAGTAAAGCTGCACTTGCTCTTTGGTCAAGTGTGGGACTTAGGCACTCACTTGCTGGTACCAAGTTATGTGACAAGGAACAGCAGAGTCAGGCTCTAAAAGATTATTTCCGGGACGCCTGGGTGGCTCAGTTGGTTAAGTGGCTGCCTTCGGCTCAGGTCATGATCCCAGGGTCCTGGGATCGAGTCCCGCGTCGGGCTCCTTGCTCGGCAGGGAGACTGCTTCTCCCTCTGCCTCTGCCTGCCACTCTGCCTGCTTGTGCTCTCTCTCTCTCTGATAAACAAACAAACAAACAAATAAATAAATAAATCTTTAAAAAATAAAAAATAAAAAAAAATAAAAGATTATTTCCAGCCAATGCCAGTATGAAGATGCAAGTATATCTTCTGTCACTCTTCATTCAAAGTGAAGACCTGGAGTGCTGTTTTTCCACTGTCAGTATGTCAGTTTTTCCCTCAGTCATGTCATGGTGAAGTCCCTGACAAATAACAAGGTATCATTTGCATAGCACTTGATAGAAGGCAAATCACTCTTTTACAGTCCTTGCTCCTGTATGTTGACAATAGCCTTGTGAGGCAGGCAAGACAGGAACGATGATCCACATTTTATGGAAGGAAAAAAGTAAATTTCGTCAAAATCATCTCCCAAAGCTAGAAAGAAATAGAGGAGAACGTTTATTTGGTGGTAGAAACAATGATTTGTATTATTTTTTAAAAACCCACCTCAAGAAAATAAATTAACTTTAAAAGGAAGGAGGGTGGCACCCGGCTGGCTCAGTTGGAAGAACATGTGACTTTTGATCTAGGGGTCTTGAGTTCGAGCCTTACATTGGGTGTAGAGATTTTACTAAAAAAAAAAATTAATTAAAAAAACCTATCTCGAGGTGCCTGAGTGGCTCAGTGGGTTAAAGCCTCTGCCTTCGGCTCAGGTCATGATCTCAGGGTCCTGGGATCGAGCCCCGCATCAGGTTCTCTGCTCAGCGGGGAGCCTGCTTCCCCCTCTCTCTCTGCCTGCCTCTCTGCCTACTTGTGATCTCTCTCTGTCAAATAAATAAATAAAATCTTAAAAAAAAAAAAAAAAAACCTAGCTCAAGGACTAAGGCATGTCCATTGTTTGCATGCCCAACGCCAAGGTCAGCAGAGCTGTCAGCTGCTCACACCACCCTTGTGCAGATAGGGAGTTGCTCCTGATTGCATTACCTGCGACTTCCTGTCTTCCAGGAAGATGGGACTACATCTTCATGGCAATATTTGGAAACAGGGTCAAGTTAAATCTGGTTCTGCCTTATCTATATCCAAGGACAGTCAGCCAAGGGCAACCTAAAATGCCAATGCAACATTGGGGTAAGGAAGATTGGAAAACAAGCTCTCTACACTTCATAAATTAATTAATTTTCTGATCAGGTGAAGTGTCACGTACAGTTGACTTCTCCTACGGAGTTCACTGTTTCCTTTCTGAATGAGGATGATGAGCCCATCTTGGTGGTTCAGATACACTGTTCAGCTTCCCTCCAGTTTATTGAGCAGTGTGTGTGGTTATTTCTGCCCCAAGGAAAAGGAGGAGCATTGTTGACTGTGGATTCTTTTTGCCATCTACACAGTTGTCTCCAAAAGTTTTGAATTTAAGTCAAATGAATTTTCTCATCTTGTAGATTTGGCCTGGTGGGAAAATAGGACCTGCACAAAGGAGAAAACGTCCTAGTGCCACACAGAAGTCCTGGGGCTTCCTCTGGGAAGATGACACTTTATTTTGCTTCTCTCTTTCAGGATTGCATAAGCTTGGGTTCAGGAGAGCCAAACAGGAGCTCCTACCACTCCTTTGTCCTCTACCACAGTAATAGTCCTCGCTGGGGAGAGATTATCAAATTGCCCATCCCCATCGACCGGTTCCGGGGCTCCCACCTGCGCTTCGAGTTCAGACATTGTTCCAGTGAGTGAGACTTCTCGCCACATTCCTTGGAGGATATGAATGTCCTCTTGTCTAACTCTTTCCTCAGAAAGAGAATTCAGTGGTTCTTATTATTGGGGCAAGAAAATGAGGAGTTCTGAATAAATGGGTACGCAAGGATGAGATGTCATCAGAGGCTGCTCTTTAGGCAGTGACTCAAACCATGGCGTCTGGTACTGGCCCTTCCTAGGGTCTGACCCAGACACTGGATAATTACCAGTGTCATTCCCCTTTGGGTGTTTCCTTTCTACATATTAAACTGCTTCTCAAAGAGCCTCTGGTTTATCAAGACCAGCATTCTAGTTTCTATTTGAGTCTAGGTAGCCTGTGTACCTTGGGATATAAATGGAAACCTGGTCCAGTACATTTCTCATCATTCCTGCAGTCAGGTAGCTACCTAATTAATGAAAGCAAGGGATGAAGAAGTAAAGAATGTAGGTGATAAGCACAAGGGGAATTTCTGTTAAAAAGCAAAGTGAGGGGCAAAACCAACTAACACTTAGCTCTGGTTGCAGCAAAGGACAAAGGGGAAAAGAAACTCTTTGGCTTTGCATTCTCACCCCTGATGCGGGATGATGGCACCACTCTCTCAGATGACATCCATGAGCTCTATGTGTACAAGGTATGGAGCCTGGCTGTCTCTCACCTCAACCCTCACACCCCTGAGACCACTCTCACACATGGTTCTCAGTGGGCAGGCCAAAGGATCCAGGGTAGTACGCTGGCGGCTGACAGCAGGACCGCCGTGGGCAGGCTTTTGTCTTCTAATTACAGTGGCCTTCCTCCCACAAGTAATGCCAGCAGGCCCTTTGCTTCCCACCTCCCATTTCACAAGTAGTGGCAGTCTGCTTCCAACCCCTCTGTGCCGTTGTGGCCTTGGCTACTACGTTCAGACACCTGACATTTGAGATCATGGTTCTGTCAGCTGTCACAGCGCTGCTGCCCCCCGGAGTTGCCTGCACCCCAGGTGGAGGCTGCCTGCCCCACCATGTCTTCTTTAAAAGGCACGTGAGCCATGCTGGGGAGTTTCCAAACAGAAAGCACTCTTCTAAGAGGACCTGAGGCCCAAGTTTTAGCCTCAGGAAGATGAGAGCAAACATCAACATCAAAACATCTCCTGCGACCTGCGTTTTACACATGGCGTGGTTTGGGAAACATTCTGTATTCTCTACCTTTGCCTGCAGTGCGATGAGAATAGCACGTTTAACAACCACGCTCTGTACCTGGGCTTGCCCTGCTGCAAAGAGGACTACAATGGCTGCCCCAACATCCCCTCCAGCCTCATCTTCCAGCGCAGCACCAAAGAGTCTTTCTTCATCTCCACACAGCTCTCCTCCACCAAACTCACCCAGAATGGTAGGTGATGGGATCTGCAGGTGGCTGCCCTCCCTGTCCTCAGTGGCTGGTTTCATGTCGCTGATGCATGCTAAGGGAGACAGAACTTAGTTGCTTTTTCATGCCACAATGAGGGCATTCTTTTCACCTGAAATTGGAGGAACCACTCCGCAGTAGCAGCCTGTAAAGTTTCCCATGGTTTTAGCAGCCCCAGAGTCCAGCTCCAGATTTCACAGATGTGTCTTTGGCCTTGAGGTTGACACTAAAGAGGCTGTTGTAATGCTTGTGGCTATTTCTCTTCCTCTAGATTCCACCGGGCGGGGAGGGTCTGGGCTTTGCTTGTCCTTGGCATAGCCAGTGTTCACCCTCTTTTGCACTTGCTTTTTTAGTGGACCTCCTTGCTCTGCTGAAATGGAAGGCTTTTCCAGACCGGATTATGGACATCCTAGGGCGGCTGCGGCATGTCAGCGGGGAAGAAATTGTTAAGGTATGGCTTCCTGAAATTCATACATGCTGCCTGAACAAGAATCTGGGCAGAAGTCCTCACTTCTCCTTGATTTCTACCGGAACCCCTCTAAGACCATTTCTCGAAATATAACTAGATGAGTAGAAATAAAGTTGTTTTTCTTTTCTTTTCTTTTCTTTTGTTAGCTTCTCTCTCTTTTTTTTAAGATTTTATTTATTTATTTGACAGAGACACACAGCGAGAGAGGGAACACAAAGCAGGGGGAGTGGGAGAGGGAGAAGCAGACTTCCCGCTTAGCAGGGAGCCGGATGTGGGGCTTGATCCCAGGACCCTGGGATCATGACCTGAGCCAAAGGCAGACACTTACCTACTGAGCCACCCAGGCACATTGTTAGCTTCTCTTTTTAAGGAGGGTATCACATCAGGCTTATTACCTTTTAGAAACTATATTTAAGTCATAAACCCTATTTTCTGATTGTTTTTCTTCCTAGAAAGCAAAACAATAATGAGAGGGTAGTGGTCAAGGCATCCTCTCAGAAACACACCCAGTGCTTTGTGCTGCCTCCTCTCCCTTCCTTAAATCTCTTTCTTGTTTTCCTTATTTGTAACCCTTTAACCACAAACCTAGCCTGAAATCTTTCTGGCTCTACTGGCTTGATTATCTAGAAGAATTCTAAATACTCCTCATTAACTTATAGCTGCTGATTTTGCCCTGTCTCTCACTTAGAGTCCATACTAAGGACCCTTCCCCACTCCCTGTCTCAACTGCTTTCTCTAGGTACCTTTGTGACATTTCCCATCTAATGGCCTGAGCAGACTGACAACAACACTGCCAGTCCCCAGTTGTCTTCCATAGGGCTTCTCTGCATTGTGCGGGGTGTTTGCCCACCTGGTTTTAGCTCAAGAAAACCCGCAGGTGCCTCCTGATGGTGTAGGCCCCACAGGTGGATTCTACACAGTGGATTGAACTCTGCTGAGGACAACGGAGGTGCCTTTGATGATCAGCAAGAGCGGTGGACTGTAGGGTAGAGACTAAATTTCAAGAAGGCAGCTTGTCCTTCAGCGAGCTATCTTAGTTCTGTCATCGTAATTACCAAATCAATGAGCACAGATAACCCTGTGGATACTTTCATTTTATAGCACCATTGACTCAGTAACATACACGGCATCTCCAAACAAGAACAGTTTTGAAGTCTGTATACCTCTATGTATTTTTATGAAGTCTTGTCTGAATTTTGTTTTCATCAATTAAACAGAGTATCATCAATTTTTAAGAAAAAGATCTCTTAAACAAGCTAATACTAGCTTTGTTTTGTTTTGTTTTGCTTTGCTTTGCTTTGTTTAGGTGGGGGGAGGGAGAGAGAGAATCTTAGGCAGGCTCCATGCTCAGCACAGAGCCTGATGTGGACTCAATCTCACGACCCTGAGATCAGGACCCTCAGACCATAACCCTGAGATCATGACCTGAGCTGAAATCAAGAGTTGAGCACTGAACCGACTGAGCCACTCAGGCGCCACTGCTAGTACTAGTTTTTGAAACTGAAGATCAGTTTATTCTCAGGGCATTTTTTTCTTCTAAACATATTAAAAATATCAATTAGTAAACAGAAAGGTATTTAAAAAATCTTTAATCTTTTTCAGTTTGAGTTGTTGTATTGCTGATAAGAAAATATCCTATCAGCATATCTGATTTTAGTATCAATAATTGATCTCAAGCCACCAGAAGAGTGTGTAAAGAATCTGCTAGATTTTTAAATATTTTTCTTACTTTTTATTAGAATATTTCAAACATACACAAAAGTAAAATTGTAGAAAGAACCCTATGAGTACCTATCACCTAGCATCAATAACCTTCAGCCTGTGGCCAGTACTGCCCATCAACACTCCCATCCACGCCTGCCACTTCAGACATTGCTAGGAAATAAATTATAAACATTGTATCATTCAGTTGCCTTTTGACCAACAGAATGTTAGATTTGATTTTTAAAGACTGTTAGATTATGCTGAGTGAAATAAGTCAATCAGAGAAAATCAATTATCATATGGTTTCACTTACTTGTGGAGCATAACGAATACCATGGAGGACATTAGGAGAAGGAAGGAAAAGTGAATTGGGGGAAATCGGATGGGGAGAGAACCATGAGAGACTGTGGACTCTGAGAAACAAACTGAGGGTTTTGGAGGGGAGGGGAGTGGGCGGATGGGTGAGCCTGGTGGTGGGTAATGAGGAGGGCATGTATTCCGTGGAGCACTGGGTGTGGTGCATAAACAATGAATCTTGGAACACTGAAAAAATAGAATAAAATTAAGATTTTAAATAAATAAATAATAAATAAATTCATCTTCCTTACATTCCCATGGGGGAAAAGAAAAAAAGACTGCTAGTATCCATGAGTATTTATCATCCTCTCCCTTGGATTTTGCATCTTAGAAACAAAAGGCAGAAACAAAATGGTGCTTCTAGATCTTTTACCCTCACTGTTAGCCCTCAGCAGCAGCTTTCTCCCTTCTCCCAGAATACTGATTTCTAGACCAAAACATGGTTTCTATAGCTAAGGGCTAGCCTACCATACCCTCATTCAAGTGTTCTCTATAGAGTTAGGCCACAGTAGAGAGTAAGGGGACTACAGCACTCTTTGGGGTCCTGGGAAAGTGAACTCTTTTTCTCAAAAAAATTTGACATCAGAACCACTTAGATTTTCATTATTTCAAAGTTATAATTCTACATGGGCGTCCTGTGTTTTTTAGATAACTATTCTTTCCTTAGAAGTTTAGCTCTCACTTAAGAGAGAGCCTCTCCTAATCTCTCTCAGGACCCTGTGGGCTATACACAAACACCCTGAGTCCACCTAGTTATCCCTTTGTTAGGTGGAGGAGAGATATTCGATTATTTTTAAGTGGTGGTTTGAGATCTTGGATTTTTGAGTTTGTTTATTAGGAGATTAAAGTCACTGATGTATGGAAGTTTGACCATGTGTACAAGGTCCTAAGACATGAGCCCTCTGATTTTTATGTTACAGTTTCTGCAAGACATCTTAGATACACTCTTTGTGATTTTGGATGATAATACAGAGAAATATGGCCTGTTGGTGTTTCAGTCTTTGGTAAGTCTCACCCTTCCTGACTTTCATTTTTGTTAGTTATTTCTGTCACATGTTTTTAAAAATCCAAGGGAAGCAATTTATTAGAATGAGTCAATGCAAGGTACAAATGTTTCCAGTAGAAAAGTGGCTGAGGAGTGTCACCCAAGGAAGGCCAACCAACCAACTTACCAGGCAGATCCCGACATCAAATTTGAATAATTCAGCCTGGTCAAGTCCGGGCCTCAACTTTCTAGTTCTAGTACTCAGTCTCATGATTGTTGCAGAGTTGCCTAGCCCCTGAAATAGAGACCTACACACCAATAGTATGCTCAGAGATGAATATAGGAAACCAGGTGGCCTGTTCTTTCACCTGCACAGTAGGATATAACCACCAGGAAGAGCAGAGACTCACCCATGCTGGTCTGAGCATCACACTGTCTCCCTATGTGCAGTCGTTTGGGAACCGGAATCTCCAGCAGTTGCTTAGTGAGAATGGACAGTGGCTTGAACATTCAGTGCATTTAGCTTAATAGATCCTGTCCCGTAGGAGTGCTGTACATTCAAGGGGAACCACATACTGTAAGTCTCCCTAACAGATGAGGAGCAGACACGAGAGTTAAAATGACACGTGCATGGTTTGCCCCTTTGGCTTTTCTTCTTCCTTGCTCTCCTGGCCCGCCAACCCCATTTCTGAAGGGCACAGCCTTTCATAGGCTGAGCTGGCTTAGAGGATAATCTTTTTTTTCTTCTGTTTTCTAAATTTTCTGAGACACCTTCGTATTTATGCCACCATACACAGATATTGTTCTGCTTTCTCCTAATTTGTATTACACCACCTAGCATTATTGTGAAGAGACTCAGAGTAACACTGGCACAGACAGATGAGCCCCGAGTCTGAATTCAGAGGCTGGGGCCTATAGAAATAGAACAGACAGGACAGAAACAGACACAGATTAGAAATCTTACATTCTCTGCCCATGGGGAACACTAGAAAAAACACTGACAGTTTGTCATTCCTTAAAGAAGCAAGAGTTCTGTTTTCTGCTGGAGATAAGCCCAAGGCCTCCAGTGAACCCAGGTACCCTCCATCTCCTCCAGGTATTCATCATCAACCTGCTCAGAGACATCAAGTATTTCCACTTCCGGCCTGTAATGGACACATACATCCAGAAACACTTTGCTGGAGCCCTGGCATACAAGTAAGTTCCATTTGGCATCATTAGTAGGACTTGGTTTGAATAGAAAGACGGGCTTAAAAAAGGCTCAGTGACAACCACCATTCATTCAGCTGACTTTTTTTTTTTACTTAATTTTTTTCTAATTGTGGTAAAATACATAGGATATAAAATACCTATTTTTAGGTGTATAGCTCAGTGGCATTGAGTATGTTCACATTGTTGTACAACCATCACCACCATCCATCTCTAGAACTTTTTCAGCTTACCAAACTGAAATTCTGTATCCATTAAATATTAACTCCCATCACCCCTCCCCATCCCACTGCCCCTAGGCAACCACCATTATACTTTCTGTCTCTGAATGTGCCTGTTCTACTACCTCATGTCAATACTTGTCTATTTGTGTCTAGCTTATTTCACTTACCATAATATCTTCAGGGTTCATCCACGTCGTAGTGTGTGTCAGAATTTCCTTCCTTTTAAAGGCTGAATAATGTTCCACTGTACATATATACCGCATTTTGTTTACCCACTTACCTGTCAATGAATTGTGAATAATGCTGCTATGAACATGGGGACACAAATCTCTCTTCAAGACCCTTCTTTCTGTTCTTTTTGACATATACCTAGAAGTGGGATTACTGGTTCATAAGGTAGTTCTATTTTTAATTTTTTGAGGAACCACCATACTGTTTTCCACAGCAGCTGCACCATTTTACATTCCCACCAACAGTGTTCAAGGGCTCCAGTTTCTCCAAGTCCTCAAGTCAAGACTTGATATTTTCTGTTGTGTTTTTTGGGAGGAGTAGGGATTTTATAGTAATCATCCTTAATTGGTGTCAAGTGGTATCTCATTGTAGTTTTGATTTACATTTGCCTAATGATTAATGATGCTGAGCATCTCTTCATGTATTTATTGACCATTTGTATATCTTCTTTGGAGAAAAATTTATTCAAGTCTTTTGCCCATTTTTTAAACAGGTTGTTTTGTTTTTTATTGTTGAGCTGTAGGAATTCTTTATATAATCTAGATATTAACCCCTTGTCAGGTACTCGATTTGCAAATATTTTCTCCCATTGTCTTTCTGTTGATTGTGTCTTTTGATGTACAGAAGTTTTCAGTTTTGCTATAGTCCAGCTTATCTATTTTTTCTTTTGTTTCCTCTGCTTTTGATGGCATATCCAAGAAATCATTGCTAAATCCAGTGTCATAGAGCTTTTTCCCTGTTTTTGTCTATGAGTTTAATTTTTAGTTTTAGCTATTACATTTAGGTCTTTGATGCATTTTGAGTTAATTTTTGTTTTTTGTGTAACGTAAGAATCCAACTTCATTCTTTTGCATGTAGATATCTAGTTTTCCTAATATAATATTGAAAAGACTATCCTATCCCCATTGAATGCTCTTGGCACCCTTGTTCAAAATCATTTGACCATCTCTGTGAGGATTTATTTCTGGGCTCTGTTATTTTATTGATGTGTATGTCTGTCTTTATGCCACTACCATGCTGTTTTGGTTACTATAGTTTTGTAGTAAGTTCTAAAATCAGGAGGTGTGAGTCCTCTAACTTTTTTCTTCTTTTTCAAGATTGTTTTGGCTATTTGGGGACCCTTGAGATTCCATATGAACTTCAGGATGAATATTTCTATTTCTGCAAATAATGTTGTTGGGATTTTGATAGAGATTGCATTGAATCTATAGATCACTTTGGGTAGTGTTGGCGTCTTAATAGTTTTAGTCTTTCAATCAATGAACATAAGTGTGTTTCCTTTTCTTATCTTTAATTTCTCTCAGCAACATTTTAGTTTTCAAAGTACAAGTCTATAAGTCTTTCACTTCTTTGGTTAAGTTAGTCCTAAATATTTTATTCTTTTCTGATGCTACTGTAAATGGATTTTTTTCCTTGATTTCCTTTTTGAAGTACTCATTATAAGTGTATAGAAATGCAAATTATTTTTGTATCTGAATTTTATATCCTGCAATTTTGCTGGATAAATTTTGCATTTATTAGTTCTAAAAGGTGTTTTGCGGAATCTTCAGTTTTTTGTACATGTAAGACCATGTCAGCTACAAAGATAATCTTGTTTCTTCTTTCTAGTTTGAATGCCTTTTATTGCTTTTTCTTGCCTAACTGTTCTTCCAATACTATGTTGAATAGAAGTGGCAAAAGCAGGCATCCTTGCCTTATTCCTAATCTTAGAGGAACAACTTTCTTTCACTGTCGTATAGGGCATTAGCTGTGGTCTTTGAGCTCTCATTTTAAACCATAGTTTACTACACAGGTGTCATACTTTTGCTTCTAAGAAATGGTGGCAAAGCTACTAAAAGTCTTGATTTTTCCATGAGAAACATGTGAATAGGTATATATAGCACCCGCAAATAAATATCAGAGAAATAAAAAATTGGTAAAAGATACAAATAGTTAACATGGAAAACAGAGGTTATCTAAAACTGTTAAATCAATTTTAAAAAGTCATCACTTTCTTCTGTGGAATTAGCACAATTTTTGAAAATACAAGTAAAACCCAAGGGCGATGAGGCTCTGGAGTCCCTGGAACTCTGGCGCTTTGATGTCACTCGGTAGAGCAGGCACCATGCTATGCTTTAGGCGTTGTCATCATCTCATTAGTATTCACAATAACTTCGAAGTGTACTACGGTTTTCTCTGCATGTTAAATGAAGAAAATGGCACAGAGGGATCAAATAACTAGCCCAAGGACACAGAGCTAGAAACTGATAGGCCCCAGATGTGAACCCTGCTGTCTAAGGCCTGTACTTGACTCCTGTGCCCTGTTGCCACGTGAGGAACAGGCCTTCTGATCCTGTCAGCTTCCTTCACTCAGTTTCCTCGGTCCTAAGGAAATAAAATATATGAGATAAAGGTGGAGCAGGGAGGGGCACACAGGACTGTATACCTTTATCTCTGTCTACTATTTACTAGTCATTGTTGTATATTCTGGAGACACGGCAAGTTTAGACAAAACAAAAATACATGCAAAGTCCAGGACTTTGGGGAAACTTTCTTACAAAGAAGAAATGTGTGTCAGGGAGAGTGAGAAAGAAGGATTATAATTGCTAATTAAAATGCAGCAACTCTATGGATGAGGTATGTTGTCTGAGCGAGGAGCAAGGTATGTTGTCTGGTCTCAGATGATCTGGAGATTCCACAGCTGTAACGGACCCATCGCTCCATTCTGACTCATCAGGAGCATATTATTCCTGTGTGGCTAATTCTGGGCTGCAGAAATTTCAAGCTGCATTGCTTTTGAATTAAAGTGGGGTTTCTGGAACTGTTCTCTTTCCAGGGAGCTCATCCGCTGTTTGAAGTGGTACATGGACTGCTCAGCAGAACTGATTCGACAGGACCACATTCAGGAAGCCATGCGGGTAATGTACTGAGCTCACTGTACATAAGGGGCCCGCCCTGCAGTTGTTTGTCAGTAATGGCAATGGTCTATAGCATGCAGGACAAGCGTAGACATCCTAGTACACTGGCCTGCTCTCAGGAACGCTTTGGACCACAGAAGTCCCCGTTCCTCACCTTGATTTTGCCCCAGATCTTTAGGCCTAATAATGTTATCTTAAGGCCAGAAGGATGGATGATGTGCGTGGAGCTCCTGGCCATCCTTCCTGTCTGGTTTTTGCCAACAGCATCCATCTCTGCTTCCACTGGCCAAAGCACCATATCTCCTTCTAAACCAGTGTTGGTGGCAACATTGATTAGAATTAAGATCTTCCAACACTTTCCCTTGTTCAGTGGTTACTAAACATTGTTTTTTTTTTTTAGAACTGTCTTAAGTGAAAAGAGCTGAGTGTGAATGCACTATATATGGATATGTTGAGAAGAAGGTAATCCTAAAACCTTGACCTTTGGAGGAACCCAGGGTCCCCCATGGCAGCACCCCTGTGTGGACAGGTTCCACGATAAGGCAGCCTTTTGCATTTCTAGGCAGCTCCAGTTTTCAGGGGACCATCTTCATTGTGAGTTAACTTCACTTTCTGGTAACTTCTTTTCATGGTACTGCTTCTACTGTAGAGAATCACCCATGAGAATGTTGATCCCTCTTTTGCTTGGCAGTTCTCCAGATAGCTATTTAGAGAAAGCTGTCATATCCTCTGGGAACTCACAAGTCCATGCTTTCTTCCTTTCCACCCCTACCTACGTTTTCGTGTTCTCGAGTTACTTTTTTAAAATTGTTTTTAAGCCTGTCTTTCCCACCCTTTCCAGTTAGCAATGAAAGAAGAATGGCGACAAAGTTGTTCCACTTTTTCTGTCCCCTTCCAATTTCACATCATCTGCTGCAAGTACTACTGGGCCTGTGATTTTGCTGTTCTTGTCCACAGGGTAACAGGTGAGACAGGTGTTTCCCCAAGCGTCATCAGACTCAAGAGGCAAAATCAAATCATAGGACTGTGTTCACCTGTCTCTTCTCTGTACATTCCTTAAAAACCCAAGGCCACAATTGTTATTTCTGTGCTCCCTCATATAATACATATCTACAAAGCAGTCAGCATCAGGATGCAAAGACGAGTCGAGTAAGACAGGCCTCCCCCCTTGAAGAAAACGTTCCCAGTGAAGCATGCATGAGCACAGGTATAGAGCAGGGTTCTGAGTGTGATGTGAGGGCAGGGCCCAGGTTCTATTCGTCTCTTAACCCAGTACCTGTCAGGTGCCTCATATGATCTTTGAGGGGATAAAAGTTGAGTTAAATGCAAACGATTCTCTTTGAGTCTCAAAATTAATTGCTCAGAATACTGGAGAAGGCATCACAGAAGAGGTTGTTTTCTCCTAAGAATCATTCATTCGGTCAGTCACTTGATGTTGCTTGATAGCCACCATGTGTCGAACACTGTAGGAGCCCCTGGGGACTCAGCAGGGGCCCAAGCAGAAAAGGCTAGGCCTTCATAGCACTTCCATCCAAGTTCTTTGGAAAGACAGACAAACATATAACATGATAAATACACAAAGTCAGTGGAAAAAAAAAAACCTGATGAATACTATGAAGGGAATAAACAGGATCAGTGGATAGACTGGCTGGAGAGGAAATTTTACTTCAGATCAAGATATTAGGGAAAACCTCTCTGAGGAGGTGACCTCTGGGCTGAAATCAATGTTCAGAGCTGGGAGATGAGCATTCCAGACAGAGGAAAGAGCATGTTTAAAAGCCTCGTTGGGGGGTGCCAGGGTGGCTCAGTCAGTTAAGCTTCCGACTCTTGATTTCCACTCAGGTCATGATCTCAGGGTTGTGAGACTGAGCCCCACGTCAGGCTCTGCACTGGACATGGAACCTGCCTAAGATTCCTTCTCTCCCTCTCTCTTCCCCTCTGCCCTTCCCTTCTCTCCCTCTGCCCTTCCCCTCCCTCTCTCTCCCTCTCTTAAAAAAAGGGGGGGGGCCACCTGGGAAGCTTGAGTTTTCAAGCAACCAAAAAAGTGGCTGATGTGACCAAAGCAGGGGATTTCAAGTGTTAAATTGGTTGGGAGGTGACAGAAAGGAAGAACTGCGGCTCTGAGGCTGGTTCCAAGGAGTCTGGCTATGGCTAGATGAGCTGGGTTGATGTCAGGGTTACTTTGGGAGATGTACTTTGGGAGAAGATCAGGTTTGGGTGAAGAGAAGTAAGAGGCCTCTTTGGGGGAGCACTTTTCTGAGGTACTTTCATACTTATCCTCATCATTTCAAGCTTGTTTGAATGGCATCTCATAATGATGCATTCAGTACTAAGGTTTTATCAGGTCATTTCCCCATCTTCATCAAATTTTAGTTGATAAGTCCTCTTGACTAAACTAGTAAGTCTCTGTCTAATCCTCTTTTCATCCTTCACGGGATACACATGGTCCTGGCCTGGCAACTCTCATTCTGGTGTGATAAGGGGTGGACCAGGAAACCTCTTCTTCTTTATTACTCTTGGTTCGATACATCTTGCCAACCATATCCCATCTCTTCCTTTCACTTTCAAAGTCATGGCCTTTCTAAGAAAGCTTGACCACTAAGAAAGATGAAAATAAAGAGTCCTTTGTTTTCTTACTTGGTTATTTTGTTTGTTCCTGTGTGAATGGCCTGTAGAAGGTATCTTTGGTGGGTTTGAGGATGGTATTGGGCAAGGTGTCCTAAAAAGATAGCACACTTTTCACTACATCAGGTCCCCCAAGGAACCATGACAAGGAAAGAGCAGGCACAATGGATCTTCTTAGTGACAGAAAGGTTGTAATAACTTTTAGGATCTCTTTTCCTTTCAGGTTTATGAACTTAAGCAGAACTGGACAGAGCAGCTGCTTCCCCCACAGTTATGTGTTCCATTGTCTCCACACAGGGTTGGGAGTACCCTTGAACTCTGAACAAATTTCATAGGCTCCCACCACTCATGACCAGGAATTGCAAGCAATTTTGCTATCTGGTTCTGCCTTTCACTATGAAACTAGTAGATGTTTCAAGCCATTCAATACCTCTCTTGTGTTAGCTGTATCAAACTGGGGGAAAAAAACTGGTCATGAGGAAAACATTTTCCTTTTTAAAATTAGAGTATGTAGCACAGATTTTCCCGGTTCTTTTCAGACCAGGCATTAAAAGGCTACCGGAACAGAGGCTGTAACACTTATGCTGATGAGGTCACACACTGTGATTTTTTTCTGCTGGCGCAAACCTCGGAAGATGCATTTTTCTGACCTAGCCATTCTACAATGCAAACTGAATTCTCTATGGGCCACAAAACAAATCTTCTGATACATGCATGGGTCATGAAATGTAGCTTGAGAATTATTTCGTATTATATATTTCAAGTAGCTGAACTCCATTTGTTTCATCCTTGGGTAAGTTTCTCCCCAGTGTGTCTGCCTTTCCAGTGTCTGGGAAATCTGTGGCATTTCTTTGACTGGAAAGCATAGTCTTGGATTTTCAATCTGTTCTTTTAAAAGATAATTACTGTGCTCATAAGCATGGGCCACACTGCAGGGACTCCTCAGAATTAGATTCTGCTCCTAAAACATGTTATGGGAGCTGGATCTCCTATATTGGTCAAAAATTATGTATGGAAGGTGCCATGTATTGGAAGAGGATGGAGAGTGAATGTGTCAGGTCCCCTGGGGCTGTGCTACCTGGGACAAGTTTTCTCCAGACTTGATCCCCAGCGAGAAGGCTGGCACCATGTCAGGCCCCAGCTGTATCTCAAAGGTGCAGAAGATTCCTTAAGGACTTTTCCTTCATGGAACAAATGGAAGAGAAGCAACATCATTGCTTTGGAAGCCTCTTCTTTCCAGACCTGAAAAAAAAATGCAAAGAAACTTAATTTTCTTTTGATCCTATATATTCTTGAATTCAACTGCTCCCATAATAGTCTGTGGTTCCTCATTTCCAGAACCACAAAAACAGTGATGAATTAGTTTGGTGATTGTTTCAGTAAGAAGACAGCTGCTTCCCAGTGACCATTTGGACTTTTGAGAAAAACTTAAAAAAAACAAAAAAAGTGCTTGTCTCCACAGTTGAAATTTGCCGATCACCTGATTTTGGTATAGAATTTATGGTTACGTAGCCCTTTATTCCCTGCTGTGTTAGTTGTTGGCCATCTTCAATGCCTCTCTATCCCTTTTGCTCTCACACCTCCAGGCCTTGGAGTACCTTTTCAAGTTTATTGTGCAATCCAGGATCCTGTATTCCCGAGCCACCTGTGGGATGGAAGAGGAACAGTTCCGGTCCAGCATCCAAGAACTTTTCCAGTCCATCCGGTTTGTGCTCAGTCTGGACAGCAGAAACTCAGAAACACTCCTTTTCACTCAGGTCTGTGAGCTGCAGGGAAGTTTTGCTGCTGGATTCTTGTCTGCCTTAGCAGGTGGTTTCTTTGTCCTCTGGCTTCCAGAGTTGAAGAAGCCCTGCCAGACTCCTGCGTGGTGGGTGAGGGGTGATTTGCAAGGAAATACCTAATAGAACACAATGTTGCTTTTACTTCAAAGCCAGCTATGCCCCAACTGCCAAATATGAAACAGCCCAGTGGCTTTATAGTGGAGAAGAAGCACAGCTTTACTCTCAGAAGCCCTCTCTAGGCCACATTTATTTGGTTACCATTCTATTTGTCATTTATGATCATCTTATTTAAAGGGGACATTCAGAATGTATAGAGAATTTTGTTTCCTAGTTACTGTGTTAATTTTTTTAAAAACTTTAAAAAATAAACTTTAGATTGGTACTTATCCATTCCGGAAGTTAAGAGTAAAATAGGCAGAAATAACTAGAAAACTTTGGTTAAGAATTAAGATTAGATTCTATTAGAAATATCAGTGTGGGAAGAAAATTTGTTTCCTTATATTGAAAATGTCCAGTCAGCTAATCTGTTACCTTTTCCAGGGAGCCTCACCCTAGAAAGGATCAAGGATATTGTTTATTACCATGGTCACAAGGGGTTTATTTTCGCTTATACATAAATGTCAGAATTTTATCTAATAGAAGTATTTCTTCGATTTTTTGAAGCCAGTTATTACTCAAAAGATCACTCTCCCATCATTCATTCAGTTGCTGCCAGGACTGTCATGAGTGCAAATGTATGTTTAAATATCTCCTTTAAGATTAGAATATTCTGGTTTTTTCTTTTCCACATGACCCTATGCTACCCTTGATGCCAATTGCCTTTAAGTGCCTTGGACCAGAGAATAGGTGAACAACTGTGAGCTAGACTTTGTAAAAGAGGAAATTCCTTGAAGGTTTCCAGGTGTCTCTGTAAAAAAAGGGTCACTCCATGGTCTCCCTTCCGAAGTACCCCACACAACTCATCTTCCTCCTCCCTTCTCTCCTCCTGCCCATCTGTTCCTGCCAACAAAGGCCCAGGATGCCTACTCTTCCCCTCAGTATACAGAGACATGGGGCGCTCCGAGGTAGCTACCAGAGCAAGGCAGATAAGCTTTCTGATAACTTAGCAATGCCTTGTACTCAGTGGCATGTTCCTGTCACATCAGGAGAGCTCAGCTCTAGTCTCAGCTTAGACCCAGTCAGGAGCAGACCTGCTTCTTTGGCGCCAGGCTCATGTTTCATGAGTTTCAGGTCTCTCAGCAAGTCCATGGTTCAGTCAGATTTTATGTCTTTGCTTCTGACCAGTAGGAGATGTTCAGGTGCAAGTGTCCTTCTGTCCTGGTGCATAAGTATAGGAAATCTCAACGTTTACTATTTGTCAATTTGAATTTTTACTACTTAGTAAAAATTACTAAGTTAAATAATTTAAGTAAGTAAATTATTACTAAAAATTACTATTTAGTAAATATTAGAATATTTACTATTTGTTGTGGGTTATGAAAAGCCTGCTTTTTCCCCTTTGTCTTTTATATCTAACTGCTTATGATAATATGTTCTTGTGCTTGTTCTAATTTCTGCAAAAAAAAAATCTCTTTGGGATCCCTGGGAGTTATATATCTGTAGATAGAACTCATCTAAGTTCTGTCCTTAGGCCTGGCCCGAACACAGACTGCAGTGTGATAACAGACCTATTTCCCCCTGGCATAAATTTTTACTCACTCTAGGCCAGTGTCTACTGCCTGATGAAGCAGTCCAGGAAAATAGTCCTCCCCCCCCACCACCACCCCGCTCTGTTTCACTACATGCCACGTGGGAGGAGTGCACTCTCACCTTCTTGTCTCACAGTGACACTCCATCCCCCTGTGTGAATTCTGGGTTAATCGTGTAAGAGGACTGAGAAGTGGGAAAGCCGCCTTCGTGTTGCTACCAGGTAGACAAGAGAAAAGGAGGACGAGTATTTCTCGAAGGCCAATGATACGCCCGC
Source organism: Potos flavus (assembly GCA_028534135.1). Classification (NCBI taxonomy): domain Eukaryota; kingdom Metazoa; phylum Chordata; class Mammalia; order Carnivora; family Procyonidae; genus Potos; species Potos flavus. The sequence goes on from CM052898.1 coordinate 16,017,317, forward strand.
CACTCTGCTGGAAACAAACTTCATGCACCTAATTTTTTTCATGCCAATACCAGGAGACAAGTGATAACATCATCCTCATTTTATGGATGACAAAACAGAGGATTAGGCAGTAACTCACTGAAGGTTATATGATAGACAAGTAGTAAAGCTGAGATATGAGCTCATGTCTGTCTAATTCCAAAACCCATTCTTTTTCTCCTATATACCCTGTCTCTGAAAGGCTCTGGAACTATTATCAGATTGTCCTGAAGAGGCCACTTCATGGGTCTACCAGAGCCAAGATCCATGAAGAAAAGTCTCCAAACACACACACTCCTACCTGTGCCCGGGCCATCTAGGTTGCCGAATTCTATGACAATGTCATCACCGGTCCTCAAGAGTTCCTAGCTGACTAAATCCACACCTTCTCCATCCTTGTGGATTTACACTTGACATCAAAGAAGGACACGATTTACAAAGTCTTCAGATTTCATGGTTTCAGATAAATGTCTCTATCCTGGGAAAACGGTCCAGTTCTCAGTGCTGGATTGCTGGCTACAGGGCTGTGAGCGGAGTTCAGCTTATGCTGCTTGGCGGTCCTCAGCTCTTTCCACTGTATTTCCTTTGAGCAGTCCCTGGCTTGAATTTGAGACCAAAATTAGAATGTCGAGAGTTTGATCATAGAGACAGACAAAAAATCTAAAAAATCTAAATCCATTTTGTGAGCAAAACAGCTACAGCTATTAAGCCATATTGAGCTGATTTCTTTTTATATTCCCTTCTCTTGCCAGCAAAGTATTGGCAAGTTATGAAAACTTCAAGTAGCCTGGGCCCCAGGAAATTTTCTTGTTTTAGTTTCCTTTTTGCTCCTCTGTTCCATGCCCCAAGAGTGCAGCAGGGCTGTGTGGAGTCAAAGGCCCGGGAGGAGCCCCTAGGAGGCAAGGGTGCTGCAGTGACTTTTCAGCCTCTCAGCTCCTCGTGTAATTGTCTGAGCATTTGAGATAGACACCTAACTCTGCCCTAACCACAGCCTCACTTGCTTCTGCAGGCCGCACTCCTTAATTCCTTCCCAACCATCTTTGATGAGCTGCTGCAGATGTTCACCGTGCAGGAGGTGGCAGAGTTTGTAAGAGGGACTCTGGGGAGCATGCCCAGCACCGTGCACATCGGGCAGTCAATGGATGTGGTGAAGCTCCAGTCCATCGCCAGGACTGTGGATAGCCGCCTGTTTTCTTTCTCAGGTAAATCAAGTTGGGGTGAGAGTCAGACTCACCTTTCCTCTTTTTCCAGGGTAATTATCAAGTGGTGATCAAAGGATCCATTTTATCAGCCCTCATGCAAAAAGCCTGTGCCCCTAAAAATGCAGAGTGTTTGGGAAACTATGTTAGATAATGTAGGCAAGACGGAGGCCTACTGCCTCACTCATGATTCATCCCTAGGGACCCACAGCCTAGGCCATGCCCATGCGGTGGCCCGCAGAGCAACTTCCAGGCCCACAAGTCTAACCAGCTGCCAAGAGTAGGGCCTGCCACACCCCCAGCAGGATAGGAAAGCAGAGGGAAGGGAGAGGGAACAAGAGGGTGTAGCCCAAGCAGATAAGGGTAAGTCAAGGAAATAAGAGAGACCCTGAAAGGGGGCCCTGAGGACCCACTGTGTTTACTTTGTTCCTTGTCCCACCAGTCAGATAGATGCCTTGCCTATCTTTGAAAGAGCCTCTGAGGATCAGATAAAGGGATGGACAGTGAGCCTTCCCCTCCCCAAGAGGTCAGGACAGCCTAGCAAATAATAAACAGCCCAAACTAGTTTTCTAAAAAAACCTCTGTATTCACACCTGAAACCACATTCAGCATGATCAGCCTGGCAGGGGTACCAAATACTCAGTGGCCAAATGTTAAGATCAGTATGAGCCTTATCCTTTAAATGGAATATCATAATCATAGAATAAATTTCTAGGTCACAGAAATAAATCTGAAATGCTAACAGAGCAATTATTAGAATTTTTATAATTAGAATTTTCGGTAGTAAAAATTTTTGTTTGACATTTAAAGTGTAAGAACAATAATTTCTCAACCAAGTGCTACACACAATTGCAATACTGAATAAATGTTCCCTTTAACTTAACTCTGCCAGTGTAGGTTATTCTTCATGGCAAAGCTGCCACCAAGAAAGTCAGCTTTTCCCTACCAGTAACTCTTTATAGTAAACACTTCTCCCTTCACCCATTCCTGGGCTGGAGATTTTTATCACTGGTTTGGACACGTTGGCACTGAGGCCACTGTGTATGTTCAGGCTTTGTGCACTGCTTAAAGAAGATGCTTTCGAATATATGGGAAGGGGCACGGCAGACTACCCTCCTTGACATCCTTTATTTCTAATATTTTTGTATGTACCTGCTTCTTCCCATAATCACTTAAAAAAAACTGTTCTTAAACTTTATGTGGCAGTGGAACTATGTAGCTGGATTTTGAGAGGACAAGCCACCACCAGATTTTCATTTGCATCTCAGTTTCATTGAATGCTTGAGTTGCAGCAGCTCCCTTTAAGCGAAATTTTTTACCAACAGTGTCTTTTAAGCAACACTTACATTCTCAGAGCACATCAGTCTGGTCTCTTTTTTAGCAGGTTCCAGTAACAAACTACTATTTTCTCTGCAGTAGTTATCACATATATTTATGTTATAAATCCTGCTCTGTTGGTATTTTGGTCTGCAGAATGTATTATGAACTTCTCTTTTGTCCAAGCATAGAAGAGCTGTCATTTCATTTTATTTGAATATATTCTAGGTATTTGACAAGATAGCCCCCAAATCTCTTGTAAGTCATGTAATTTGTCTTTGGCTGAAAAAAAAAAAAAAAATATTTTCTTTCTGAATTTCATCTGGAATACTTGACGATGGTCAAATAAATCCAAAATGCCCTGGCTTGTTTGTGTTACTGGTAATCTGCCTGCATCCTGCTGGCCAGGTAGGAGGTTACCTGCAGAGTCACACAGTCACTGACCACATAGTAGCGCAGAGCACCAGAAACACGTTCACACTTGTAGTTCACTTGTCTTCTCATCACACCTACAAAGGAAATGCAGAAAAGGCCGTTAGCACCTCATTGTACGGATAGGAAAAAGCAAGCCCATAGGAGGAATCAACCTGCCGATGGTCCCTTAGGGTGAGTTAATAAAGGAATTTGAACTAGGATTCAGCCTTCCTGACAGAGTTCTAAATATAGTCATCTCCTGATGAAAAAGTTGTTCAGGTAACATTGAGGAGAAAAGTAAGGATCGGCAATGAGGATTAGCTAATTATCAAAGGCTTGTGACAAGACAAAGTCCTGCCACTGTTCCCTTCATTGCTGTGGACATGCCAAGCCTGTCCCCTAAGCCTGACGGGAAAAGGAGGTAGGCCTGATGGCTGCCACCAAGTAAATGCTCGTGCCAGGCCCCTAGCCAGAGCATCACAAAGAGTGACCATTTATAATTCATATCAAGTCTACAGGTTCAGTCAGTATAGTTCATAGAAGTAGGTGTGTCGTTTAAATGGAATTTTCACAGTAAGCTACGCTTTTAATTTGGAATCTGGTCATTAAAGACATTTCGTTTGGAGGTAATCCCCTAACGTTCATCCTGTACAAAGTGCCATAGATACCAGGCTTAAAATGAGAAAGAAGGAAAGAGAGATGGAAGGATAATGCTGTGGGATGTCTTATAATGTCTAGGAAGTGGGCTTTTAGGCCCTCACAAGGGAAGGAAGTGCCCTCAAAGCCCCACTTGCTTTGAGACCAGGGAAGTCCCACGGTGCCACTGGTTTCCAGAGATAGCTAGTTCTCCTCTGAAGGGCTTCTTCACCTTTGTGTTTTCTCTCTCAGAGTCCCGCCGCATCCTGCTTCCTGTGGTTCTCCATCACATTCACCTTCACCTGAGGCAGCAGAAAGAGCTGCTCATCTGCTCAGGGATTCTTGGCAGCATCTTCTCCATCGTCAAGACCAGCTCTCTGGTAGTGGCCCCACGTCCACTTCGTCCCGCCTCGGCTCTGCCCATCTTGTATTACTCTAGCCAGAGGCAGACCAACAAAGATCACTTTGTACATTTCTCAGTCAGAGAAGCTTTCATCAGTGGCAGGAAGGTCCCCAAGTGAATGGAGGCCTGTGTATGCCCAGCAGGCTTCTCCACCCAACACAGTTTTGCTATTTGAAAAAGTTGTGCTCCCATAAATCCATCCAGAAATGTAGTTATCTTTAACACCAGAAAGCCCAATCCTGTGCCATGTTCCATTTCTATCAAAAGGTATTAATCCTGTGTTCTTGGGAGTGTTCTGAGGATACTCGGGCACGAGCACAGGGAGGCAGGCCCAGGCTGAGAGGCAGCTTGCTCATTCAGACTTTTCTGTCAGCTTCCTGGCAGCTCGATTCCACCCATATGGCATTCCTATACCATGCCAGATGAGGTCAGGATGTGTGAGAGATAATTGTTGCCCACAAGAGCTCTGAGCCTCATGGGATGGGAGAATGGTACTTTAAAGATGAGGTTTCAACTAGTAATGCTTTTGCCTATTTTCTTTCCTCTTTACTTTTTCTTTTAAAAAGAGATCTGTCGGGGGTGAAGGGGGTGGGGAGGAAGGAAAGACATGTAACAGACATGAATAAAGGTAGGAATTTATTTGAATGATATTTATTTTATATATTATAATAGAAGAAATGCATATTAGAGAAAATGTGTAAACTATAGGAAAGTATAAAAGAAAGAAATTAAGAACAAGAATGAGTTTTTATTACAACATCTTACTAAATTGAGATCAAGTTTCTAGAGAATAAAATTTCAGCCACATTTAAAATGAAGGCCAGTAGCCAGGTGATAAGAAGTATAAGGTTAGGCTATCCACGTAGAGCAGGAGAGGTCCTGAAAAAAAAAAAAAATGTGGTTGGTTTGAACAGGATGTAGGGACCCAATAGGGTGCTCTGGTGTCCAGACTTAAAGTACCATCTGGTGACAGGGGCCTCAGTTGGCAGAGTGCCTGTGGTGGTTGTAGTGGCCCTATTGTTTGCTCTTGACTCCAGGCAAGTCTTGGCAGCTCTCCTTCCCACCAGGCCTCAGAGAGGCAACACAAGGCACATAAGGTCTATTAGCAACCCAAGGTCAGACTTGAGGAGGTGGGAGGCTTATTGCTAAAGGAAGGAGAGAAACTGAAGAGGAAAATGAAGGGAAGGAAAGGAATGGGAGGGGAATGGAAATAGGTAAAAACCCGAAGGCCCGGTTTGTTTTTGTGGAGCTAGAAAGTTGGGGCAATTCATTGCTTACAACTAGTCAGAGAGACGTCCTAGGTAAGAGTGTTACAGTCACTTCAGCAGATGAGAAAGAGGACTTTGGCCCCAGGAGCTGCTCAGATTTCTCATGTGGAATGGGGCACAGTATAATTACATCTAATGGAGGGGTTGGGGGTGGACTTAAGGTCCATGAGAGTAGAGATACCATCTTTCTTGTTCACCTCTGTCTACTCAGGTTCACAAACAGTGACTGGCACATGGTAAATGCTTAATGAATAATGAATAACGAATAATGAATTGGTGGATGGATGGACGGATGGACATTTATACCAATAATAATATAAAGAGGCTAGAGAAGGGGTAATGCGGATCTCTGTGAGATAAATAAAATCGGGGCACAAGATCTGAGATTCAGGGTGAGAGGTCTGTAAAAGGATAGCGCAGACTTCCTAGATTCAGAGTGTGGTGGCCAAGAAGCAAGGCTGAGTGAGGAGGTAGGCCCTGTTGTTTTTGTGACTTTGCCCCAGAAAGACATGTTGAGACCAGAGTCCTTCAGGTAGACCAGGGAACGCGAGCAAGAGTGCTGAGGAGCTGGAAGTGAGATGCAGCCATGCCGAGCAGCAGCTGGGGCCAGCAAAGCTTGACCTCACCTAAGGAGAAAGCCCTGAGGAGAAAAACGTCCTCTTGAAGACTGAGATACTCGTTTGGGCATTAGCAGTTGTGCATTAGCGACAGTGAACGTGCTATCACCACACCCTGTTTCTCAGAGTTAGTCAGCAGTGTTGTGCTTTCTCCTGACTTTTCTAGGGAAACCAAAGAAAACATGTAACTCAAGACCCTTGCTTCTGCCCTGCATGTTGTAATGAACCTGACCTACCTGAGGTTCAGAACCATGGGTGTCAGGTGGTGCTGGGTTGGGCGAAGGCCCTGGCCACCACATACCAGTGCACCGGAGGCAGGTTTGTCCCCCCGTCCCTTGGAGGCGTTGCCTCAGGTTCCCTGACACTGCATGCTAGTGAGGCCGGAGCTCAGTGTTAAGAAGCCAGTCAGAAGACCACTTCCGACGTCGCCGACTTAGTAAGTGCCGCCGGCTATGCCACAGCCTGGCGTGGTGCTAACGGTGTGCCTCTCTTGCTCCTCGCTCCAGGAGGCAGATGTCATGGAGGAGGTGGAAATGATGGTGGAGAGCCTCCTGGACGTGCTCTTGCAGACTCTGCTCACCATCATGAGCAAATCGCACGCTCAGGAGGCGGTAAGAGGGCAGCGGTGCCCGCAGTGCACAGCCGAGATCACTGTTAGTAACTAACATTCAGGTTTTCTTGCTTTCTTTTCTAACCTGGGGCTCCTCCACACCAACCCCCACCTCCTCATCGCACCACCCTCATCTCCACCAACCTTCCTGCATGGTTGTCGGCATGTTGCTCCCTTCCCCCCTCGCACCTGGTTCCCATGGCCACTCGGAAAGTTCTAGGTTCCTAGTCCCCGAAGTCTACTATAAGGCAGCTGCAGGGAATGCTTCGTCTCCTGTTTTCCTGCACACTGTTGTGTCTCTGTTGGCCGCTGCCTTTATGCCAACTCATTATCCATCATGTAGAATGCAGCAGAGACATAGTAAGAGATTAAAGGTGAAAAAATGGACTTTTCCTTTGAGGAGCAGACTCTCCTAAATGATGTGCTGCACAAAAATAATTTTCTTAGAATTTGGTGGGGTCTACAAATTAGTTGTTTTTGTCCACAATGTTTGTATCCAAATGTCTAACATCAGGAAAACTGTGACGAGGTAGGCTTGCGCTAGCATTACTGGACAGTTAGAAGAGAAACAGCCCGGGGAAGCCTCTGGAGAGGAGCAGAGAGACACCCCTCTCCTCTACCCAGAGTGGACTTCCTAACCCGGATGCTAGAACTCAATAAGCAGATTGTGTGGAATCTTCCAGTTGGGAGGCTGCAGTGACTTCTTTGAAGTAAATCCTCTGCAGAAGCAAGCCAAGCTCCAGCAGGCTAGGCGGAGCAGGGAGAGCAGAGAACAGGCATGTGTTCCGAGGCACTGGGCTTAGAAGGAATGTCTGTTCCTTTGGGGGCGCCTATTGAGGGCACTCTCGCTGCAGGTGAAGACATGCATACCCTCCTATGTCCTGGTAACCTGACCTTCTCTCCAACAACCACACAGTGCTTGCCATACGCCCAACCCCGCTCTATGCACTTTACAAATACTGACTCACTTAGCGATGCTAAATCACATAGATGTAATGAAGAGGGTAACAACTGCATAATTTACCGGCGTGTCTTTCTGTACTGGACTTTTCCACTGAAAAGCCTCATGTACATTCATTCCTCCAATCCTCATAACAAATCTATGAATTGTGGCTTATTATGCCCATTTTCTGGATAAAACTGAGGTCATATACATGTATGTGTTCTGCATACACATATGCATAATGATTTCCTGTGTCTAGAAATGCTCTGAGAGACAAAAAAAACTATTGTCAGATTTCCATGAGTTTAAAAACATTTGGTCAGCTGCCCCATGCCAAAAATTGCCATAAGATGGTGAACGTCTTGGAGTCCTTAAAACAAGGTTTTCTTCCTTGTTACCACAGCTGGAACTTGAAGAAATTTTAATGATTCATTTTTATCCTTAAGTTTTTACTTATCTTAAAGCCCATAACTTGTCTTCTCGTAAAGATTAGCTTTGACTGCTCTGCTTTCTAGAAGGTTACATTGACCAATTTCCATCCTCCTGGTCCAGTAACCACATGTAAGCTCTGGGAGGGCCCCAAGAGATCCTCATAGAAGAGCTGCTCCAAACCAGCACGATGGAAGAGCCCCAATTCTGCCCAGAAAAGTCCAAACACCCTGTTCTAAGGAACCCCTTTAGACTTCAGTATCGTGGCCTGGTAACGTATAGTGTAGCCAGAAATTTCCTAGGGAAAAAGACTAGACAATCTGTCTCACTTTGCAGTACTTCTTTGTTACAGGTTAAGGTTTTTCCATTAGCCCCATGCTGCCAAAGTCTCATTAAAACTCCCAAGCCCTTTAGGCCTCCCTTAGCAGAAAAGAAAACTCATTCTCAAGGCCAGAGTTCTCACCAATCCCTTTCATGATCACTGGGGCCATCTCACACCCTTCCTTCTCTCCTTGCCCTCTGTGGATTGGGGAAACCGAAGCCCATGTGATTAGCTGTTCTGAGTGTTTTGTGGTTCTTTTTTGTTTTGTTTTGTTTTGTTTTGTTTTGTTTTGTTTTTTGGTTGGTCCCTAGGGTGAGTACGTGTCCTGCCTTCTCTCGCTGCTCCGCCAGATGTGTGACACCCACTACCAGCACCTCCTGGACAACTTCCAGAGCAAAGATGAACTCAAGGTGGGCAACAAACCTACCTGGAAACTGACTTCTCACCCAGGACAGGAAGCATGCAGCTAAGACTGCCGAGGGCCTTTCCCCCTGCCAGGGGCTGAGTGCAAGTGACCAGTGCTGCCTAGGGCAAAGCATTCACCAACCCTACTTTACAGCTGTGAGTGTATGGCTCCCAGAAGCTGAAAGCCAGCAATGTTTTTCTACAGACAATCCCCAGTAACATGGGCAAGTTTTCCCTGACGGATAGCAGCCCTATGACCATGTGCCTCTACGGGAAGTTGCTCTAGGCCATAGTAGTTGTCCGGAAATCAGAACTCTTCCCTTTCTTATGAACTCAATAACCATCTTATATTTTGCCCCTGCAAACCAGACTTCACTGTTTAATTACTATAATTATAATAATGGTGACGTCTTTTCTTCATTAAAATGTATTTCTGCAAATGACCCGTAGAAAGCAAAAGTGAGCACTGCCCATTGGCTACCAGATTCTGGATCCAGACCCCCTGGGGCAGATAGTGCAGAGAAATGGGCCCATGATCCACACAACAGAAGAGCATTCCCAAGCTTCATGTGGTATCAGCTGCTGACAAACTGCTGGGGCTTGTGTCTTTGCCTTAGAATGTGCTAGTCAGTTCATCCTTGGATAAACAAACTATTGCAAATTTTAGTTGTATGTTCTGCCTCCATTCAGAACCAAGTCATTTGCATTTCATAGTAATGCATTGCACTGTTTTTTATTTGTATGACCTTTATTAATCATATTGTATCAGTTAGTATTAGGTGTCACTTTCTAGTATCTGATCTTGCCTGCCTTTCCACAGGCATGGATCTCTGCAGATTGTTGTCATTAACTCGTTGCAGTAAGGTCGGCCTATCTTTTTGGGGTGGGGGGTGAATTGATAGCCCTTGAAGTGAACCAAAAGTTAGCCAGAGAGCAAAGCAATGCTTGAGCTGGGGTATAGAGTCTGAAAATCCAGGGTTGGCTGTTCTAGATCATTTTCATCCTTTGTGTGTCCTACTAACTGATTCGCAGTCAGAAGCTCAGGCTGACATCATTCTCTTACTTTTTAATTAAAATTTTATTTTTATAATAGCAATATGTACACATTTTCTAATTTTAAATTTATTATTCGTTTATTGAAAGCCTGCTATGTGCAAGCACTATACTCAGAACTCTATGGGTTTTTAAATTTTTAATTTCAGTGTAGTTAATATACAGTGTATATGTATACATAATCTTAAAAGTCAAAGCACATTACAAAGCTTATAACATAAAATAGTGGTTCCCTGGTTCAGCCTGACCCATGTCTAGTTTCTGTTCCCCAAAAGCAGTCACTTTGAACTCTTCTGCTGTTCTTTAAGCTTCTACTACCATTTTAAATTTTAACTGGTAGTTATTATCTATTTTCTTCCCATGGAAAATGAGGGTGACTCTCCCCTATCACACACACACATCTTTCCTCTCATTCTTCCAATATAGTTCACATACATTTTCATTTAAATCAGTAATGTACTCTTCTTCCTTACTGCTAAGTGAGTACTGTGGTGAGCCAACCGCTATGCTATTCTACTTCCTTTCTTATAAAACTTTTCGTTTTTTCCTGGAATTATTTGCCTTTTTTGTTATTCACTTGTTTTTTGTTTTCTTCTGGTTTTCAAATCTGGCTAGGATTTCCTACTCCCTCTCTGTAATAAACGTCTTCTTCCAGCTTTCCTCAAGGTCAAATCTGTCAGATACTCTCAGGTCACTTTTTCTTTTCCTGGAAACTTGCCCTCTTTTTATTTGTTTCAGTCTCTAACTTTCACGTTAGAGACTCCTCCTATATGTAGAGACTTTTGGATGTCAGTCTGTGTCTAAAAGTGAGGAGCCGTGGTGCTAATGAGAAGCTCTATGTGTGTGCGGGGCTTGTCTCCAGCATGCTTCCCCGTAGCTGACTGACGGGGGTCTGACCGCTTGCTCAGAATATCCTCTAATTCCTCTAATTCCTGTATCTACTGATCTGCTCTCTTGGACTTGTCTATTTCCTGAGACAAGAATCCTAGGAATGGAGTAGCCCACCAATATTTTGGGAACCAAATAGCAAAAAGGGACTGGGAACCTTCCAGTTCAACAGGTGAACTTTCTCTCCGTGCCTGTTTTCATTTTGGCATCTCAGCCCTTAGCTATTGCTGTATCCTTGCGAACAGATCCTCAGTGAATAACTACTCAAGAGAGCAGCCCTCAGTCTTCTGACAGGATGGGGTGAGCCTGATCATCTAGGAACATGAGATGGCAGAAGGGATCTTAGGGAGACTGTAAATCAATCTTCCTGTTTTTAGCCTTCATATCCCAGTCCTACAGAGATACCTGGCGATGCCTATAGTTTCTGAGATTCTTGCTTCCTGTTGCTGTCACTTCCAGAGGCTCCTGGCTGTCGTCTTTCTCATGTATATTAAGTCAGTTACCACAAAAACTTTCAAAATATATTCACCTCTTCTGATCACTATGTTCTTATTTCCTGTTTCCTTTGTCTCTGTGGGCATATGTATTTCGTGACTGTCATTTTAGAGGATTTGAGCTGAAACAGACCTGAGGGAACATATGCAGTCCACCACACCAAATATAGAATTCGGCACATTTTTTCTTTTTTTATGGCAGCATTATTGAGATATAATTTGCATACCATAAAATTTACACTTTTAAACTGTACAATTCAATGTCTCTGATTATATCAATCTTTTTTTTTTTTAAGACTTTTTATTTATTTATTTGACAGAGAGAGAGATCACAAGTAGGCAGAGAGGCAGGCAGAGAGAGAGGCGGAAGCAGGCTCCCCACTGAGCAGAGAGCCCGATGCGGGGCTCGATTCCAGGACCCTGGGATCATGACCTGGGCCAAAGGCAGAGGCTTTAACTCACTGAGCCACCCAAGCGCCCCTGATTATATCAATCTTAAAAGACATCACAAATTAACAAGATCAAGTTAATAATTTATAACTTCTCACAAAGAAAAGCCAAAGACCAGATGGCTTAATTGGTGCATTGGGCCAAATTTTTAAAGAATTAATACCAATCCTTCACAAGCTCTTATTAAAAAAATGGAAGAGGCAGGAACACTTCCCAACTCATTTTATGAGGTCAGTAGTACCCTGACGTGAAAACCAAGAAAAGCCAACTACAGACCAATATCCCTTATAAATAAAAGTGTAGAAACCTTTAACAGCATACTAGCAAACTGAATCCAGGAGCGTACTGAAAGAAGTATACACCATGATCACGTGGGAGTGATCCCAGAAATGCAAGGTTGGCTTAACATATGGTAATCGATCAGCATAATACACCATTAAATAGAATAAAGGACAAAAAGAATCATCATAATGGTTGTAAAAATATCATTTTTTTAAATCCACCAAACTTTCATGATAAAATCATTCAACAAACTAGAAATAGAAGGGAATTTCTTCAGACTGATAAAAGGCAATCTATGAAAACCCCACAGCTAACATCATACTTAGTAACAAAAGACTGAATGTTTTCCTCTTAAAGTCAGGAACAAGAGAAAGACATCTCTTCTAACCACTTATATTCATTATATTGGAGGATCTAGCTGGAGCAATTCGGCACAAGTTTGGAAAGGAAGAAGTAAAACTATCTCTATCCTCAGATAGCACGATTTTGTATCCAGAAGATTCCAAGACATCCATAAAAACACTATCAGAAGTAATAAACAAGTTCAGCAAAGCTGCAGGATATATAATTAATACACAAAAATCAATTCTATTTCTTAGCACTAGCAATGAACTATTCAAAAATGAAATTAAGAGAACGTTTCCATTTATAATAGTATAAAAACACATAAAATAATTAGGAAAGAAGATTAAAGAAGACCGAAATAAGGGGAAAGACACCCCATGTTCATAGATTGGAACACTTATTATTATTAAGAGGACAGTACTTCGCAAAGTGATCTACAGGTTTGATACAAGCCCTCTCAAAGTTTCAGCTGCGTTTTTGTAGATATTGACAATCTGATCTATAATTCATAGAGGAAAGAAAGCGACTCAGAACAGCCAAACAATCTTGAAAAATAAAGGAAAATTGAAGGATTCATACTTACCAGTTTCAAAACTTACAACAAAATAACAGTAATCAGAATTGGTACTTGTGTAAAGATAGACATAAAGATCAATGGAATTGGATTGAGAGTCTAGAAATAAACCTTTATATTTACAGTCAGTTGAATTTCAATAACATTGCCAAGACAATACAAAGAGTCAAGAAGTCTTTCCAGCAAATGGTTCTGGGACAGTTTGATATCTAACCTCTACCTCATACCATATTAAAAAAAAAAAAATCAACTGAAAAGCGATCGTAGACCTAAACGTAAGAGCTAAACTATAAACCTCTTAGAAGGAAACAGGAGTATATCTTTATGTCCTTTGGTTTAGCAGTGATTTCTTAGTTATGACACCAAAAGCACAAGCAACAAAAGAAAAAGTAGATGTTAGACTTCATCAAAATTAAAAACTTCTGTATTTAAACTGAATGGGAAGTCATCAGAGAGAGAGAAAAACCATGTGAGAGACTCTTAACTCTAGGAAACAAACTGAGGGTTGCTGGAGGAGAGGTGTGGGGGGGGTGGGGTAATTGGGTGATGGGAATTAAGGAGGGCATATGATGTGATGAGCACTGAGCGTTATATGCAACTGATAAATTATTGAACACTACATCTAAAACTAGCGATGTACTATAAGTTGGCTAATTGAATTTAAATTTTAAAAAACTTCTGTATTTCAAAGGATGCCAACAAGAAAGTGAAAGCCCACAGAATGGAAGAAAATATTGGCAAGTCATATATCTAATAAAGGACTTGCATGTAAAATATATAAATAACTCTTACAACTCAAGAATGAAAAGGTAACTCAATTTTAAAATGGGCAAAGTATTTTAACAGATATTTCCCCAAGGAAGGTACATAAATAGCCAAAACACATGTGAAAAGATGTTCAGAATCATTAGTCAATAGGGAAATGCAAATCAAAACCACAATAAGATACCACTTCAGGGGCACCTGGATGGCTCAGTGGGTTAAAGCCTCTGTCTTCAGCGCAGGTCATGATCTTAGGGTCCTGGGATCGAGCCCCACATCGGGCTCTCTACTCAGCGGGGAGCCTGCTTCCCCCTCCCTCTCTGCCTGCCTCTCTGCCTACTTATGATCTCTCTCTCTCTCTCTGTCAAATAAATAAAATCTTTAAAAAAAAAAAATACCACTTCACACTGAAAGTGGATATAATAAAAAAGACAAATATTAGTACTAATTCTAGTTAAAATACTTGGTGGAATTCACTAGTGAAGCCATCTGGTCGTGCACTTTTCTTTGTTTGAAGCTTTTATTTATTTATTTTTTTCTGGCCATTTATTTATTTTTTAATTTTTTTAACATCTTAATTTTATTTTTTTCAGTATTCCAAGATTCATTATTTATGCACCACACACAGTGCTCCATACAATATGTGCCCTTCTTAATACCCACCACCAGGCTCACCTAACCCCCCACCCCAGGCTTACCCCAGGCTTACACCCCAGGCTCCAAAACCCTGTTTGTTTCTCAAAGTCCACAGTCTCTCATGCTTCGTCTCCCTCTCCGATTTCCCCCAATTCACTTTTCTTTTCCTTCTCCTAATGTCCTCAGTGTTATTCCTTATGCTCCACAAGTAAGTGAAACCATATGATAATTGACTTTCTCTGCTTGACTTATTTCACTCAGCATAATCTCCTCCACTCCCATCCACATTGAAACAAAAGTTGGGTATTCATCCTTTCTGATGGAGGCATAATATTCCATTGTATGTATGGACCATATCTTCTTTATCTATTCGTCTGTTGAAGGGCATCTTGGCTCTTTCTACAGTTTGGTGATTGTGGCCATTGCTGCTATGAACATTGGGGTACATGTGGCCCTTCTTTGTACTGCATCTATATCTTTGGGGTAAATACCCAGTAGTGCAATTGCAGGGTCATAGGGTAGCTCTATTTTTAATTTCTTGAGGAATCTCCACCCTGTTTTCCA
>CM052898.1:16032445-16055943 GCA_028534135.1 Potos flavus
TTGTTTACTGTCTTGTTGATTTTGGCCATACTAACTGGTGTAAGGCGGTATCTCAATGTGGTTTTGATTTGAATCTCCCTAATGGCTAATGATGATGAACATTTTTTCATGTGTCTGTTAGCCATTTGTATGTCTTCTTTGGAGAAGTGTCTGTTCATGTCTTCTGCCCATTTTTTGACGTGATTATCTGTTTTTTGTGAGTTGAGTTTGAGGAGTTCTTTATAGATCTTAGATATCAGACCTTCGTCTGTAGTGTTATTTGTGAATATCTTCTCCCATTCCGTGGGTTGCCTGTTTGTTTTGTTGACTGTTTCCTTTGCTGTGCAGAAGCTTTTTATCTTGATGAAGTCACAAAATTCATTTTCGCTTTTGTTTCCTTTGCCTTTGGAGACATGTCTTGAAAGAAGTTGCTGTGGCTGATGTCAAAGAGGTTACTGCCTATGTTCATCTCTAGGATTTTGATAGATTCCTGCTTCACGTTGAGGCCTTTTATCCATTTTCAGTTTATCTTTCTGTATGGTGTAAGAGAACGGTCGAGTTTCATTCTTCTATATATAGCCGTCCAACTTTCCCAGCACCATTTATTGAAGAGACTGTCTTTTTTCCACTGGATATTTTTTCCTGCTTTGTCGAAGATTATTTGACCATAGAGTTGAGGGTCCATATTTGGGCTCTCTACTCTGTTCCATTGGTCTGTGTGTCTGTTTTTGTGCTAGTACCATGCTGTCTTGGTGATCATAGTTTTGTAATAAAGCTTGAAATCAGGCAACATGATGCCCCCAGCTTTGTTTTTCTTTTGCAACATTTCCTTGGCAATTCGGGGTCTTTTCTGGTTCCCTACAAATTTTAGGATTGTTTGTTCCAGAATTTTGAAAAATGCCCCTACCAGATATTTTTAAAGAGTGGTCTACTCTTTGCACCCCACCTTTCCACTTCCCACCCTCCTATCCATCCAGTCTAGTGTGTACCCACTTCTGTTGAAGCTGCTTTCTTCAAAATCACCCATAACTTTCTAATCACCAAAATTCAATGACATTTTTATCTTGATTCCAATTGTGCTTTCCACAGCGTTGGCCCTGTTAACTATTCCCCTACTCCTTTCCACCTACTAAAATTATTTCTTCTAATTATAAAAATAGTAGTTATTTAATGTAGAAAAATTAAAATTGTAATAAGCTATAATGAAAAAATCTAATCCATAATCCTGCTATTCTAGTAACTTGGGTGGGGGGCAGGGTAGGTCATTTTTAGACTTTTTTTCCATACATTGAGGTTTTTAAGTTAAAAAATGGAGTCATTGTGTACATTGGGGTTTCAGGGGTCATTGTGTGTATTGACTTTGAATCTCCCTTTTTAGTAGCACCTTGTCATCCCTGTCTCTTCCTGCCAGTTCATGCTCCATGGTACCACACTGTTGGTTTGGAGGCCAGAGTCTTCATTGCATAGCTTATATCACTATGGTTTTAGTCAGGCTCCTAGTTTTAGAAACTTAGATTCATTCCAGATTTTTGTTGTTAATATTGCAAAAAACGTATCCATTCTTAATTATTCACTTAGGTGAACTTCTCACCTATAATTGCTAGATCAAAGAGCAAAAGCCTTCCTTAAGTTTTTACACCTCTTCTCAAAATGCTACAGTCTAGTCTGATGTCTCAGACTGCAGGCCACCCTCTCTGTGATCCCTGTCCCAAGCACTGAGCATGCTGAGCTGAGTCAGCTGTTGTCCCTCTATCAGACGATGAGCTAGCTCTTGGAGGCCAGGGCTGTTTCTTGTGCTTTTATTCCTTAGAGAACCCATCATGGTACCTGAGACATGCTAAATTCATGGAGAAGAACATCAAAACTAGCATTCATGGAGTGCTCCCAAGAGCTAGGGCACAGGGATACCAAAGAGGACTGTTAACCTCTCTTACTGCTTCCTAAGCAAGGAAACATAGGCTGAGAGAGGTAAATATCTTGTTCTGAAGTAGGCAGCTGTTGTCACAGGACAGATGTTTGTTGAATGAATGAGTAACAAGATGTCACTTGTCACTTCAGGAATATTGGTTCCATAGAATAAAAGTAACTCTGCAAACCTGAAATTGTCAGTATTACAAGTTATGACACGATATATTTGAAGAACTTAGCATTTCATTTGACTTGAAGACATTGGTTTTGCATACATTGATCTTCAGCATTCCATATTTTGGATTTCTCAATTTCTCCTAATAACTTCTGCCTTTATCAGCACTGCAGAGAGTGATGAAGTCATGTCCCCAGAGCCTTCCATCACCAGCTCCTTTGCCTAACACAGAAGTTCTAACACTTGAATAGGTATCAGAACTACCTGGAGGGCTTGTTTGAAACGGATTGCTTCTCTCCTTCCCAAGTTTCTGATGCATTGGGAGCCTGAGAATTTGCATCTATTTTTGTTTAAGATTTATTTATTTATTTGAGAGAGAGAGAAAGAGCACGAACACACGCAAATGGGGGGAAGGGCAGAAGGAGAGGGAGGGCGAGAATCTTAAGCAGGCTCCACGCTCAGCCAGGCTTGATCTCACAACCCTGAGATCATGACCTGAGCCGAAATCAGAGTTGGACGTAACCAACTGAGCCACCCAGGCGCCCCGAGAATTTGCATTTCTAATGACATCCCTGACGACTGATACTGCTGGCCCAGGGACCCGTTTTGAGAACTCCAGGGAACTGTGCACCCATGTGTGCACTGTTATCCTCTGCTGCTGCAGGCCCCCTCCCCACCTTTGCCCCATTCTGGAAGATGCAATCTACCTGTACCTGCATGTGTGAAAAGAGATCCCTTATTATAAACAGACTCTTCTCCCCCTGGGGGATGTGTGGCCAGCTGATTGCCCCAGTAAGACAAGATAAGATCTGAACTGAGAATAAGAGACCTTGGCCTCCAGGCTTGGCTCTTCTGACTTTACATGACCCCAGGCAAGTCCCTGCTGAAGCCTCTTCTCCACATGGAGAAAGACAGATGGCATCGATCCCTAAGGACCCCTGGTCTCAGATTTTCTCTTTTCTCTGAAATGCATATTCAAGCAGCTGACTCATCAGGCCAAACATAAATGTATGACAGTGTCCATCCTGGCCACATAGCAGACCATTATAAACAGGACCATATTTATTCATCCATTCTCATTTTCTGCTGAAGGGATTTCAGAACTCGTAATTGCCTTCGATGAATTTCCTAATTCAATTGTTTTTTTATTACTTCATTGCCTTAGGACTCTTTGGTCCTATGTGAGGTGAGAAAATGCTGTTACAGCTCATCATTAAAAGCAGCCATGCCATTTTTGTTTATATGAAGTATCTGTATAAATAATACCACAATACCACTTTTTTTTTTACAATACCACATTTTAAAGGCTAATTAGGGGTTTAAAAGATTTTTATCTCACATCACTTACAACTAATTTCTCACCTCGGAGTAAATCCAGGGAGGCTTATTAGAAAAGTGGCTGAGCACTGCTGAATGCCTTGCAGATCAGTGAGGTGGGAACAAGTACAGTCTTGCCCCTTACAGTTTAGGAATCCAATAACAAATGCAAGTGGCAGAGGCAGCAGCCCCAAGGGCTTTCGGTTCTGGGGATGAACAGTGGACCATTTTACCCTGAAGGAGAATCTGAAAGAAAGACTTCTACTTTGCTTAACTCAGAATCATGTCAGCCATTGTAGTGAGGACTAGCCCTACAGCAGGCTTCCTTTGTGACTGGCTGACTAAAGTTCTAACCTAATGTATTTAACTCACACAATTTCTTTCAAATGAGCATTTTTTAAGAAAAAAAGGGGGAAAAATTGACAAAGGCTTCTTTTGGATCCAAAATACTTTTCTTTCCAGGGAATCCTTGCCTTTTGTCCCTAGACTGGGAAAAGAGTATCTGAGGTGTGTAAGTTCCAACTTTTATTTAAGCCACTGAAGTGGGAGGCCTTCCTAATCCGGGGAGGCAAGGTGGTTTCTTGGTGCCGTAGATGAGATCCTGCCTTCCCTAGGATTTATTTGTTACAAGGAAAAAAATCAGGAAGCAGTTCCCCGTCATCCTCATCTGTGGCAGGAGCTGGATTTCCCATCCTTCCTCTGAGGTCAGCTCAGGTTTACGAAGTCTCTGCTTCCTTCCAGGTGGAGGCCGAGCTGATTGACAAGCTGGACAGCATGGTGTCAGAAGGGAAAGGTGACGAGAGCTACAGGGAGCTCTTCGGCCTGCTGTAAGCTGTTTCAGCCCCGGCACCCCACGCTGGGGGGGGGGGTGAAGTGGGCTGATGAAGGGTAGGGGTGCAACCCGCGCTGGGCAGGCTTCAGAGGGTGGGTATCAGGAGAGACTGGATCGTTCCCAGTCAACAGGAAGATGCCCTTATGGCAGCAAGCTCTCTCAGGGATTGCCATAGTTGACTAAAGAGGTAGAGACAGGCAATAACTCTGAGCTCTTAGATTAGCTGATGGGAAAAGGGTCATCATATGTCTTCATAGCATGCACTGTATCCAGTTGGGCAAACAGCCCATGAGGGCTCAGTGTTGGCATTTCAAAGAGGAAAAAGTTAAATCCCTGGTTTGTAAGATGGTTCAATCAGCTTGGGAAAAACACTACCATGGGTATTGTGACTTTAACAAGTTATACCCACTCTCGAGGCCAGTTTCCCTGTTTATAAAACAGGGTGGTTGTGCTGAATGATGTCAGGGGTTCTCCCAGGTCCACCATTCATGGCTTCTGTCTTGAACTGATGGAGGCCAAGAGACCTTACAGGACTTGCCACAGGGCTAAGTCCAAAGGAGGGACTCAAGGATACCATGGTCCTCCTAGATAAATAGTGATGTTGGACACTTTATCTTCCCAAAAAACAAAATCTTAACACTGTTACAGCTAGAGAGTCCCTTCCCATCGTACTCATTATTTCCAGCTTTAATATTTTTCTTCGTTTTAGTGCCGTTTTGAAGACAAGCCTGTAATGTATTTTTCCAATAATAATACTGTACATTTACTTAGAACTTGACAGTATACAAAATGTGTTTGACATTTTTTACTTAATCCTCACAACACTCCTGTGAAGTGGGCGGGGCAGAAATCATCCTGATGAACAGAGGTGATAAAACTGAGCTCAGGGAAGTGCGAGCCTGCCCCCAGCTGAATGACCAGTGAGAAGCAGGTCTGTGGGGGGAAGACCCAGATCCTCTAATTTCAAGAGGGAGTAATCTTTCTGCCTATACCCTGCCCACTTTGTTCCTTGATGAGTCATATGATAAAATATGAATTTATTTGAAATTTAAATAATTATGTTTTGTGAAAATGAATCCATACTTTAGTATTGTTCTTTTAGCTGAAGGCGTTTCTAATTGTGGAAATAATACAGAGAAATCTCTTCTGAAGTCACTAACAGATGATTTTACTCAAAGGAAAAGGCACACAAATAACTTGCAGTTACTAATTACCTGACCAAATAGTGTTTCATAAACTCTTCTAAATCATGTCTGAGGGCCGAAAGCTGCTGAGAACCATGCAGCAGCATTTCCCAATTTGTGTTTTGGGGAAGATGCTGGGTAAGAAAATAAGCGGATCATGGGCTAATCAGTTCAGAAAAGATTCAATTAAAATTGAACAGGCTTCTGTATTGTAGGACTTCTCAAAGCCTACAATACAAAGAAAGTTGTGAAATGTCTCTAACAGGAGTGTGCCCAGCATTCCCCAGGCTTGTTTGCTCACAGAATACTTTTCTTAGCCCTCCAGGACAGCAGAGCTCTATAGAATAGTGTGGGAAATACTGACACAGTGGCTTCATCCACACAGCTCAGAGGCCAGAGCAGTGGTGCTGCCTTCTCTCTCTAGTACCCTGGGTCACATGGGAAACCCTCACTTTCCCAGAAGCCTCAGCTCAGGCCACGCACTGTGTGGGGAAGACCATCACCATCATGCAGCATGAACAGCAGCCAGGCTGGGCCTCTAGCTGGGCCTGCCATTCCAGGTGACTCTCAGGACTTTCAGGGAACAGGGAACAGTGGGGAAGGAAGAGTGAGACCCGCACCTGGGCTTTTCACTGGAGCAAGCAGAAGAGTCCAGGTCATCATCCCCTAGGAGAGATCCGTGAGAAGGCAGAGAAGCCAGAGGCTGCCCTGAGGTACCAGGAGCACAGGCTGGCAAATGAGAAAAGGACCTGGGCCTTTAGCTCTTGGCTCTGGTACATTTCACACGGAAGCATCCCCTGACAGTGGAGATGACTAGGTCTAGCTCCTGGACTCGCTCACTGACCTTCATACTGGACCCTCCAGACTAGCCAGAACCTTTTTCTTGGTTTACATGGAAAGGTTAGTTTGTGTGTTCATTGGGGATGCCTCTCGAGCAGTGATAAAGGTAGACGGCCAACTGCAAGGCCAGGTCCATCCTCAGGGGGCTCTCACTCAGCTGCTGTTTCAGAACAAACCTCACAGCACACACCTAAAGGGCTGGGGCTTCAAACCCCCTGCCTCAGTTCATTGGCACCCTTAGGAACTTACATAGGAAAATGGAAAATATGCTCATCTCTTCCTGCCAGTTCAGTAATCACCTTGTCTTTGCTTTCTGCTGCATGGAGTAGAACCCAGCTGTTTGGGCCCTACCCCAGGTAAGACTGCAGTGTGGTAAGTCTGCTGTCTCCAGGTCCATCGCAGGCCCCATGGGCTCTGGGACCTCACTCTGGTGCCCAGGAAAAGCTCATGAATTGTATATTGTGTTTGTTTCCCCTACCCTCCTACCAATAGCCTGCTGGAGAAGGTTGAACAGGAAACATGGCGTGAAACCGGCATTTCCTTTGTGACCTCCGTCACCCGCCTCATGGAACGCCTTCTTGACTACAGGTATCTTCTCAGGCACCGACCTACCTGACCTCTTCTCTGATCAGGATACTTTCCTCAGCAAGGACATCCCCTGACCTTAAAATTGAGACCATATGGCCTTCAGGGGGAGGACTGTCCTGGTTTTTGGTGCCATCACCAGTCATGAGGAATCTACTGATGGCCAAGGAGAGAGAGGGAAAGAGGCTTCTCCCAAGGGTGAACCAGGGCTTTCTGGGATTCCCCCCCTAACATGTGCCCCAGGGAGCATCCCAGGGACATGCAGGCATCTGACTTTCCATCCAGAAAGGTCAAGACTTGGAGGAATGGGCACAGCAGAACAATGCAGGAAACAACTGTAGGTCCTTCGTGCAGATGTTCCTGAGGGCCATATGGCAGATGGGCAGGGAGATGTTACCTGGAGCAGAAGTGGGACCTTGTAGGCCTTCCAGTTGGTTTTTCCAGGGACTGGGGACCCTACTTTTCCACGCCTCTATTCTTTGCCTAAAGTCTGCTTATTTCTGTCCCTTGGTCCTGGCCATGAATAGATTAGAGGAAGCAGACTGTGAGCTCAGAGATCTTTATGCTGTGTTCAGTCTGAGAGTTCATGTAAAATTCGTTTTTTCATGAAGTCTTGCCTTCCGTCATATCATGGCTTTTGAATTATCCAGAAGTGGCAGCGAAGCCCCTATTATAGGCTTATTCTCTCAGCAGAGTTCATGTGGTGGCTAAGGGTACCTTTTGGGAGCCTAGAGGAAGGTGATAGGGAATGAGGAAGAATGTGGGTTCAGATCCTTGAGTCAGATGTGGGTTCAGATCCTAGCAATGGCATTTCCTACCAGTGATGTTTCTTCACTGATAAAAACAAGGACAACCCTTCAGGGCTGCATATGGGATCAGAGACAATGTTTGTAAAGCAGAGGAAACCCATCACCAAGCAATAGTTGTCTCCTCTGTGCTATAAGATGTGCAAACACCAAGGGAGAGCACTTGCAACCAATGTATCAGGAAATTAGGGAGTTTAGGTGACCTCCAGCTGCTGCTGAATACAGGGTACTTCTATGCCAAGACTGCTGCTTTGCAGAAGACTCAGGTGTCCATCCTGTGCACTAGCCGGGCATGGAAATGGAATTCCTGAGAAATGGGCTCATGTCTTAAGCATCTCCTCTTCCTGTAGCACAACTGTGCTTGTGTGAGTTTCAACCCATTTTTCCTGAGTCTTATGAGGTCACAAGTGGCCTTTTGGGGACCCCTTTTAGAATAGTGGACTGCTTTGCTCATGCCACATCCCCAGCCTTCTCTGCACCTGCCATCAGACAGAGAAGAGTAGACAAAATTCTGTAACCACCCCCTCACTGAAACGTTTACTTTAGTAAACGTCAGCTCTATTCACTGTGACCTGCCAGAAAGAGCCAAAATTAACTTCCTAACCTAGTTCTAGCTGCCTGTTTGATTTTTGTACCTACCTTGTAGGTACCTACCTTCCTACCAAGACCCATCAAGGAGGCTTTCCCAGATAGGAGCTCACCTGGATCTTTACACATACTTCTTCCAAAGTATCAGTCACCTTGGATGATGATCATTTGTCACCTTTCTGACTCATTCAATTGAAGAGAGTGACTCCCTGAGGACAGGGACCTTGTCCTTATCTCCCTGGTCCCCTGCATGGAGTCTTAATGGTCCTCTGGCGGGTGTATAGTACATACTGATTGATTGGAAGGCCATGGAAGAACCAAGGAAGCCTCTTCAACCTCAGTGCAGTTTAGTTCATCAAGAACCTACTAAGAAAATAGTTGTTGACAGCTAAATATATATACATTGATTATACAATTAATTAATAGCTTATACTCCAGAATGACTGACCCTGGAGTGTGAGACTCAGTTTTAGACTAGCATGAACCTCCTCTGAGCATCTCTTTGGTGTTTGTGTTAATGTCTTCAACTTCTGTGTGAAGGGTACTCTGTGTCAGATATAAAGGTGCTCACTGGTGGCTTCGGTATTTCCCAGGCAAGGAAGCGGAGCCCCTGGGGGTCACGGGTGGGGGGAGTGGTTCTTAGTACCCTGGGACATGCAGGAACAGAGCTCAAGTTGCCAAGCCCTTGGGGATTTAAGTGAACGCTCCACCTGGAAGAGGAACTAGAGGTTATGGAGCCTTCCTTTCTCAGGCCTCTCCAGTCTCTGTCAGGGCAGCCCTGGCCCTGGTCTCGGTCAGCACCAGCACGATGCTCCCAGCCAGGTGTTCCAGAAGCCTCTTTAGGAGAGTCTCCCCTATTCATCCTCCAGAGAAGGTGCAGGAGAGCAATGACCACATCCAAGTCAGAGGCTTTAAAAGGTGTCCTTTCTGTGGAGTAGCCACACGGAAGTGATGCAAAGCCACACAGAAGAGAGGAGTCGGTTGTTAGCAGTGCATGGGAGAGGCGGTCATAGAGCCCAGACGTGGATAGGGAATGCCTCTGGTACCAATGGGTTGAGGCCAATGCTTTTCTGTTTAATTGACTTGGCAGTTAAGTTCTAGTTATGGCCAAGCAGAAGGTGATGCCTGGTAAGTGTTTCAGATGCTTTCTAGAAAAGAAACAAACCATTTAATGCCGAAGTAGGTAGGTAGTTGAGATCTCACTGCCCTCTCTGGGGCCAACTTATTGGAGAGACAGATGCCTTCTGCCACTTTCTGTGTTGCTTGTAACAAGTTGGCCATCTGGCCCTCCTCTTGAAAAGTCACAGCAGGTTCCTGTCCCTGCTAGCTCCAAAAGACAGGATCTGCAGTGGCTTGTGCAGGACCCTCATCTCTGGCCACAAAGGAACCAAATGCCCATGGCTGAGAGGGAACCCAACAAGGAGGACCTTGGCTCCAAGTCCCACACTGCTGCCCGCTCTGATAGTAGCCCTCCGTGGAAGGAAGGACATTTGACTTTGTGGATGACCATGAGAGCGGTGTAGATTTCTCAGTATTCCTTTCTTTCAAAGAAAGACTTCTTTCAAAGAAGTCATCCCTCTGGGAGCTGGATTGCAGCTGGGAAGGTGGGGATAACGGAGTCTGTCCAGCGATCACCCGGAGCTTCAGGGACTTGTACTCGGGCTCCTGACTCCCAGCTGTGATGTTCCTCCCTGGGCCCCATGCTTGTCAGTGGAGCAAAGCTAAGATGCTCTCCTCCCCCCCCCCCATCTTGTGTTCTACAAACCCACCTGTGCGCGGCTGCACAAGGAGCTACATCTAAGCACCAGAGCAGTGTAGGGTGCCACAGAAGGGGGTGCGGCACAGATGGGGCTCTGATCGGCTGTGTGTACAGGAGGCTTCCTGCCGGATTCACTGATCTGGTTCTCCTTCTCCTCTGTCTCCTTGTGCCAAGCCTCTGCTCCTTCTGGAGGAGCTTAGTTTTGACCTCTCCCTCTCCTCTCTCTCCCTAGGGAAGGAGCCGCTCTCAGTGTTCCCATTGTTCTGTGTCTCCCAGGCCAGCCCTGACCCTCTCCTCTGCCCAGCCCTGCCCGGTTCAGCCTAGCATGAACGCAGCCCAGCCCCGGCTGAAGCTACCCCCACGTCAGAAAGAAACTTCCAGCGTGTGCTCCTCCCTGGTGCACAGGAAGGACAGCATAGGGAGAAGAGCCAGTCAGGGGGCTACCATGACAACCACGCTGTGGTCACTGCAGCCGCAGGGTCC
Source organism: Potos flavus (assembly GCA_028534135.1). NCBI lineage: Eukaryota > Metazoa > Chordata > Mammalia > Carnivora > Procyonidae > Potos > Potos flavus. The sequence goes on from CM052898.1 coordinate 16,042,902, forward strand.
AGAAGCTAGGCCCCCGGAGCGCAGCATCTTGGCTTCTGTTGAACACTGTCCTACAAAGGGAGCTTTCCCTGTCAGAAAACCTCTGTGCCCCTCCTTCTGAGGACTTGGGGATTCAACATTCTACTTTACCAATACCCCCTTCTGTGCCGAGGAGGCTGGTCGGTGCCGCTTCAGGCCCTAATGTACTATCTGGGCTCTACGCTCTGCCACCAGAACGAGGGGTTCAGTTGAGCAGAGACCTTTGAACCCTAGAAGTGGGTCCAAAGCTCAGAGGGAGCTCCCCGTACAGTCCCCATCTGTGGAAGCGTTTTCTGTTGGAGAGCGTCCTGTTTCGGGTCTGGCCGTACTAGGCCCTCCGCGACCCTGCAGTCCTATGCACTGTCCCAGAGGCAGCACTTGGTGCCGTGGGACATTCATCTATGTTCTCCCACGCAGGGACTGCATGAAAGGAGAGGAAACCGAGAATAAGAAGATCGGCTGTACTGTTAACCTGATGGTGAGAGGACATGGGCCCTTCCTCCTCCCCCCCGTGGCGATGGTGCCTGTCCGACAGTGTGCTGGGCTTGGCCCTTCACCAGCGGCTGTAAGCCTAAGGCTCTGAGTCGGGATACCAGCTCTGTCACTGGTATCTTGGAGACCCGCACCTCCTCAGTCACATTCCCATTTGGGAAAGGAACGACGTGAGCTTCTCTTTGGACAGAACTCCACCCTGGCCTCTTGGCAAGGTCCAGTCAGCCCTGACATGTCCTAAATCCCAGTCTGCCTTAGCACTCTTCCTCTTTCTCACTACTTAGGACTCCCCCAGATCTGCCACTGGCTCCACCACACCTGGGGAGCAGGTGTGCCTTCCGGCTGGTTCTTTCTCTTTCTGGTGCTGAGTGCCTCTGCAGCCTGCCCTCCTTCTCCTACCCAGCGCCCCCGGGGCTTTGGCCAGCTGCTTGGAGCTCAGGTATGGCCCCTACAGGTGAAAGGCTCTCTCATCTTGATGTGTATTTCCTTCTCTCTTACAGAATTTTTACAAATCTGAGATTAACAAAGAAGAGATGTATATCCGCTACATCCACAAGCTTTGTGATATGCATTTGCAGGCTGAAAACTACACAGGTGAGTGGAAGGGGGACAGCCATGCCTTCCCCTGAGGACAGACTGGACAGGAACGCACAGCTGGCAGACAAAGGCTCTGAGCTGGTGCCTGCCAGATCTTAGCAGAGTGGTGGGGCCTGGGCTGCGCCCTCACCTCGCCCCTTTCCCTCAGCTCCTTTGTAACATGTGGTGGAGAGAAAGCAGGCAGAAATTCCCATTGTGCTGTCATGCCGCGTCCTCTGCTGTGTGAGGCCGTTCTGCCCTCTCTGAGCCTCCTATCCACCAACTCTCAGGCCTCAAGGGTAACCTCCAAATTCTGATGTGCTACGTTCAGGCATCCTGAGCTCAGTGTCACTCTCCATGAGCAGAGCCTTCCTGAAGACCTCCACAGCCAGAGCTAAGTGAGGCCACAACACAGAAATAACCCCCTAACCCTGGGCCTTCCAGAGCACGCTGGCAGAACTGCCTCACAGCCTAGGCTCTTCTCCCTGCAGCTGCCCACAGCGGCCCCTCTTTGAGCTCCTGATGGAGAGTATGCAGAATACGGAGAGTGTCCACCTGGCTTCCTGCCAGGCCCGACGGGGCTGCTTTCATTGTGTTTACAATTTAATCCATACTAAGGCCTGTGCTTTTTTTTTTTTTTTTTTTTTTTGAGGGGGATGGGCAGAGGGAAAGGGAGAGAGAGAATCTTAAGCAGACCCCACTGAGCACATAGCCCAACACGGAGCTCAGTCTCGCGACCCTGAGATCATGACCCGAGCCAAAATCAAGAGTCAGACACTTAACCGACAGAGCCACTCGGGCACGCCAAGACCTTTTCTAATGGAACAAATTGGATAGTGCTTCAGCCTGCCTGTCGCAGTGTTCACTGAGCACCGTGCTGAGCCAGGAGAGTGTATGCGCGCACAGGGCTCCTGCCTTATCACCGTGTGCCATAGTTCCCCCCAAATAGCCACCTTCCTCACAGTGGTGGCCAGCCACCGCACCCTAGCTCTCCAGCCACAGGACTTGAATTTGTGTGAATTTGAATTTACTAACTCCTTGAGGACGGGGCCATGACTGAGAGGCCGTGTCAGGGATCTGGACAAAGAGATGGTGCTGAGCCGTGTCTCTGGTGGCCTCAGGAATAACATCTGAAAAGGGTATAGTCAGAAAGAAGATTTCTCCTGGTTTCCTAAGTTCCAGAGGGAGGCCTCGAGTGCCTCAGGGTCTTGTCCCTGGAAAGAAAGGACTCCTCGTCCAGATCCAGTAAGGAGGCCTGTGCATCCCTGGGCAGGAAGGTCCAGTGGCCAGAGCACAGGCAGAGAGGCAATGATGAGAAGCCTGGAGAGTGGCTGCAGGCAGGTGTATTTGGCTAAAACTGGAAGTGGATTATGGACTAGTTAGAGATGAGATTCTTCACAGTGATGGGGAGCAGACGTGAGTAGGGTCTTGAAGGCCAGGCAGAAGCTAGAGCTAACCAACTTGCCAGTAGGAGAGGCCCACTAAAAATGAGCAAATAGAACGGGAAAGAGTGGTGGTTGTAATTCAGTGTGACACATGCCTTAGAATTGAGGGAACCGTAGTATTTCGGTGCTGTTGTTTTATGTAAGCCTCTCCAACAGTTCCACATATAGGGTAAGGTGTCACTGGTCCTCGGGCCTGGGTCCAGCCCAGCTCTGGCTCCTCCAGGAATGGAGCTTCCAGCTGCAGGCCCATCACACAGTTACCACTATTTACACTCCTCTCTGGTCCTTTTAGAAACAGTAGAGATGAGGGCCATGCTGAGGTCAGAAAATGGTGCCGGAGGCACTGGGGCTAGCTTGTGGGGGGCCGAGAGAGGCCTTGGTCAGTGCCCACCCGCAAGAGCCAGTCTGAGAAGGCTGGAGAGGAAGCTGTAGTCAGCTGACCGAAAAGGAACCCAAGAACTGTCTGACACGTCAGCATCTCCCAAAGCAAGGCAGCCTGTGCACAAGCTCAGGGAGCCGGGCCGCACTTTATCTGGAGCCCAGCACCGGTGAGCAGGCTACGGCAGGAAGGTGCCAGGATCATGGGCCCCTTAATGCTATGGGCAGCCCCTCTGTGTCACCTTTGGTATCCAGTGTCCTGGGCCTGGGCTGCACACGGCCTGCCCTAGCCTGGTGCTTAGCCTCGTCCCCGGGCACCAGGCTACTCCCGGAGCCCTGAGGAGAAGCCCCTGGACCTCCATGTCGCCTGTCCCCACAGAGGCCGCATTCACTCTGCTCCTGTACTGTGAGCTGCTGCAGTGGGAGGAACGGCCGCTGCGGGAATTCCTGCACTACCCGTCGCAGACTGAGTGGCAGCGGAAAGAGGGACTATGCCGCAAGATCATCCACTACTTCAACAAAGGCAAGGTAGGGTTGGTAGGCAAGCCTTTCAGCGCTTCAGCTTCGGCCGTGATGCACGGCGTCACGGCACTGTCAGGCTGGGCAGAAGCTCCAGAGGGCGTGGGGGGCGGTGAGTGCATGGGCGCCCACGTGTGTGCATTAGCTTTGGAGGCTGCGTGATTTTGCTCTGGGAAGAAAAAAAATATATATATATATATATTTATATATATATAACAGTTTAATTCTGTGGCTCAGAAGCCACTTCCAGATTGAGGGTGTGAGAGACAACCCCACCGAGCAGCTCGGCCACCTGCCGACACTCCTGCAGCAGGGGCTTCTGGGCCCCCACTTACACGTATTAGATTTACTTCAAGAACTGGTGCTGCTTTCCTCTTCTGCCATAGAAAATACGAGCTGTAGAAATGAGTGGATTTTAACCTTGGTCAAAGGAGGCCTGTCCTGCCTCTCCCTGGTGGTACATCTTATCCTGGATTTCCCTCCCTCACCACCCAGACTGGACCTGTCTCACTGGGGTTCTTCCCCCATCAAGCTCGAATCTGTGGGATTGGCAGGCACTGTGAGCATGGGTTTCAGCCTCCCGGGGACTCACCAGCCAGCCTGCTCCCATCCCCCGGAGGGCTCCTCGTGGGGCCCTCTGACCACCCACTGCCGTCTGTGGCCCATGTACTTGAAAGGCTGGTCATGTGGCTTGTTGATGCTGTTTGCTCACTATTAAGCTTTGAGTACGCTTTAAATAGCTGAATTTGGATCCCTCAAGAAACTGTCGTGGCTGAACCCCTGACTCAAATGGAAATTGGGGGTTTTTAATGAATTTTTTCATCATTAAAAAGAAAGGTTTTAAACATTAATGGCTTTTGCCCATAAATCAGAAAACATTTGTCAGTTTTATATAACATGGGAGAAATCTTTGTCGAAAGCATTCACCTATGCAGGATGCTTTCTAAACCATCAGAAGCTCTCGGGTAGCCTAGACCGGAAAGGAGGCCCATGCTCAGTGCTTGGGCAGCCCCGTGTGACTGAGCCCCCGTGCCATCTCGAAGCCTCCTCTCCTTGCCAGTCTGGGGCTGGACGTAGGGCTCCACAACAGTACACTTTCATGCCTGCCCTTGTGGCGCCCAGCCCACCTGGAGCTGCCATTGCCCACATGCCCAGCAAGCCCAGCCAGCTCAGAGGGGATGCATGAGCATTTTGTTTTGTTTTTTAAGATTTTATTTATTTGAGAGAGAGAGAGCTAGAGAGAGAGAGCACAAGCGGGGTAAGGGGCAGGGGGACAAGCAGACTCTCCGTTGAGTAGGGAGCCCAATGCGGGGTCCGATCCCAGGACTCCTGGATCATGACCTGAGCTGAAGGCAGATGCTTAACCGACTGAGCCACCCAGGCATCCCATGCGTGAGTACCTTTAGTGTAGCTGTTCTCTTTCCTTTCCTTGGGCACAGATGACAGCGTGGAGAGCTAACCCAATCTGATGGAGCCTACCAGTAGGACAATGGTTCCCCTCTTCACTCCACACTACACTAGTGTTTAGAAAAGGAGGTTTACAGCCTCGTATAGACAAGAGAATCAAAATGCAAAACCTGCCCAAGTATTGTAGATGAGCAGGACAGGGGGAAGGACCAGAGAGGCTTTGGAGGCCACCTTCTTGAGGCTCTCCCACTTCTTCCGGCAACCCTGTTTTTGCTGTGAGTTGCTGGGGTGGTTCCGTGCTGAGTGCAGACGACTGAGTGAGCCCTTTCGTAAGCTCATCCTCAAAGAGGTATTTATCAGATTCGTCCTCTTGGGTTCATACAGAAGATCCAGTTTCTGTGTTTCTCTGCCTCGGTACAGAAACCAGTGGATAGAACCAGTGATAGAACCAGTGGGTAAGGCTAACCAGTTCTCGAAAGCCTTCAGGTTTGTTTGTTTGCTTTATTATTATTGACTCCAAAAAAGTGAAACCTGGCCATTGCAGAAAAAGTGATCCCGTAGGGTTCTTGGTGCCAGGAGAAGTGCTACCTTGGCAGCAGGACAAAGACAGAAAAGAAGACTCTGGGGAAGGACGGGTACAGGGGCTCTGGCCCTCAGCACTGCCGGCACATCCCGCCTCACAAGGCAGGCCCTTCGCCCTTCCTACACACGCTCCCAGCCTCTGCCATCTGCCTCGTTTGTGCAGACAACTCAACATCCTGTGGTCTCACATGTACTTCATTAGCACCCAGAGGTTGGAGTCAGAAGCTCAAATCCTGGTCATAGTCTAGCCCAGGGCCATTGTCTCCAGCGGTGAGGGTTAGCCTGGAAATCTGCCCCAAGCTAGACTGGGCTCCAGTCCACAGAAGGTCAGCATTCCCAGGCCAGACCAGGAGAGAGGAGCACTCAGAGGGCCTGGCGGAGTGGGAGTTGAAGGAAGGAAGGAGAGGTGTGAAGATGGGAACTGGTCCTCCACCCCAGGGCAGAGGGAGCAAACAGGAAGGGCAGTTGGACAAAGGCCTCGACCCCTGCTTATCTGGCATGCACACCATCAGGGCTAGAGCAGCCTTCTCTGTGGAGCTGGGCTTGGGCTCCGTGGCCTGTGCTCCTCTGAAGGAATGATGAATCTGTTGCTTCTAATAGGCTGTGTGTAAACAGAAGTACAAAGACCACCATCTGGAGTCCCAGGCCTGCGCCTGCCTTTCCAGTTTGATTAGAATGAGCCCTGAGTCCGTGTAGCTTCTGTGCCGTCCCTGTCAGAGGGGCCACAAGGAGGTGTCAAAGCGCACATCTGCCAGAGCTGGTGGAAATAATTGGATTTCAGACATTGGTAGGAGTGTTAGAGTCGGCTTTGCCTCCTGCCCAAAGGAAGGAGAGCAGAGAAAAGCCATAGTGGGGGTGCAGTGTGCCTGCAGCACGTTCCTCGCCTGTGTTGAGAGGCTGCACTCGTCGCCCCCAGACCCACTAGGTTCCAGCACAGTCCCTGAAGGCTGACAGAATGTCTTCAAACCCTTGGTCCTGGCTCGCTCTAAAAATAACTGGGGGTAGGCGGGAGGAGGGCTTGGAGCAGGAGGGCAAATTACACAAAGTAGGGCAGAAATGCCAGCAAGGCAGATGAGCATTGATCCCGATAGGGGAGAAGACCTGCTTTACTGGGAGCTGCTGTCAGCAGACCGAGTGCCTTTAGCCCTACGTGGGGTCCTCATCACCCAAATGAGCAGTTCCCCATGGGACGCTCATGGCAAGTTGGCCAGAGGTCTGTGCACAGCTCAGCTGCTGAGCCAGCCCCCATGGAGCTGCCCACCAGGCAGACCCTGCGGCGGGTCCTTGGCTGAAACCTGCCCAAGTGGCGCTTAGAGCCAGAAAGGGCTGACACGTCCCCTTCAAAAGATGCAATGCGGGGGTGTAAGAGTTTTCCTAGCCCACTAAGGCAGAGGCATCGTATTAACTCAGGGAGCCAGACTCTATTTAAAAATTCCTTTTGAGGGGCACCTGGGTGGCTCAGTCATGAAGCATCTGCCTTCGGCTCAGGTCATGATCCCAGGGTCCTGGGATCGAGCCCCGCATCAGGCTCCTTGCTTGGCCAGAAGCCTGCTTCTCCCTCTCCCACTCCCCTTGCTTGTGTTCCTGCTCTTGCTGTCTCTCTCTCTGTCAAATAAATAAATAAAATATTTAAAAAATAATAATAAAATTAAATTAAAATTCCCTTTGGTTTGTTTTAATATTTTTAATTGGTCCTACAGTTTGAATCCGTATGGCATTAATTCTTTCAAAGGATAGAAATAATATGCCCTTTTTGAGAAACACAGTCCCAAATGACATAGTATTGTCCTTCCCCCAGATGCTATTTCAAATATTATTTTCTTAAATATAGTTCTTATTATTTAAACATTCCTATTGAAATATGACTGGGTGAAATTAAATGATGTTTGAGATTCGCTTCAAAAACTGTGGGGGAAATAAGTAGTTGGGGTATAAATGATACAAGACTGGCGGTGAGCTGGGCATTGTTGAGGCTGGGTGACAAGTACCTAGGAGTTCATTCTTCTATTTTTTCTCTATGCTTAAAATGTCTTATAATAAAAAATTTTAATTAGCATTTAGATGTTGGGGAGACAAGCCTAGCTGAAATATCAAGTAAACCAATGATTCCCAATCTAACAAAACAAAGAAAGCACTATATTAAGAAGCAGAAGAAATGGGCAATCTGGCCCTCCATGAAGACCCCTTAAGCCCTCCTCGGGCGCCTATTATGTGGGCCTGACACCATAACAAGGGCCATACCACAGAGGCGGCCCAGGACCTGACTAGGCAAGGATCATCTGAAGCCTTCTTTAAGACTGGAATATTTCTAGAAATTGTCAGACCTACTACTAAGTGCTTGGATAGCCATTTCCTGCTTGGCTTCCATACTTGTTTCTGAGCTTCAGTGATCTTAATTTAAAAGTCATTGTTTCCACCCAAGTTTCCATTGACAGATGAATGGATAAAACGAGGTGGTGTGTATATATATATATATATACACATATGTATATATATACATATATATATATTACATATATTAATATATATATTACATATATATATATATATATAATATATATATATAATGGAACACTACTCAGCCATCAAAAAGAATGAAATCTTGCCATTTGCAACAACATGGATGGAGCTAGAGGGTGTCATGCTAAGCAAAATAAATCAGTCAGAGAAAGACAAATACTTTATGATTGACTCGTATGTGGAATTTAAGAAACAAAACAAATGATTAGAGGGAAGAAAAGAGACAAACCAAGAAACAGACTCTTCACTATAGAGTACCAACTGACAGTTACCAGAGGGGAGGGGGTTGGGGGAAGGGGTGAATATGGGATGGGTGAAGGGGATTAAGGGGGGCACTTGTTGTGATGAGCACTGTGTGTTGTGTGGAAGGGCTGAGTCACTATATTGTATGCCACAATCTAATATTACGCTGTACGTTAACTGAGATTTAAATAAAAGCTTAAAAAACAACAAAAGTCATTGTTACTTTCACGAACTTACTAAATAAATCTTTATTGAGTACCTGGTCGAGCCTGGCACAGCTCTAGGCTCTGAGGATAAAGTAAATAAACAGGGTTCCTGCCTTCACGTAGTTTATCATCCAATAGAGACTAATACAACAAAAAAGTAAATACTTTTTTAAGATAACAGGAGAGTAATGAAACAGAGAAGGGGTGGGGAAGTTCCTGTCCTTGATGAGGTTGTCAGGGAAAGGCCCGAAAGCCACGCCTCCAGCTAGAAAGCCACAGCACTGCGCGTTGTGCTCCCCAGACTCATCCTGAGTGGATGCTCTTTGTGACAGACGAGCTGCAGGGGGCCTTCCGTTGTGCCCTCTGATGTGTTCCGTGTGAGCTGGGGCTGTCCTGAGGAGCCCTGAGGTGCTGACGCCTTGTCCTTCTTTCTGACACAGAGCTGGGAGTTTGGGATCCCATTGTGCAGGGAGCTGGCATGTCAGTACGAGAGCCTCTACGATTATCAGAGCCTCAGCTGGATTCGGGTGAGCTTTGCCCCTTCCCCTAGCCCAACCCTGACTGGAGGTGCGAGCACTTTCCTGGCACCAGTTTCAGAGTGAACATTCACTGTGGGCCTAGCCCTTGTTTAAGTGCTGTGGACAGTCCAGGAGAAGCAGAGGCCAAGGTTCCTGCCCTCAAGACCCTTGCAGTCTGGGGAACTAAAACACCCATCTGACAGACGATGATATGATCCAGACCCCAGGAGCCACTGGTGCTCAGAGAAGGGAGAAGCATGTGTGCAGGATAAGATGGCGGGTCCAAGGAGGAGGTAGCAACTCTACTTCATGAAGAAACTTTTCCTGAATGATTTTGTTCAAGAAAACTTTATAAGATCTGAAAACTTTATAAGAGCTTTGTATGCTTTGACTCTTGGTCACTTTTAAGCACCATGTTCTTACTCCCTTCTTTGATACAAAAATACTCAAAAATTAAGTGAAATGTCCCATAGACTTCGGAGGTCTCCACCAAATTTTCCTGGTTGCTGGTGCTGGGTTCTGAGTCATAGTAGCTGCAGACTTCATTAGCAAAGAGAAGTCAGAAGTCTCACCCTCCTCCTCTACCCAGTCGATGTGGCTTTGTTCCCTGCCATGTTCCCTGCTCCAGGTGGGGATTTGGTCTATATCATAGATGTAGTTCTCTAGAAGTAGCTTATTGACTGGTCTTTGAAGGCCACTGCTCCCCAGCAATGCACTCCCAGCTGTCTTGATCGAGTACATTAGAGCTATCTTCCCAGTCAAAATTCAGTGAGTTTTTCTGAATGTGAAGCCAGGCCAGCCCGTACTAAGAAACATACTGACCTTGGTAATGCCAGACATCATGGATATTAGTTCAACTTTTAAAGTTTAAAATCTCTTAAATTGGAATAGTACCAGTGATGCTGGCAACTGAGAATTTCTCACTGTGACTATTAGCCTCTTTAGTTAGATGATAGATGAACAAGAGCAATGCAGTTAGACTGATGGAAAATAGTGCTGAGAATAGCTATGAGCCACCTATAACTAACACTAGCCTAAAGCCACTTGGTGTAGTATCACCCAAAACCAGAAATCCAGGGGGGTGGGAAGAGTCCGTGCTCAACGGGTGCCCCTGAAAGACCAAGGAGCCTGGATCTGTGTGGGGTTGGGTCTGCCCACTGGGTAGGAGGGCTTCCCCTTCCATCAGGCAGCAACCTGGGAGAGGCTGATCATGGCTCACTTCTACACAGTCTGAGTTGCCATGCTCTGTTTCCAAAAGACGGTCTCTACTGGGGCCTGGGATAACTTGCTCAGGACACCACTAGCGGTCAGGCCAGCCTGAAGGCAACTGTCTTTCTCCTTCACAGAAAATGGAGGCCAGCTACTATGACAACATCATGGAGCAGCAACGCCTGGAGCCTGAGTTCTTTCGGGTCGGCTTCTATGGCAGGAAGTTTCCGTTCTTCCTTCGGGTGAGTCCATTCAGGTAGTCACAAGAACTTATATCATATTCTACACACAATTCACTTATAACCTGTTTTTTTTGTTTTGTTTTGTTTACCTTTTTCCCTATTCTACTGAATACTACTTTTTGAAGGACTAGTCAACAAAAGGCATTTGGCTTTTTTTGACTGGATCGGCTGCCCACTTTAGCCTTTGTTTGATTCTGCTGTACTATTTTGTAGCTGTCTGCAATACACGAGGGTGATTTTCTTACCAACTCAAATTCCTGCAGGAAACAACCAGGGTCTGAGAATGTCCCATAGGTATGTCTAGAAACCTTCCAACTTAAAGTTCCAGTGCGTGGAATCCTCCATTGTGATTATTCTCAGCCAGAGAGGACACCAGTACAGCCCTGACCTCAACAGTAGGCTGACCTCTTGCAGTTTGTCATGTAAGAGGTTGGCTCTTCCCCCTGGCTGCACTGGAGGCTATGCAGCCAGGATGGAGAAGCTGTTGATTTGGAAGAAATCTGTGGGAGCTGCCAAATGGAATCTGGCTGTGGAAAGCCTTTTCCAGGCAGTCAGTTCTCTGGCCCAGGATGGTGACAGCCACTTCTCCCCATCACTTCCTGGAAGGCTGAGTTGGGATGCCAACAGAGCGGAAGGAACGACTGAGCATAGTTGTACAGACCCCCGCTGAACCGTTGTGATTCTCTTCTTTATTCCGCAAAAGCCAGAGGCTCCAGGAGAAGTCAGCTTGGGCTTGTGGGCTGTAGCCCGGAGGGCTTCACTGTGCCCAGGGGACCTCAGTGAAGCTGCACTGATGAAAGGGCCTTGGGGCTGCGGTTTAGACCTAAGACTAGCTCTGACTGTCCCCAGTTCCAATATAACACTAAAGTTCCATGTCTACAAGTCTCAACGAGCAGCTGGGAATGTTCATAGAATCTCTTTGATATGTTTGGGATCCTATCTTAGCAGAAACATTGCTTTAGCCAGTGAACAATGAGGAGCTTGATATCACATCACAGGTCAGTTGGCCTTAATGGCTCCTTAAAAAAAAAAAAAAAAAAAAAGCCAGTCTGCTAGCAACAGAGTCCAGGCCAACCACATTTCAGATGTAAGGCAGGTCAACCTTCACACTTCCTAGGCAGTAATCATTCTAGGCTAAAAAGAAAATTGACTTCTGTAGAAACAAGTAATCCCGGTAGGGATAGCAAGCCCACTCTGCCTAATTGTGATCCCCAGGAAGGCTCCAGTTCCATTACACAGTAGCCTTTCTAGCAGCAGGATGTAAATGAGGAGAGGGTCTGCTCAGGAGGAGGGGACTTGATTACTCCCTAGGGACCATCACCTCAGGCATTTCAGAAGTGGCATCTTTGTTGCCCTCACCAGCATAGATCATGCAAAAGCAATGGAAGTAGAGGTCAGCAGAAGGGAAAGAAGGAATCACACAAGAATCAGAAACCAGAAGCATCTCTAGAAAGTCCTTAGGCAAACTAATGATTCTGGCCTTGTGACTTCTTTCTTTCTCATTTTGTCTGCAAATTCTGCCTTATTGTCATTTTATTTTCCTTGGTTCACCCCAGAATTTGTGTGTCAGAAACCAGATTTTCCTCTAAAACATCATTATTTTGGATATTATAGAATCAGGCCCTGGTATGTCCCATTTCTGTCCCTGCCAAACAGGAGGTCTCCGTCACGGTTTGCCCTGGCTTCCACCCCACATGCTCATGTCACGGGGCATCTCAGCGTCTCAGGGCACTCTGCGCCTTCTGGCAAGTAGGACCTGGTGTGGGACCTGCCTCTGGCCCATCCAAAGAATGCTTGCAAGCAACAGTCTGAATGTTCAAATGGGGCTTCAGTGGTGCCAGTAATGGAGGAAGAAGAACAGTAGGTGTTAGGAAATGTCACCCATCAGTGCATCCTCATCTCCACACAAGGCACCGTCCCTAGGAGCTGTGTTTCATGCATACAAATCTGCCTCGCCGGCCCACATGCTGCCTTCCCTGCCCTCAGCTGCTCAGTTCAGCTTTGGCAAATGGAGCGAGTCCCGGTGGAGGTAGGTGTTTGCCTGGTAGAGGGCAAGGACCAAGTACAGAGCAGTGGCAGCCAGATCCTGTCTCATGTGAAGATGCCGGGGCTTGCACACAAGCAAACTGGAAATCGACAACCAGCCTCAAGGTCAATGTTTGTGCCTTCTTCCTGCTGAGTCTCCCCCCAGAAAGCTAGGCTAGTCCCTCACCTTCCTTGAACACACAGGCCGTCTATTACTTTAGCTCTGTCAGCTTGGTTTCTCTGGACCATCTGCCTCCCTCGCCTCACAAATGTGATTATCTACTAATCTGCACAGAGACAGGAAAACATCCAGCCCTCCCTTCTTGGGGGAATTTCTGTTTCTCTTCATTTGACCCACGAACAGCTACTGGTGAAGATTGTACATTTGCGAGTTGATATGAAAAGACCAATTCTTTATAATTATCTTCTTTGTCAGTTCTGCTTCTCAAGCAAGGGACTTAGAAATGTCTCTTGTCCTCTGACTTGGTCTGTTCCACTGGAGAGGCCAGCCTGCCCCTCCTGACCTTGACTTCCCTTCTGGTATTGTTTTTCATTCCGATCCATCCAGACATGTGGCCCAGCTTTAGCTGAGTTCTCCCACAGTAAAAGGGGAAGTGGAAAGGGGGCAGGAATTCTATTCCAAAAAAAATCTAAGGTCCTCC
>CM052898.1:16056043-16139836 GCA_028534135.1 Potos flavus
AAATGTGTGGTTTGGATGATGTCGGTTTGTTCAGCTGGTGCGATTGCAAAGACGTACTGCCAATCAGTAAATAATTACTGAATATCTGCTGGACCCTGGGCAACATTTGGACTCTTTCCCCCAGCTAATAAAAGTGGTCCTTCAAAAGCACGCATCTGGTCCGCCGCCCCCCCCCCACGTTAAGACTTCTGTGGTGGCACCCCTAGCCTTCACTCCTCAGCACACCCCTGCCAGCATCTTCCGTGCCCTCCTGCTGGCTCTCCGCACGTACCTTCCCCCTCCGCGCCTCGTCCTGTCCAGGCTGTCGCTCCCCCGGTTGGCACCGTACCCTCCCAGAGCACCCTTCCCTGCCCCCTCTCAGAGCTGACCTGCGTGGGCCTTTCAGGACTCTCTTCAGGCATGGCTTTTCTAAACCCCGCCCCCCACCTCGCACCCCTTCCTGGGCAAGGTGCCCTCCCTCCTCCAAGCTTCCCTCAGCCCATGCCCTGCCTCCAGGCTGCCGCTTCACAGTGCAAGTCCCTTTTTCTGGCCCTCTCCCTTCTGGATCACCACTTCCCCTTTTTCTGGCCCTCTCCCTTCTGGATCACCACTTCCCCTCGGCAGGGACTGCGTGCTGTGCGCCCCTCGCCTGTCGCAGGGGTCCCTAGGACATGCTTGTGACACGAGTAGGTTTTGACACCCCCATGGAGGTGGGGCCCAGAGGCAAGGCAGAGAGCAGGCTCTCTTGTTCGCGGCAGAACAAGGAATACGTGTGCCGCGGCCATGACTACGAGAGGCTGGAGGCCTTCCAGCAGAGGATGCTCAGCGAGTTCCCACAGGCCGTTGCCATGCAGCACCCCAACCACCCCGACGACGCCATCCTGCAGTGTGACGCCCAGTGTATCTTTTGATGCTTGGTGCGGGGAGGCGGGCTGGGGTCCTGGGAGGCGAGGCCCACCCAGTCAACTGTCCCTCTGCTGTAGCGTCGGCCTGACAGGCTAGGTTACCCATCAGTCCTGAATGAAGTGTGTCCCCATCACGGGACCCACACTCAGCAGGGCCCTCGTGTCTCACAGAGGCAAGCATGGCATGCTCTTAGCCGTGGAGGGCTGAAGCAGGGCTTCAGGGGGACCTTTACCCCTGGGCTGGCTGCTACCATGACCTTAGTCCCTGCCTTACCCTGGGAAGGAGCTGCCTAGGCATCTGGGAGCAGTCACTCAACAGGGTGATCTGGGGTTCCACCGGGACTCTCGCCCCAGGGATAACCACCACTCTGTGCCCTGCTGCGCTCCTGATTGTCAGGAAGACAGAGGCACAGCCCTGGGGGTGGGTGCGGAGGGCATAGGGAAGGAGATGGGGAGCACCTGTGGGTTTAGTGGCACTTGGGAGTCCGGGTGCAAACACTGGCCTGCCCCTCACCCCCTTCAGAGCTCTCTAGGAAGCCTCGTGACAGTCACCACATCTGCACGGGCTTGTTCCAGAGGGGGGAGGGCAGGTGGACTCCCATGTTATCCCTCCACAAAGACCCCAAAAAGTATTTTTATCAAAAAATTGTTCTGTGGGAAATACAGTTTACCTACAGTGGACAGACCCCGGCCTTTACAACTTTCTTACTTCTGCAGGGTGGACACCTGCATTCTCCTGACCCCCTCCCTGCTTTCTTGGCTGCTGACACCTCACCTTGGCTGAGTGCTCAGGACATGCAGTGCCAGAGCTGGGAGAGGGCAGACAGGGAAATTCAGTCTAACTGTGCTTGGGTCTCGTCTGTCCCTTGAGATGCAGCCGCTGCTGCCAGTCGGGAATAGGGCTGGGGTGCTCCGTTCTCCTTCGGGGGATGACGGAAGTCAGTACTCACATCTGTCTCTCTGGCAAGTCTGGGTTTTCCCTTCACTTCCGGCCCAGACTTGCAGATCTATGCGGTGACGCCCATCCCAGATTACGTGGACGTCCTGCAAATGGATAGGGTCCCGGATCGCGTCAAGAGCTTCTACCGTGTCAACAATGTGAGGAAGTTCCGGTACGACAGGCCTTTTCACAAAGGCCCCAAGGACAAGGAGAATGAATTCAAGGTGAACAACTCTAGGGAAGCCGGGCGGTGCTTCTAATAAGGCCAGGGGCAAGCCTGCTTTCTCGGGATCTCGTCACTGTCGCATCCTTGAGGCAGGCAGGTGTGGCAGAAACCACTCACTGGCCTGTGCCTGCCTGTGCCCTCCTTACAGAGCCTGTGGATCGAGCGCACCACACTGACCCTCACCCACAGCTTGCCCGGCATCTCTCGGTGGTTCGAAGTGGAGAGGAGGGAACTGGTGAGACATGTTTCAGATGGGGCTGATCTTCAGCCCCGGCTTCGGGGACCTTTCTTCCTCAGCCCCGGCTTTGGGGACCTTTCTCTAAGGATTGAAGACAGAAAGCCAGCATCAGCCACCTACCTGCCTGGCGGAGGCTGTCGCAGGCCAGTCCTGTGCCGGGGGCTTTGTACACCCTCTCTCTTTGAGCCCTCACCACACCCCGAGGCAGATTTTCAGTCTCCCAGTTTACGAATGCGGAAGCTGTTCTCTGAGGCTCAGGAAGCCAGAGCTCTCTGACTTCAGAACAGGGGCTCTTCACTACTTACTTCGGGGTGCCTACAGATCAGAAGAGAAAATTCGAAAGAAGTCAGGGAGTCTTAGGTCCACAGGAATAAGGGTGGGATCTTGGATCTGCACTCTCGGGACCGTGCTGAGGGAGGGGTTGTCGCTGTGCCTGGGATGACACCGTGTGCTGTGTGCCCTCAGGTGGAAGTGAGCCCTCTGGAGAATGCCATCCAGGTGGTTGAGAATAAGAACCAGGAGCTGCGGGCACTGATCAGCCAGTATCAGCACAAGCAGGTGCACGGCAACATCAACCTGCTCAGCATGTGCCTCAACGGCGTCATCGACGCGGCTGTCAACGGGGGCATCGCACGCTACCAAGAGGTAAGCGGGGCCCAGTCTGCAGCCGCAGCAGGCAGCCCAGCTGGGGAGGTGCTCCTCGGGCCTCTCTTCTTGAGACTCCAGCCTCCCAGGGCAGCCTTCCCAACTCGCCCTCTCCTGGCTGTGCCTCTGCTGACTCAGGATGGTCCTGCGGTGAGGCTTTAAGTTCCCTCCCACTCCCTCGTTGCTATGGCAAGGCTCTCCCACCGGGGACCTTCTCTTTTTCATTCTTTGAGCTCCGACAGATGGGTAAACCGTCTGATTATGGAAGGTGTTAAGCGGCCTCCAGGAGGAGCCCTGGAGCCCAGCCCTTCATGAGGAGCGAGTTGCAGGCAGCTGAGAGACTGGCGCCACTCCCTGGCCACCAGCCTGGCCTGCCCTCACCAGGCCATCCAGGCTCCCTACGGGACTGAGACCAGCATCCAGGCTTAGATTATTTGGCTACCTTCAGTCCTTCTTAGGCACAAAAACCACCCCTGTGACTGCAGGAGGTTCAAGCAGGCCAGGCCAGAGACAGTGTGTGTGCCTGCCAGGAGGCAGAACCTGCCTTTCGAGTGGAAGTCCCAACCTGAGACTCAGACTTCCTGGGCCCCCTCTAAGAGGTAGTCCTGGGAGGAGTTTTCCTGACGTAGCCTTTCCTTTCACAGGCCTTCTTTGATAAAGATTATATCACCAAGCACCCGGGAGATGCAGAGAAGATCACCCAGCTCAAGGAGCTCATGCAGGAGCAGGTGTGTCTTGCAGGGCTTTGGGGCCAGTGGCCAGGAGGGAAAAGCTAGGCACCACAGGACAACTGCAGTTCTCAAGGGCTACCCCCTGGCTTGCAGAATGGCCTTGTCTGTCACCCTAATAGGTCCATGTCCTTGGAGTCGGGCTGGCCGTTCATGAGAAGTTCGTGCACCCAGAGATGCGCCCTCTGCATAAGAAGCTGATCGACCAGTTCCAGATGATGCGGGCCAGCCTCTACCATGTAAGCGATCCCTGCGGGGCCCCTGCTGCGCAGAACTGGCTGGCCTTTCCTTCCTAAGAGCAGTAGGTCAAAGGCAGGGGGGGGGGGGGGAGGGCAGGGTGCACGGAGGAAAAGCTGCTCCCACCACAGAGGGCCAGGAGGCAGAGGTGAGTGCTTTGTCCAGGGGAAGGTGCCCACGATCCGCTCATTCACTCCCCTCCCTGAGGAGGAGTCAGATTCAAGGGCAAAGGACGTTTTTCAAGGTACTGTGCTGGTGAAGAAAGGTTTTCATATGAGGAGGAAAGAGCTAAAGTATATGGCCCACATGTAGACATCTCTTTGGAGATATTTTCCATCCCGAGAACCTACAGAGGTAAGGCATAACCTGAGCCAGCTCTCTCTCCCCATCTCCCTCTCTCTCCCCATCTCCCTCTCTCTCCTCTTTCCCTCGCCATCTTCATGCACTCTCCTGCCCCATCCCTCTTCCTTCTTTTTACCCTTCCCCTCTACCTCCTTTTCATCCCTCCCTTCCTCTTCCTCCGACACATCTGGTGACCCAAACTCACATCTGACAAAAGCCTGTGGTGAGCAGTTTTTCTATACTGGCTGCTCTTAGAGGGTCAGCCAGGTTCTGAGCCTGCCCCAAGCTCCAGAAGTTCTCCCAGACTCTGACCTGACTCTTAGCCTCCACGGCAGGGTTTGGCCCAAGGACTGATGCACGCAAGCAAAAGGAGAGCCTGTATTCCAGGACTAGGGTTCAGTGGTCTTGAGCCCCCTGTTTGCATACCCTCACCCCATTTTCAACCCTGAGGCTGACTCCAAGTGTTTTCTAGAGAAACTTATCTGCTGAACAGGTTGCCTGCCAGATCTCAAGGGGCGTGAACCCAGTTCCTGCGGCAAGGGAAGCAGGGCTGTTCGGTGTGGGGCAAGGCCATCAAGGACAGGAGGTTCCTCTTCAGGGATGATCACTGGCCTGAGGGAGGCTGGACCACTCAGATTCAGTGGACCTGAGCGATTGGGGTTCACTTGCCTTGTTCTTGATGCTGGAGCTTCTGGTCATCTCAGGCCCCCGGGCAGGTCTCAGCCATTCCTGCACAGGTATAGAGAGCATGAAATGTAAAAAGAGAAAAAGAAGTTTGTCCATAGTTTGACAAGTGGGCACATTTTCCAGAGGAAAGCCCACAGAGCCTGAGATTTCCCCCTTCTGTAATGATTCTCCCACGGTATTTCAGGGTGAAACATGCAGAGAAAGTGAAAGTCTGTTGGGTATTCCATTATCTCTCATTCTCGGCTGGTCTCTGCAGTGTGCACACTTCCCCATCGCAGCAGGTGACCCAGGCAGGCTAGAGCCTGGCCACGGGGGCAAGGGATGTCCTCCGGCAGGCAGGGCTGTTGGGCCCCTGCAGCAAAAAAGCAGAAAATACTCACCCACATACATCGAAGTCTCCAGGGCACTCACGGACGTGTCCTCTGCAGTTTGCCCTTCTTTTTCATTTCAACGTGTTTTGGAAGAAGGGGGTGGAAAACCTGCTGTTTCTTCAGGCCAAGCTCAGAAGCATCCCCAGTAGGACTTAGGGCCCACAAACAGTGAAGGATTGAAGAACCTGGACACTTGTGCCAGGTTTTCTCCAGAGTCCACAGACAGGGACACAGACCAATGTGCTATCACCCAGGAGGGTTTGGGTTCAAAAATTTCTGCCAAGATACTAATCTACTTAATCAGAATGTAATCATGCTAAAATAGAACTGTAGTGTTTGTCAATGACTAAACGTCAGGATTTGGGGTCCCTCTCCCCCCCATAGACCATGTCACAGGCAACTTACCCCAGGTCACTAAGAGCTGGGCCGTTTAGCAATCCGAGAAACCCAGCTTACGGAAGAGGGGCCCGCTGACTGACAGCTGCTCAGGTCTTCCTCTCTGGCTCCCCAGCTCTCGTCCCTCTTCTTCTGCCCTGAGAATGCCGGGAACACACTCCTATGAGTTCAGAGCATCGGGCTCTTCCAGACGTGCTCTCTTCGTGGGATCACCCCCGGGCCTCTCGGCCTCCGGTCTACACTCCGGTGCGGCTGGGAGGGTGTTTAGTCTTGAAGGGGCCATTGCCCGAAATGTCAGCAGTTCAGGCTCAGCCAGCAGTATCGGATTCTTTCTCTCTGACATTTTTACCACCACCCCGCTCTTCCCTCTCAGCCCCTAATGACGTAGTCATTCTTTCCTCTGATGAAGGGGCCTTCATGTCTCAACAGGAGTTTCCGGGTTTGGACAAGCTCAGTCCTGCGTGTTCAGGCACCAGCACCCCGCGGGGAAACATCCTCGTGTCCCATAGTCCCATGAGCCCCGAAAGCATCAAGATGACCCACCGCCACAGGTACGGCCTGTACACCACAGGTGGAGGGTCCCCTCCGCAGAGGTCAGCCCGGATTGCAAAGGTCAGAGCAAGGGAGTCTGAAAGAATAGGCGTGTGTACTCGCTCACGTGCCCGCTCAGCCATGCACACAGCCGACACACAGCTCCCGCCACGGGACCCACGCCCACAGCCAGTCATCCTGGGTGACAGGGGAGTGTGCATGGTACCGTGAGAACACGGGGGAGGGGGCATTCGGGGTGAGTCGCGAAGGATAAGTAGAAGTCTATGAGGCAGAACGCAGCTGGGGTGAGGAGGGGGATGGAACAGGATCCGGGCAAAGGGACCGCCATGTGCAGGCACCCCAGGAGACGGCCAGGCCGGCCTGGTCAGCCCCACCAAGCAGAGCCTCGTGGCTGGAGTGCAGGGTTCCAGGGCACGGAAGGGGGCCAGTGCCAGCTCTGAAGGGGCCTCGTTCCTTCTGGCCTGATCCCAAGGGGAATAAGGATGCCCAGCTGGTTTAAGGTAGAGAGCCACACGGTGAGGTGGAAGTGCACCGGGTCGTGGCTGCTCTGAACTCAGGAGACCTGGTCTGTTGGGCTCAGAGGGAGGCACGCAGGAAGGCCCAGTCGGAGGACGAGGCAGGGAGAGGATAATCTCCCCCGGGGTTTGTCTTCCGCTGAAAGCAGTAAGTCAGCACAGACCGCACCCCCATAAAGAAGGAAGGAGTGAATGAGGGGCCGTCTACTATGGAGAGAGTGTTGGCGAGCCTGTGACCACAGAGGTGGAGGGAAGCCAACAGATGTTTGCCAGCCAGCTCTTTTGGTAGCTTGCCCCTACCAGGAAGACACCTGGCCTAGGAGCAGATCCCAGCAGGGGGTGGCTGCTGGCTCAGACTAACACTGCATGGCAAGGGGACCTGGAGCCTCTGACCAGATTCGGCATATCATTTTCAGTCATCCTAACTGAGAAACTGCTGATGTCATCAAACTGAGTGGCCATAAACCATTGAGCTCCAGGTAGAGACTTTGCCAGTCGACCATTGGCCCTCACAAACCAGGGGAACCCGAGCAGCAGATGAGGGCTCCCAGCTGCTCCAGGCCTCAGATGGGTGTAAGCATTAGCTCTGAAACCCTCCAAGCCAGCGTTGGCTGAGGCTTGGCAGAGCCCCTTACACCATCCTCTATCACCTAGCAAGCTTTCTCAGCTCCCAGCCTGACTCATCCCTATTTCCCACTCTCGTTCACAGCCCCATGAACTTGATGGGCACAGGCCGCCATTCATCCTCCTCTCTCTCCTCACACGCATCTAGCGAAGCGGGAAACGTGGTGATGCTGGGGGACAGCTCCGTGGGCGAGGTTCCCGAGGACCTATACCACCATATGCAGGTACCAGAGCTGCCCAAGGAGAATGGCCAGGGCTCCGTGAGGACTCAGAAGGGAGCAGTCTGAGCTATCTACTGGCTGGTCTGGTCTGAGGGCTGGCATCCCTGCCTAGTTCTCTGGTTTCTGAATTCAGAACATCCCGAGCCAGTAAAACTGCCTTCCCCCCAACACCGTCCCACGTCACAGTTCCCAGGCTTTATTTCCCAAGAAGGAAATCTAGCTTCAGTCCTGGTTGCTCTTTGAGATCCGGTGGGAGAGAGCCTCCTCCAAATTGCCCTCCTTCCTGGCATTACTGATAGCTAAGTCCTACATCCTCTACGGGCACCATCTCTAGAGTCGACCCAACAACCCTGCTCCACGGGTGGTGTGGGTGACCCTTAGTGCCAGCCACCAGCCTGGCCTCCATCAGGACCCAGGGTACCACATCAGGTACTGGGTCTGGGCACCTCATGGCATGAAGAAGCCAACTCTGGCCAGTCCCACAATCCTGGCCATTCAGACCTCTATCCTGCTGATTTTTCTCCCTTTGCAGCTCGCGTATCCCAACCCCAGGTACCAGGGCTCAGTCACCAACGTCTCTGTTCTGTCCTCGTCCCAGGCAAGCCCTTCTTCCTCCAGCCTGAGTTCCACTCACTCAGCACCATCCCAGATGATTACCTCTGCCCCTTCCAGTGCCCGAGGTAAGGAGGGCAGGGCGCTGCTTGCAGAAGGGAGAGGACAGGGCCTCATGAGCCCCACTAGTCCTCCTCTCATCTGTGGCTCTGTCTCTGAAAGCGGCCCCGTGACTTAGAGAATGCTCCCCTTTCGGCACTAAGGACTCGAGGGTTCCTAGCCCCGGCTCGCTCTGGCTGGCTTCAGACCGTGTCTGAGCAGTGGATGCCACAGAGGCGGCCGGCTGTCGCATCTCCACCTCAGTAAGAGGATGCACAGTCCGTGAGAAAGCTCAGGTCTTTTCCATTGAAATATCTGCAAGAATAAAAATCAAAGTTAAGGCACCAGTGAGTCTTGTTTTGAGGAACTGAGCACAACTGCACAGTGTGAAAATTCAATTTGAAGGCTAAACTTAACCCTGGAAAATGTTACTCTAAAAATTAACAACAACCTAAAAGACCTCGTTCAGTCAAGAAAGACTTAACCAGGAGAGATGGCTCTGTGAAAAGCTGTGTACTTTGCCGGTTATTGCCTGATTTCTTACCAATCAGCTAAAGTCTTGTTCTCTGAGAGCCAGCATCTTTTTCACGGTCTGATCCTAGTTCTCACAGTGAAATCTGGTCCTCTGTCCTTTTAGACAGAAAGGTTTGCGTGGAAGGCCAGTTGGCTGTGGGAACTCGAATCTGGTGCTTCCCAGGATGGCCGTGCAGGACGGCGACAGAAGGGAGTGGTCTGAGCTCGCCGGCCCAGCCTGTCGCTGGCTATTGCTGCCGGGCTCGCAGTCTCTCGTGAGCCCGCAGTCGGAGGTCCCCTGAAGCTGGAGGCATCTAAAGGTTCCACTAGGCTGGCTCACTCACATAGCTGGTAGTCACTGTCACCTGGGAGCACAGCTGGGGCTATTGACCTGAGTCCCCGCGTAGGGCCTTTCCCTGTGGCCTAGGCTTCTTATCACCCAGCCTTGGAAATCCCAGGATGTCCCTTTTGGCCCATTCCGTTGTCTGGTCAAGTTCCTAAGGCCAACCTAGACACCAGGGTGGGGAATGAGACTCCAACGCACGATGTGAGGAGAGGCGTGTGTGTTTTTGGAGGGAAGGCATTGCAAGTTGCCCTCTCTGGAGGCAAGCCATCACAGCAGCCAAACTCCAGGGTATCAGAGAGAGAAGGGCTGACAGAAGCCCCCTCCCTTTCTGGAGTAGACATTAAGTACAAAAGTAAACAAAAGGGCTAAATGGAACTGGGCCCAAAGTGGGAAATGGTGACGAGGGCAGAGGCAATGATGAAAGGACAGGGACTCCCTTGCAGGCTACACCATCCATGCAAGCTGTGTGCAGGCCTATCTGGAGAAAACCGTGGGCCCCACAGGGAGCCTACCAGCAGTAGGCCCCGTGAGAGAAGACGGAGAGAAGGCCTGGACCCGGCATCGCAGAGGAAGACTGATATTTTCAGATAAATGTGAGAGATGCAGTAGACGATGCCCTGGGAGCACAGAAAGAAGGGAGCAGTCCACTCTGTTTCTGGGGTTATGGGTGAAGAGAAGGTTTTCATGGAGAAGGGGTTCTAGAGGGTCCTTTGCATTGGAGGCACTTCCCCCATACCCCAGGAGTGGTCAGGACACCAGTGGCCTTCCTCGCCAAGCCCAGGGACACTGTCTGCCGTAGTCCCTGTTGACTTGGAAATCTTCCAGAAGGCAGGCCTATAAGGCCTTTCTAAACTCTTGTGAGTAGGCAGCTCCCCCTAGTGGTAAAAAGACTGATTGGAGCTAGGGAACAGGCATTCTGATTGGTCCTCCTTGAGTAACTCTGTGGTACTGGGACTTAGCCTCCCTTGGGTTTAGCCAGGCTACCATGCAAGTAGTGCAAAACTCCTGTGACACAAAAGCCCTTGTGGTGTTTAAATATTTTCATGAAAAGTAGCCGTCACTCTCTGCTCCCGTGGGATTGGCTGCCCAGGGCTGAGGGCAGTGGGAGAGCAGTGGATAGCAGAGTTGAAAATCTCAGCGGTAGCACCAAGCACCCCTTTGTTATAGCACCAGAGGGGCCTCCGTCCGTGGGTTCAGATCCTCAGCAGAGCACCTGGGGCCTTCGGGCCGCTGTCCGTCCATCCTAGCACCCGGACCCGTAACAGGACCCGGAGTGTGCAGAGCTGAGGTTGGCCTGGTGAGCCAGGCTGTGAGCTCTGCGAGGTCGGCCATGTCCCAGCTACCTGCCTAGTGTGGGATGGGTGTTCAAGGCGCCTCTAACTGCATCGGAGTCAGGGTGCATGTCTTCTTCTGTGCGCACGAGTGGAGGGGAGCCCTGTCCAGAGCTGTGGCTGCCGGGGCTCGGGGAGCATTCAGTTCCTTGCTGGGAAGGCACTATAGAAATTGGTGGAATTCAGAGCTCTTTTCCATTTGTCTCTAAACAGCCCCTACTGATTTTTATTATATTGGCTTCTGCAAAGTATTTAAGCCTTATCTTCTGGGTCTAAAATGGGCACAAGAGGGCTAGCTCAAGGACTCCGGGGGCAGGCTGACCGCAGAGACCTTTGTCAGTTGTGCCTGATGATGCGAGCACCACACACTCTAAGGAAGGCCCCGGGGATCCTGGGCTTCAGGGACAGAGGCCCCGGAGCTGCAGGTTCACCTCTTAGATGGAGCCCAGGGGCTCTCCAGTGTCACTCAGAGCACACCACAGAAGGCCGTCTGCCACTTGAGCCAGCCAGAGTCTGCCAGGAGGCTAGTTCCTCATGGACTCGCTGGCGTCTGACATGATGAATGAGGCGCGTGTAGAGGGCCTTCCAGGTTATCTATTCCCAAGGAAAGCCAGCAAATTATCCTATTTCTGTGGAAGGTCCCCTCACGGACCGTGGGTGACAGGTTCCTGGGCCTGCAGCTATGAGCTGCATGGGTGGGGACCCGGCCATACCACGTCTGGTGCGGTCTGGCGTCTGTCACAGCCCATCAGCCCAGAGATCACTACAGAAGCCTCACAAGAGAAGAGCATGAACCAAGTCAACTCAGGAGCCTGGGTTCAAGGCCCACAAGTCCCAGACTAGCTCCATGACCCCTGAGTTCACTGACAGGGGAGTCGCAGAGTGGGAATCCCTGGGGAGCCCCCTGAGCACAGGGCCCCAGAGCCCCTGCCAGTCCGGCTCTGGAGCTGCAGTGGAATGGCCAGGAAGGCAGGGGCCCAGCTCTGGGGCTCTGGAATCTGGGAAAGAGAAGCCTCTGGGCAAAGGTGCTAGGGAGCCGGCTGAGAGCAGGGCCGGTGGTGTCCAGAGACGGTAAGTGTGTGGAGACACCGGGCGTCGTAGGAGCCGTGCCACTGCGTTACCCGAGTGTCTCTGTCTCTATGTGATGGCTCCATTGCCAGTCGGCCTGTGCCCATGCCTGGGCCCCCTGGGAGAGCCCACACCCGGGCCACACCCCTCTCCTGAGAGTGCTGGGCGCAGGGGGCCCTCTGGGGCCTGGCTCCTGTCCTCAGTTCTCATGAGCTGCCCCTGAGCATGGTGAGGGGGCTCCGTCAGTGGGCCTGTATCGCCCCCCCCATCTGCGGTGTGCCTGCCGTGGCCGGGACGGCAGGGGCAGCCCCCCACCACCACCATCTCACCAGCAGGCTCTGCTTCATTCGTCCTGTGCTTGCTGAGCTCATTCTCCCCAGCTGCAAGGGGACGCCGAGCCGTGTTCCCTGGCCCCCAGGATGCTTGCCCGCTGGGCCCTCCATCTGTGGCTTGTCATCTGTGCGTGATTGTTCTCACTTGGTTACAGGCTCTCCCTCTCTGCCAGATAAGTACCGCCACGCCCGGGAAATGATGTTGCTGCTGCCCACGCACCGGGACCGCCCAAGCAGCGCCATGTACCCGGCAGCCATCCTGGAGAACGGACAGGTAGTAGATCCAGACTCCCAACTGCCCTCTGCTCCAAGTGTGCCGGCCCGGGCTTCTCTCATTGCATCTGCTAGGCTTTCTGTGCTGTCCTCCCGGCCCCCTCCATTCTGCCTTGAGACCCTCAGAAGGCCGCTAGGCCCCTGGATGGGGACCGCGGTGGCTCTGAGGACCAGCAGGCCAGAGTGCAACAGTGGGGAGAATGGTGGCAGGTTGGAGCCACCACTGCTTGTGTAGCTATCTGTCCTTCTTGCCCGCCTCCTGGACTCCTCAGCCCGAAAAAGTCTAGCAGAGGAAACTGGTTCTTTCCTGTCCCGGGAAGGCAGTGGTGGACACAGGTCTGGAGGATGGCCTTCCTCCCTGTGTGTGTGAAGGGCACCCTCACTTGGGCAAACTCTGCCTCTTGCTTCCATCCCTCCATCTAGCCGAAGCCCCTTGCTGCCTGCTGGGACTGCTCCCCACCGTCTGCACAGCGATCCAGACACCCTCCCTGGGGGCCTTGAACCAGAAGCTGTGGGGATTAGCTCCTTGCCCTGCCCAGTCCACCTGCCCTTCTATCAGAGTCTATGAGAGTCACCTCCAAGCAGCTGTCACCTATGCCAGAATGCCAGGAGTTTCTCGGCAGTACCTCCAGGGGCCTGGTCAGCCGGCCTGCTCGGCAGCTGCCCATCAGATCAGTGGGTCCTGTCCGTGACTTTCTGGGCTTGAGTGCTACCCTTACCCTCAGTGCAGACTTGGGCCTGTGCGGGGGCCTCGGGAGGCCAGGTCTGCCAGTGCTTAGGGGTGAAGGGGTCCCTCATCCTTTCTGCCGGGGGGTCTCCAGGGCAGGACAGAAGGATGCAGTTAGATACCCTCAAGTGCCTGTGTCCTTTCTCTTGGCCACACCTGAGACAGTCTGGAGCCCAGCCAGGCATGGTAGGGAGCAGCCTCTGATGCTGACGTGGCTGCCCTCGGAGCCGGATAGCGAGGGCCAGTCTTCCTGGGGCCGGCCTGAGCTCCCCAGCACATCTCCAGCATGAGCGGTACCACTGCTTTGATCTCCCTGTCTTCTCTTCAAATGTCCTGGCTCCTGGGCCCACGGCGCTGCCCCCAAGGTATAACTGGTTGTTTTCACCCTCTTTGATATTTCTCTCCTTCCCTCAGCTGCCAAATTTCCAGCGGGCCCTGTTCCAGCAAGTGGTCGGATCCTGCAAACCCTGCAGTGATCCCAATCTGTCTGTGGCTGAAAAAGGTATTGTTCCCCTTCCCAGGTGGCCTTCCCCCATGTCTGTCCCCCTCCTGAGCGTCTGACTCTTGTCCCCGAGCACCGCCTGGCCGAGGCTGCGCCATACTTCAACACCCAGGCCTGTCTGTCTGTCCAAAGTCCTGACCAACTCCTGTGCTCACTGTTAAACCGACATCTGGCTTGATGCTACGTTTGGATCCTGTTAGCTTGGGGCTCTCCGTCCCCAGGGCCTGCCTCTGAGAGGTCCCAGCTGCTGCCTGCCCTGAGCCCACGGTTATGGACACTCAGGCTGCTGTGTTCAGACTGTGGGCAGTCACGCCCCTGGGCTCCTCCCAGCCGGCCCCAGAATTCAGCAGGCCCTATGGCCCCTTTGGTCACCCTCAACGTGGGCCTTCAGGTACCTCTCCTTGTTGCTCAGAATAGGCGTATGGCCGAACAAGCCCCTAGAAGAATGGGAAGGACAGGCCGTGGCAAAGTGAACTTCCCAGACACAGTCCTCTCCAGGGGAGCCCCGGGTCCTCTGAGTCCAGTCCTCCTGCAGCCACTTGGGCCGGCGGCTGCTGTGAGTCCATCTTCTACATTGTGAGCCCATCAGCGTGGGCATGAGACTGGGCAGTTAGAACAGAGGCTGCTTGGCTAGTGGCCTTTGACCCCGCGTCCTGCCATAGCAAGCCGCTGCAAGCTGCAGGCTCGGACCCAGAAGGCCCTGGCCCAAAGCCCCGCGGCTGGGGATCGGAGTGCAGTTTAACACAGAGCGATACCTGTCTGAGGACTATGCTACCCCACCTGCCCCCCAGCCCCTGTCCCCATCCTGGCCCTTCTCCCTGTAGCGTCTTCTCCCTCTCCTCTCTCTGTTGGACTTCAGGGCACACTCAGTCCCCGGGAATACAACCTGCTGTCCCATCAGAACTTGTCCCTCTGAAGCCGTCATCATGTTGTCATTGCTCCTCCTCACCAGCTGCTGTCTGCTGTCCCCACTGTCACTGTTCCTCCCTCGCTCACGACAGAGGACGGGCCTCTGTGTCTTCGTTAAGGAGACCAGACATGGGGTCCACAGCCTCAGTGGCTGGGGGCATCAGCACCAGGTGCTCGACCGCAAAGGCCACAGAGATTTGTAGCTGAAGATGCCTTCCCAGCCTCAAGGCGGCGCATCCCCAAAACCTGCAGCCCCCCAGACCCTGCCCTGTTACAGAGGCCTCCGGGGCCAAAGTCCGCTGTGCCGTTTCTTCCCCTGAGATGCGGAGCCGTCTGACAGCTGAGAGCACAGACAGGCTCAGAGCTCAGACTGGTGCCAGGGGCCAGAGCCGGGCCCTACGCCAGCTGGACACAGAAGAGCATCGGGCGTCAGACTGGGCAGAGGCAAGAAGCTGGGCACAGCTGCCCCCGGGTGCGGGGAGGAAAGAGGCTGAGCCCACCGCAAGCGTGCCCATGCCACAGCGCCAGCGCTTCAAGGCCACACATGAGGCATTCACCTGGTGGGAGCACACAGGCCAGAGCGATGGCTCCCGGAACCTCCACCAGGATCCTCCAGGGCAGGAGCTGCACGTACTGGTCACCATTCTCTTGTCATCAGGATCCCGGGTCCCACAAGGACCCCACCTCTCTCACTTGCAGTCATCTCTCTTTGCCAGTGGCTCTCAGCCCAGACAAGGCCGCCCGCAGGGCTATTGGCTGTGCAGCGGGGACCTCGGGCCAGCGCCGGACCTCTGCTAACAGAGACAGAGAGAGAGAGAAATGGCCAGGCCACAGCAGGGGTTGCCCCCTCCTCCTAGGCTGAGTCACTCACTCCAGCTTCGATTTTCCGCTAGCCCCAGCGCACTTGGGCCACGCAGCAAAGGTCCGTGCGCCTGGCAGCTCACGGACATCAGGCTGCAAGGTGAACTGGATGGCTTCTGGGTCACATGGAGGGAGCACCCTTGGTTCCACAGTCCTCCCCCTTCTTGGGAAGCCACCGGTCCAGCCAGACCTGAGCCACAACTCTTGGGCTGCATACTCTTTCCTCCAGCAGGCACAGCGAGTACCAGTCCCTGCCTGAAAACCCCTTGTGCTTCCCAAACCCCGTCAGTGGGCAGAGAGGCCGTGGAGGGGCACAGCTTTCTTGCTACCACAGGAAGGGGCTCAGGCAGGCGTGCTTTGTAAAGCCCTGCAGCCTCGCCGGCTTTCTTCCCCCAGAGCCTCCCTGCCCGCAGGTTCCTTTGGGCTCTTGGGTGAACTTCTGTGGCCCCACAGTTCTTCTAGGGCCTTGACGTGCATGGAGAGCTTGGGCTGTCAGCACCCTTTTGGGGAAGCTGCCCAGACCCACCTCCAAGCTTCTTCATTTCTGAGATTCGGTGGCTCTTTTCAGTGCTGAGGAGCCAGAAGCTCATGCCCCATCTTGCGGAGAGAGCCTGTGGGAGAACGGGCCTGTCCCGTTCTTTGGGGGCCCCGGGCTCCCTGAGGAGGTCTTCTGGTAGAATCCACCTGGTGCTGCTCATCAGATTCGGAATTCTTTCCTCCTTTTAGGCGACAGCTGAGTGCCCATCCACCCGGTCACTGCCTCACCTTCTCTCCTGCCACCAGCCGTCCACCATCCCACGGGACTGAGCAGTCCTGAGAAGTTCAGATAGTGGAGTTCTGCCTTGTGTTCTGCTGCAGGCCCACTTCAGTTCCAGACCAGTGGGGAGGAAGAGGAAGGACATCACCACTTTATCTCTGGACCATGTGGGCCCGGCCCCTCCTGACCACATCCTTCTTGAAGGCTGGATTCCAGCTCCTTCCCTTCCAGAGCCTCTCGGGCCCTAGCTTTCCCTGCTCAGTACCTGGAGCAGGGAGCCCAGACTCCAGCCTCCTGAGGCACAGGCTAGCTACGACTGCCTGAGAACAAAGCCAGCAGCCAGGCACGCGGGTTCTGAACTGCTGCCCTGCTCCCGACACCCCAAAAGGGAGATTATGCTTCCCGGCTCCATCGGAGAAAAGGCGCATCTCTCGTCGGTGGTATCTGGTCTCCAGGAGGAGTTGGCCGACAGGATTTACATGTCCTCTGCTGCTCTGCTCCTGCAGAGGGGCCCCCTCGGAGCCCGAGGTCTAGCCATTCCTCGTTTCATCTCCTTCTTGAAAAGCCACTCATCCTAGCCATGGCTGGGGGGCGGGGAGCAAGTATTCTGGCACTGAACTCCTTCCTTAGCACAGGTGGACACTCTTTGTTTCCCTTTGTCCAAGGCCACTCTACCCTGCATCCGTGGCATGTGGGCGCCAGGAACAGGGCCTCTCTGCAGGCCTTGAAGCACCCTTGGTTCCACAGTCCTCCCCCTTCTTGGGAAGCCACCGGTCCAGCCAGACCTGAACCACAACTCTTGGGCTGCATACTCTTTCCTCCAGCAGGCACAGCGAGCACCAGTCCCTGCCTGAAAACCCCTTGTGCTTCCCAAACCCAGTCAGTGGACAGAGAGGCCGTGGAGGGGCACGGCTTGCTTGCTACCACAGGCCCTCTGGGAGCCAGCCCTGCCTGCCGCCCGGCCGTGCACTAGCTCTAGGAAGTGGCAGCCTCTGCCTCCTGCCCTCTGTGCTCCCTGCTTTTCCCGCTGGGCCTGGGCAGTCCGAGAGCCCTGACCTGGCTCTGGGGAGGAGGTCTGTGGCCTGCTCTCTTCTACATTCTGTCTCCTCAGCCCGTTCCACTCCGCTCTGCTCATTTCTTCTGTTCTCTGCCTTCTTCCTGGCAAGTCCCAGAGGCTGCAGACATTCGCTCCTTGCTGTCCTTTCAGCTTGCCTCCCCCAAGTACTCTTCAGACACCCGTTCCCTCTGCTGCCATCCTCGTAAGCAGCTTCTGTCCCTCCCCCGTGGGCCACAGCATCTCACTTGGCCAGCATTTTTTGGGGGCTGGTGTGTCCCTCCTACACATGCTGGGTACATAGCGTGCACCTGGAGAAGCCAGAGGCCGGAGAATGGGCTTCTCCCCAAGGATGGCTCAAGAAGTAACCTCCCTTCACGCCATGTGTTTCCACCCTTCAGCGCTGCCAGCAGCCCCCAGCAGCTGGAGCCTGGATAGCGGAGCCCAAGAGGCCCAGCCCTTCCTGTCTGCCCACACGGGGCGCATCCTGGCCCCCCCAGTGCCTCCCCGAAGCCTGCTGCATGGTAAGAAGACCTCCAGCGGGTCCCCCAGATAGTCCCTGGTTTCAGACTCGACTCAGGGGCAAGGGCAGCAGCCCTCCAAACTAAGAAGATGGGCCATTCTCGGGGCTGACTCAGCCAAGGAAAAACCATCCCCACCACAGGAAGGATCCTGCTGGGCTTTGGGGTCAGTGAGGTTTCCAAGTACAGCAGGTGAGCTCACTCAGGCCTTCCCAGCCAGGGCGGCCGAAGACAATGGAACCGACTGTGCCGAGCCCGCTACCCACCAGCTGGGCGGAGAGGTGCCGGTTGGCAGTGGCCCGTCATCCCGTGGGCTCTGATGTCCTCAACCTTCTTGACCTTTTGTGTGGCACAGGTGTCTTTTACTCTAGCAGCCTGTTTTGGAGAACTCCAGTGAAAAGGGAGGTTTTCCTGTGGCCTTCAACGCTGAGAGGCCCCCAGGAGCTACCCAGTTGGCGCAGCAAGATGTGCCCACACAGCCCCAGAGGGGCCCCAGCTGAGGCTCTGGTTCTGTTCCCTCTGCAGGTCATTACTCCCTACACTTCGACGCCTTCCACCACCCCCTGGGTGACACCCCCCCGGCCCTGCCCGCCCGGACTCTGCGCAAGGTAATGTACTGAAGTAACAGCCGCAGTGGCGGGCGAGCGGAACCTTCTCGTCTCTGGAATCAGCCGGCTCTACGAAATGAGCCGTCCCCCTCCCACTCCTCCACCCCGGAGCGCCCAGCCCGGCGGAAGCCAGGGGCAGCCAGGGCCGCACTGGAGGTGCAGATGACAGATGCGTCCTGGAACCAGTGCAAGGAGGTCAGGGGGCCCCAGGGACAGCAACACATGATGCCCAGAGTGCGCAGGCAAGGGGCAGTGAGGGCCTGGGGGTTTCCTGCTGGTGCCACCAGGTAGTGGCACTCCACAATTCGAGAAGGAAAGAAATACTCCCGTGGTAGATCGTAGAGCATTTTAAACTAGAGTCCAGTCAAAAGCAAGAGGCAGGAGGCAACAAAGCCTCGTGAAAACGCACTCGTTTTTCTGCACGTTGGAAAAGACAGTCTCAGTCACAGGTTTTAGCAGCAGAGCCTATTCATCTGGCCCATGGTCCCGGGGGTTCTTTCTGCTCTGCGTACTGGCCTGCTGGCCCAGCCTTTCCGTCAGCACCCCAGGGCCACGGGGTACCAATGCCTAGCGGCCAGTGCAGAGCCATTTTTGCCCACAGAGATGCTGCTGATTCTGGGGCTCCCCTGGCTTGCTGGGGGTGGGGGGGCCGGGAGGCAGCTGCCGAAGAGACCAGTGGGCAGCCGATGGGTGCGGGCGTCCAGCCCTTTGTCCACACGGCGAGCCTGCTGGCCCGTCTGCAGACAGGATTCTAACATGCCCACCCTTTGCTTTGCAGTCTCCTCTCCACCCTATCCCGGCCTCCCCCACGAGCCCCCAGTCGGGTCTGGACGGCAGCAACTCTACCCTGTCGGGCAGCGCCAGCAGCGGCGTGTCCTCCCTGAGTGAGAGTAACTTTGGGCACTCCTCGGAGGCCCCGCCTCGGACCGACACCATGGACTCCATGCCGAGCCAGGCCTGGAACGCCGACGAAGATCTCGAGCCGCCCTACCTCCCTGTCCACTACAGCCTCTCCGAGTCCGCCGTCCTGGACTCCATCAAGGCCCAGCCATGCCGAAGCCACTCAGCCCCGGGGTGTGTCGTCCCTCAGGACCCCATGGACCCGCCCGCGCTGCCACCCAAGCCCTACCACAGCCGCCTGCCGGCCCTGGAGCACGAGGAGGGCGTGCTGCTTCGCGAAGACGCTGACCGGCCTCGGGGCCTGCACCGCAAGGCCTCGCTGCCCCCTGGGAGTGCCAAGGAAGAGCAGGCCCGCCTGGCCTGGGACCACGGCCGCGGGGAACAGTGAGGGGCAGGGAGGCGGCCGGGACGCCGCCCGCGGTGAGCAGCTTGCCCAACCACTCCAGGTCTGAAAATCGAGTCCCCCCTGCGCCAGGGAGCCGGAGAGGCCCGGCACTCAGGAGAGAGCCACCCCGAGTCTACGTTCTACTGCCGTGAACTCGTGTGTTGCCATGTACAGAGGCCACAGCAGCATGAAGGGTTGTGGCTTCTCTTTTTAGTTCATTTTCTACATTTCCATTTCTAGGGGTTTTCCTTTCTTTCCTTTGTGCAGTAGATGCTTTCTTCCTCCTGCAGCTCCAGACCACGTGGAGCTATACGGAGACACTGCACAGACAAAATTGCTTTGCAGCTTCGCAGGGCCCAGGGGTCGGAGTCCAGGCCCTCCCTCCAGGGCAGAGAGGCACAGAAGAATGGAAATTGCACTAGGGACTTCTTCCGCTGCTTCACAGACAGAAGAGCTCGTGGTCGTGTTCAGGGATTGCGAGGACCACGCGGACCACACGTCACAGGTGGACAAGGGAGCTACAAGCCGTTTTGCACAAAAGCCTACCCACCCGCCCACTCTTCCGTCCAGGAGTGTGCACCCAAGGGGCTGCTTGGGCCAACCTGCCAGCTCGGGCATGTGACCTGGCCTGACGGCACGCCCAGGGCACACTGCCAGGCTTCCGTGGGCCAGCCCTGCCTTCCACTCTACCTTGCATTGTTCCTCCATCGCTTTTATTTCTGACCATTTGCTCCCTTCCTTCCACTCTAAACGCACCTCATGCCCTGCAGGAGCCCCCCTGGCGAATGGATCTGCAAAGGTTATCTCCTGCCCTCTGGGTTTTTGAATGGGATGTGGAGCCAGAGGGACTGCCCTAGGCACCTTCCTCCCCGGGGCCCAGGAGGCCAAGTGTTGAGAGAAGAGCTGGCAGGGGAGTGAGGCTGGGGTGTGGCAGGGGCCGGAAATCCTCTGAGCTTTCAGAAGTGGCCAGAAGGCCTGTGGTCCAGCTCCTGAATCAGGGATTTTCAGCACTACCTCTGAGCAGTGGGGCTGGCTGCCCAGCCAGGTTTCCAGCCCTGAGGACTCGCAGTCAGGTTCAGCAAGCTCCTGGGTAAAGAGGGTGGGAGGGAACTCCTCCTTTTGGAAGCAAAGAGCCATGCAGGTTGAATTATCCTCTCCCAAGTGGCCAAGTGCAGTCATCGTCTCCCCCCCAACCTCCGCCCCGCCGCGCCTCCCCCCCCCCACTCCAGGCCCACGGGGACCACCACTCAGGGTTCGGGGGCGGGGGGCAGGAGGCTACTTTCTCCAGCTTCCCCAGTCTGTTGGGCAGAGCGCAGTGGTGTCTTTATAGGAAACTCTTTCAGGTCAGGGCACTGATTTTCCTCTTGGTTCATTATTTGGGGGGATAGGGTGGTAATAGTATCTTACCAGGGTGCTTCTAAGTTACTTAAAAAAAAAAAGTCTACAGACAAAATATTTTTATTTCATTTGCCTGAGTTCACAACTTTGATGGTCACAAGGCGGCCTTCTTGTTGAGCAGATGTGTTCTCCCATAGTTCTCTTCTGCTGGCCTGTCTGACTGTGGCCAGGCCCCGGGCCCTGGACCCCCATCCCTTCCCTACAGTCCCTGTTTCCAGACAAGGCCGGTCAGGGTGTTCTTCTCTTGTACACAAACGCCAGCTTACTGAACAGGAATGCCAGCAAGTAACCAATTGGGAAAGATAGAGGGCCGCATTACCCTCAGGGCATCTGGGGGGTGCTTCTCACCAGTGGGGGTCCTTTCCAATACTGTAAGGATGGCTCCAGGCAGAGTGGGTCAGTCATGACAGCCCCAACCTCAGAGGGCAGGCCTGGAGCATCTGGTGTTCACAAGTGTTAGAGGGTCAGGGGGTAGCTTTGGTAGGAGTCTTAAGTAGGAGGGCATCTTTAGATTTTAGGGCACTTCTGAACATTAATCCCTGGACAAGGTAGTCATCACATACGAACATCGACCTTCTCCACCTGGTGGCACAGGATGGTAGGGAGGGGAGTGTGGGTTGGTTTGGTCTTGCGTTTTTATGCAAGGTGAACTAGGTTTGTGTGTTCCCTTTCCATTTTCCCTAACTGGATGAAAAGGACATAGTCCAAAACCCTTTTGTTGGAGAATGCCAGTCGGAGGGGAAGTGGGAGGCCAGAAATGAGAATCCTCCGAAAAGATTGTGAAATACTGATTTTCATTCTTTCAAGCTTATTTGTAAATACTTATTTGAATGCTGTGTATTTGTACAGGAATTTGAGCAAAAAATGTATAGAGTGTGATGTCCAATTGGTATTCAGCCCTATAAATGTGTTTTTAACCTCCAGCATTCTGTGCTTATTTAAAATAAGACTTCTAACCATTTCTTTTGTGTATTTATGTTGAAAAAAGTGATTTAAAAATGATCTTACCTGTACCAGAAAGCAAAGTTAAAAGAAAAAAAATTTGTACTAGTGTCCCAAGAGGTATTTTACTGTATATATTGTGGTAGCATGTTCTAAATCCAACAAGTAATGTGAATTTTAGATGTAAATATCTGCCACTTGTTTTTTCCCCCTTTCCCCACTCCCTTGACTGCTGTGATGTGAATTAAAGATGAATACCGGATACTGACCCACTGAATTCACTGAATGGGAGCAGCCCAAGTGCCCCTCTCCAATCCTCGTCGCTGGGCTCCAAACCCTTTAGCCCCATAGAAATCTCTCTGCGCGGAGCACAAAGCCAGCCTTTCCAAAGTCCTGCCTTGAGACAGCACTTGAAGGGAGGGCAGCCAAAGAGGAAACCCCCTCCAGGGCCTGTCCGCTGACTGGCGGGCCCGCACCTACTCACGAGGCGCTCCGGGAAGCCAAGGGTCCCCCAGAGCGTCCCCGCCGGAGGCGGCAGACCAGCCCTTTAGCTCCCCGCCGAGGCGGGCCGGCTCGGATTGCACACCTACAGCCTAACCAGGCCAGGCGCTTCCCTGGGGCCTAGGACGGCAGCTGAAGGGGGGCGGGAGGGTGGGTCCTATGGGAAGTCCTTCACCCCAGCGTCTGCCCACCGCGGCCGGTGTCCGGTCAGCCCGAACAAGGCGGCCTCTGGCCTCATGCGAACCTTTGGGCCTGGTCGGCAGACCTCGCGGGCACTCGCCCCCGAAGCCTAGGTTTGAAAAAATGAAAAGGAAAGGACCTTCCCCCGGAGCCTGCCCTTTGGGCAGCGATTGACGCCAGAGCCGCTGGCCTGCGCCACGAGTCGGTGCCCGGGAGGGGAAGTCCGTGGGGTTTCTCGGGCCGGCGTGGGGCCCAGAGCAGGGGTACTGGGGATAATTCAGCAGGGGCGGAGCTGCGGCCGAACCCCACTCCAACCCGAGGCTCCCGGCTTCAGGCACTGCCGCTGCCCCTACTCAAGATGGCGGCCCACGCCGATTCCGTCGCCCCCACGGCCGCTTCCTGCCGGAAGCCCTGGTTCAATCAGCGGCCGACAACTGTCTAGGGCCAAGGGCGGGTGACGCTACCAGCCAATAGGGAAGGGCAGCGTGGAGCCGCCCGTCTGGGCTCCCAGGCGCGTGGACCAATAGGAGCGCGGCGTGTGGGAGGGCGCCGGGGCCGCCCGCCAATGGGGGACTACGGCGCGCGGCCGGGACCTGGAGGTAGCGCCTCACGGCGGGCGCGGTTCAGTCGGGCGGCGGCGGCGGCGGCGGTGGCGGCGGTGGTGGCGGCGGAGGAGGAGGATGTGGGCCACGCACGGGCTGGCGGTGGCGCTGGCTCTGAGCGTGCTGCCGGGCGGCCGGACGTTGCGGCCGGGCGACTGCGAAGGTGCGGCGGGGCCGGGGTCTGCGCGCCAAGGCCAGCCTGGCTGCGGCGCTGAACACCACCGAACGGCCGAGAGGCCCGGGCTGGACCGGGAGGGGGCGGCGGCCGGTCCCAGCGGGGTCCGCCCGAGGAGGGGCAGATGCCGACCTAGGAAACAGCTCCCGGGCCTAGGAAACTAGTCCGACAAGAAAAAGTTAGATCGTGCAGAAA
This sequence comes from Potos flavus, assembly GCA_028534135.1. Taxonomy (NCBI): domain Eukaryota; kingdom Metazoa; phylum Chordata; class Mammalia; order Carnivora; family Procyonidae; genus Potos; species Potos flavus. The sequence continues at coordinate 16,079,381 of CM052898.1, forward strand.
ACTTGGCTTGACATTGCGATAACGCCGGAGTTTTTGTCCTTCCCCCTCACTGGGGCAGAGGCTCTCCCTGGCTCAGGTTGGGAGCCCCGAGGGCCAGCCATGAGCACCGCGCCGGGCCCGGTGGGCTTGCGAAGCCGCATCTCGGGGTTCAGTGTTGTGTTTGGAAATGAGAAGCATTTGGATCGTTTTTGTCTTCGCTCTCCGGTTTGGCCTCCTATGAGGTCACAGTGAGTCCATCTCAAGGACACGTGTTCAGTCTCGGCTTAAACTTTGTGGAAAGAACAGGGAGGAGCCGTGTGTGGGTCATTGGGTGATGCTCGTTCCCCGCGTGCCTTGGGTGTACCAGGGGACCCCAGCAACCTGGAGCCGGGTTCTGTCGACCTGTGGGCACCTGAGAAACCCTGGTGATGGAAAAACTCACCTCCGTGTCTCCTTTTAAAATTGCTGACGGCGTTCCCTCCTGGTGGATTGGGGTGCAACTTGGTGATTGCTGAGCATCTCCCTTCCCTCTCTTTTCCAGTCTGTATCTCCTATCTGGGAAGATTTTATCAGGACCTCAAAGACAGAGATGTCACATTCTCACCGTCCTCTATTGAAAAAGAACTTATAAAATTCTGCCGGGAAGCAAGAGGCAAAGAGAATCGGTTGGTGAGTAGCTGGTTCCCCTCCCTGGCTGGCCCTGCCCACTCGCGTTCAGGAGGTGTGCCTTTGTGTCAGTGTGCTGGTGTGGGCCTTGAGTGCTTTCATGCATTCTGCAGTTAGGCTATTTTTTATCATGTTAGTATTGATTAAGCACCTACTGCATGCTGGGCAGTGGGGGGATCCGTAGGGAGAAATGACAGGCAAACAAATGATGCCATGGGATGAGTGTCCTGGAGAAAATGACCAGGGTGCTGTGGCAGAGGGGGCGGGTGCTGATGCAGGCAGAATAGTCAACACTCCCTCTGAGGAAGAGTCATCATTGTTGCAGGGGGAGGGGCAGTGCGGGGAAGAGCATCCCTGGCAGAGGGAACAGCCATTGTGAGCACCAGAGGCCATGTGTGAGGACACAAGAAGATAAAGTGGGCACAGGGTGGGCTAGGGCCCAATTGAGGACAAGAGCCTTACTAACGAAACGAGGACTTTTGTAGCTTTAATTTCCCTGGCAGTCGCTGGTTTGTCTGTCTCTGTTTAAAGGTCTGAATCCTGGTGACTCGTAAACTTATGTGGAGGCTGTCAGCTGTGGGACCGAGCATGTATCAAGAGCCCAGGGTTTACACTGACCGACTCTGACTGCCAGTACGGGCAGGGCTTGGGAGCCTGAGGTCCTGCCAGAGAGAAAGGTTGTGAGCGGTCAGTGTGTTGCGGAGAATGCTCTCCAGTGGAACCGCCTGAAGACCCCTGTCCTCTCTTGCTGCAGTGCTACTACATCGGGGCCACAGATGACGCTGCCACTAAGATCATCAACGAGGTGTCCAAGCCCCTGGCCCACCACATCCCTGTGGAGAAGGTCTGTGAGAAGCTCAAGAAGAAGGACAGCCAGATCTGTGAGCTCAAGTACGGTGAGTGTGGCCAGGCCTTACGGAACCAGCACTGAGCCTCCGCGCTCGGGCGTCACGGAGCTTTCTAGCTGGGAGAGGCGGGCGGGAGACGGGAGTGCGGCGAGTGAGCTGTGGAGCAGGCCAGTGGTGCCGAGTGAGGGGTCGGGGTATGGATCTGGCAGCTGCGGCCTCACGGAGGAGGTGACACTCAGCGGACTTTGAAGATGGCAGAGGATCAGCCGAGAGGAGCTGACGGAAGAGCATCCCAGGCAGAGGACACGGGCAGCTCGGGTGGGCGGGGCACAGGGCCTCACAGGCTGGTGAAGAGTTGGCTTCGGGTCTTTAATCTGAGTGAAGTTGGGAACGTGGTTTTGTTTGTTTGGTTTTGGTTGGGGGGGGCACAGAGAGATTTTTTTTTCCCCCAAGATTTATTTATTTTAGAGAAGAGGGGAGCAGAGGGAGAATCTTGAGCTGGCTCCCCACTGAGTGTAGAGCCTGACACAGGGCTTGGTCCCATGACCTCAAAATCAAAAGAGTCAGATGCTTAACCAACTGAGCCACCTGGGCTCTGGGAACATGGGTTTTTGAGCAGAGAAGGGATGTGGCCTGACTTGGGTTTAATTGGCTCATCCTGCTGAAGGGCCAGCGATCTTTATTATTTTGAAGAGAAATGCTGTGTGCAGACAGGCAGGCCCAAGAGTTCCGGGCGCTGTGGCACCCCTCTTGTCGCATGGGTCTCTGGTGGAAAAAAGCAGGCCAGGTCCTCAGAGTCAGGACTAGTTGTCCTCTATAAAATTTAAACAACACCAACATATTTTATTGTGACTCGAGTGTCCAAGGGCCTGTGTTTGCCCGCTTGTGTCAAGGATGCCTAGTCTCCTGAGAGAGACCTGGGACAGGAGCAGTTGGCTCACGGTTTCTCTGTGCTCACAAGCGGTCACAGGGAGTAAGCTCCCAACCAGGGCCTGTGTGGGGAAATTGGAACTCGATCTGTCTGCTCTGTCACCCTGGAGTGGTCACTCTGCAGTGACTTCATCTCTATTGTGACTAGTTGTCAAGGCACTTGGGCGGGGGGGGGGGGGGGACCACATTTCTCCTGTAAAGTTTGTCCTGTAAGGACCACGTGGGCGCCGCCAGGGTAAGACCAGCCTTCTGGTGAAGGGGCCTCGGGCCAGTTCCCTCAGGTCGGGGCAGTGGGCACGGACACGCACCTGCAGGTGTCTGGAAATGTCTGTCCCCCTCCCACTAGTAGGGCTGCTTGTTTTGAGCAGTGGGGGGCTGTGCGGGGGTGACCCTTCTGGCACAGGGGCCGGGGAGGAGGGGGTCTGCAGCCACTCCCACCAGCTCTCCGTGCTCTCTCCTCCAGACAAGCAGATCGACCTGAGCACGGTGGACCTGAAGAAGCTCCGGGTCAAAGAGCTCAAGAAGATCCTGGACGACTGGGGGGAGACATGCAAAGGCTGCGCGGAGAAGTCTGACTACATCCGGAAGATTAACGAACTGATGCCTAAATATGCCCCCAAGGCAGCCAGTTCACGGACTGATTTGTAGTCGGCCTGGTCCCTGCTGCACCTGAGGGGAAAGCAGCTCCCCTGCGTCTTCCCCATGGCCTTTTTGTAATTTATTTTTAGGTGGGCTCCTGACAATGTCAGGTGTGAAGCCTGGAGCTTTCCTGACGATGCTGGCTCTCCAGCTCCCCCCTGGGGGGATTCACTTTGTTCTGTTGCTGGTTTACTCTAGGACTTCAAAGTGTGTCTGGGAATTTTTTATTAAAAGAAGAAAATTTCTAGCCGTCCTTGGAGAATTAAAGTGAATCCAAAATAGAATTTCAGCCCTAACGAAGATCCCACCAGTTTATGCCTTCCAGTTCACAAACAATTGTCCGATATCGTCGCATTCGTCCCTTGGCGACCAAGGCTGCAGACGCCAGGGCAGGACACAGGCTGACGCTTGGGGAGGGGGTTGCTGGCACAGGACGGGAGGCCAGCCTGGGAGGAGGCTGCGCCCGATGTGCCACCCTGAGGTGACTTGGAGTGGGAGTCCCAGGAGAGGAGCCAGAAGCTACGCAGCTTCGTGCAGAGCACAAGGGGTTGAATCTGGCGTACGAGGGAGGGGCTTGAGCGAGGCTGCAGGACGGAGGGTCGATTTAGTGTGGCCTTCTGGGAGGATGACCTCAGTGAGTGCCGGTGTTCAGTACAGTTACGTTTCTAAACATACTCTTGGCCTGGCTACCTCCACCAACCACTGTCCAGAGCCGGCCATCTACCTGGTTTGTGGTCTGGCGTCAGACCACAAGCATCTGATGCCTAATTGGGGTTTTGCAAGACTTACAGGGGTCGGTTTATGCAAAGTCAGTGAGAGGCTGCCTTTTACCTTGTTGATCCAAGAGAAGTCTAACCAATGAACTCTTGTCCTCAGAGTCTGGTTTTTCAGTTTCTCTGGGGTTGGCTTTGGGAAACCCAGTTGTCAGCATGAGCTCTGACTTGGTGGAGACCCCTCTGCTTCTCGGGCCTGCCGAGACCACCTGAAGGAAAGGACTAAAGCAGTGCGATCCAAGGAAGACCTTAGATCACATCGTTTATGCTGCTAAATTCAGTTTGCCTCCATAGGCCTTGTTACCACCTGCTGTGGCATCCACTAAGGACAGCCAGCAGCAGTCCCACATTTCATATCTTCAACACCACGTTTCTAGGAGGGAAGCAAGAAGGCTGAGCTACTTCTCAGGCCAAGACTTCCTTGTTTGGAGGAATTAGGTGGGCTATTAAGATCTGATAAGTGCAATGCATGAGCCCCTGACAGGTGCTGGGAAAATCCACAGCTGAAGACAGAAGTCTTAGGAGGTGGATGGCTGTGGCCTACAGGCCACACTGAACACAGGCTCAGGGAAAACCATCCAACCACTACTGCTCTAGGGCTGACCCCTAAGGTGATCTACGAAGGGTTAACTCATCCTGGAAGTGTTCATGTCAGGCAACTGTTACAGGTGTTTCTTATAAGAGCTTTCCCCTTATATTTGCCTCAGCTGCTCCAGGAGCCACTTTATTTATGACCGTTGGAGGAGAAGGAACTGGTAGGCTCTCCCCCACCCCTACGGTTTCCTTGCAGAAGTTGGGTCAGGTTCTGCGATGCGCCCAGCAGCTCTCTGGAGAATGAAACCTTCCCAACGGGGCTTGGGCAACTGGGCGGGATTCTCCCCGCCGCTGCACCCCACCTCTGGAGAAGAGGTCCTGGGCCTGGAGGTGGATAGAAGGGCACCGGCCAGCGAGAGGTAAGCGTGGCAAGCTGTGGAAACTACTGGGTTTGGCCTGTTCGCCCTTGGCTCCGTTGGCCCTGCCCTCACAGCCCACTATCTACTCGGGAGGCCGCAGCGGAGGGTGGACCCTGTGACGCCAAAGAGTCTATTCCCACTCGTAAATGGCAGGTTTGTTGGCTCGGGTTTCTCTGCCTGAACCCAAACGGGCCTCGCCTTTTGCACTCATAGTCCATGGTCGTCGCAGCCTTTCTGGGGGCCGCTGAAGGGGATACCCGAACGCAGGGGATGTCTGCTTTGAGGGGCGTGGGTCCTGGACGGGAATCTAGGGAGCGGCGTGCTTAGGTCCTCTCGCCTGTTTCCTGTCGGTCCTGGACGACACTCGGGAGATGCCGTGGTGAAGGTTGGGGGGATGCTACGTAAAGAGCCCGCGCTGGGTCAAGACGAGGGAGCCCGGGGCCCACAAACGCTGCCACTCCCATTCCACGCAGCGCGCACCCCCGAGCCGGAAGTGAGAGGCCTAGGGCCTGCAGCCCGCTGGGGTCTCGGACTGCGAACCAGCCCGGCACTCGCCAGGTCCCGGATCTCCGAGTAGCCGGTCCCCTGAGCCGCGCGGTGGCGCCAGAGCTCACTGTTGGGCCGCTCGCTCTCGCTCGCCGGGGGGTCACGTGACACGGGGCGGCGCATTCCGATGGCGTATGCCCGGCGCAGCTCTCGCTCCGCCCGCTGCTGGGTCACGTGACAGCCCGGCGCAGCCTGATAACGCGACGCCCAGCCCCTAGGCGCCGCTCCCGCCCCGCCCCGCTGCCACCGCCGCGCCGAGTCCTTTTGTCCAAGATGGCGGCGCCGGGGGCGCTACCTCCTCGGCCGCCGCCGCCGCCGCTGTGAGGGGCCTGCGGGCCGCCCGCCCGCCCGCCGCGCCGGCGCCATGAAGAGGCAGAGCGAGCGAGACTCGAGCCCGAGCGGGCGCGGCTCGTCATCGTCGGCCAAGCGGCCGCGGGAGCGCGAACGGGAGGCGGAGGCGGGCGGGCGGCGGGCGGCGCACAAGGCCTCGGGCAGCGCCAAGCATCCCGTTCCAACGAGGGCCCGCGACAAACCCCGCGGTAGCGGGGGCGGCGGGGGTGGGCATCGCGACGGCCGCGGCGCCGGGGACGCAAATCACCGTGCGAGCAGCGGCCGCTCCTCGGGCTCGGGCGCCGGCGGCGGGGGACGCGGCGGCAAGGCCTCCGGGGACGCAGGCGCTTCAGGTGCTTCACCTCGCGCGTCTCCGCTGCCACCACCTCCGCCGCCTCCCGGGGCCGAGCCTGCGGGTCCCGGCTCGTCAGCGGCCGCGCCCGAGTACAAGACGCTGCTCATCAGCAGCCTGAGCCCTGCGCTGCCCGCCGAGCACCTCGAGGACCGGCTCTTTCACCAGTTCAAGCGCTTCGGCGAGATCAGCCTGCGCCTGTCGCACACACCAGAGCTGGGCCGCGTGGCCTACGTGAACTTCCGGCACCCGCAGGACGCACGCGAGGCCCGCCAGCACGCCCTGGCCCGCCAGCTGCTGCTCTACGACCGGCCGCTCAAGGTGGAGCCCGTGTACCTGCGTGGTGGAGGCGGTGGCGGCGGCGGGAGCAGCCGCCGAAGCAGCAGCAGCAGCGCTGCCGCCTCCACGCCGCCTCCGGGGCCGCCCGCGCCCGCCGACCCACTCGGCTACCTGCCACTGCACGGCGGCTACCAGTACAAACAGCGCTCGCTGTCCCCAGTAGCCGCCCCGCCGCTGCGGGAGCCCCGCGCCCGCCACGCGGCGGCAGCCTTTGCCCTGGATGCTGCCGCTGCCGCCGCAGTGGGACTATCCCGGGAGCGGGCCCTGGACTACTACGGGCTGTACGACGACCGCGGGCGCCCATACGGCTATCCCGCCGTGTGCGAGGAGGACCTGATGCCTGAAGACGACCAGCGGGCCACGCGGAACCTCTTCATCGGGAACCTGGACCACAGCGTGTCGGAGGTGGAGTTGCGGCGGGCCTTTGAGAAGTACGGCATCATTGAGGAGGTGGTCATTAAAAGACCTGCCCGTGGCCAGGGTGGTGCGTATGCCTTCCTCAAGTTCCAGAACCTAGACATGGCCCACAGGGCTAAGGTGGCCATGTCGGGCCGGGTGATTGGCCGAAACCCTATTAAGATAGGCTATGGCAAGGCCAACCCCACCACTCGCCTCTGGGTGGGCGGCCTGGGGCCTAACACCTCACTGGCCGCTCTGGCCCGGGAGTTTGACCGCTTTGGGAGCATTCGGACTATTGATCACGTCAAAGGAGATAGCTTTGCTTACATCCAGTACGAGAGCTTGGATGCCGCTCAGGCCGCCTGTGCAAAAATGAGGGGCTTTCCCTTGGGTGGTCCTGACCGGAGGCTGCGCGTGGATTTTGCCAAAGCAGAGGAGACTCGGTATCCCCAGCAGTACCAGCCCTCACCCCTCCCTGTGCATTATGAGCTGCTCCCAGACGGATATACCCGGCACCGAAACCTGGATGCAGACCTACGGGTGCGGGACAGGACCCCCCCACACCTCCTGTACTCAGACCGAGACCGGACCTTTTTGGAAGGGGACTGGACCAGCCCTAGTAAAAGCTCTGACCGCCGGAACAGTCTGGAGGGCTACAGCCGGTCGGTGCGCAGCCGGAGTGGGGAGCGCTGGGGAGATGGGGACCGGGGTCTGCCCAAGCCCTGGGAGGAGAGGCGGAAGCGGAGGAGCCTTTCCAGTGACCGAGGGAGGACAACCCACTCCCCTTACGAGGAACGAAGCAGGACCAAGGGTGGTGGGCAGCAGGTGGACCGGGGCTCTGACCGCACTCCTGAGCGCAGCCGTAAGGAGAACCACTCCAGTGACGGGACCAAGGAGGCCGGCAGCAACTCCCTCAGCAACAGCAGACATGGGGCTGAGGAGCGGAGCCACCACCACCACCACGAGGCTCCAGACTCTTCCCACGGGAAGAAGACACGAGAGAGCGAGCGCAATCATCGGACCGCTGAGGCTGAGGCCAAGCCTCTGGAAGAGCCAAAACATGAGACCAAAAAGCTCAAGAATCTTTCCGAGTATGCCCAGACACTGCAGCTGGGTTGGAATGGGCTCCTAGTGTTGAAAAACAGCTGCTTCCCGACATCTATGCACATCCTGGAGGGAGACCAGGGGGTTATCACTGGCCTCCTCAAAGACCACACTTCTGGGAGCAAGCTGACCCAGCTGAAGATCGCCCAGCGTCTGCGACTGGACCAGCCCAAGCTTGACGAGGTCACGCGGCGGATCAAGCAGGGGAGCCCCAATGGCTATGCGGTGCTCCTAGCCACCCAGGCCACCCCCAGCGGGCCTGGCACTGAGGGGATGCCCGCGGTGGAGCCAGGCCTACAGAGGCGGCTTCTCAGGAACCTGGTCTCCTACTTGAAACAGAAGCAGGCCGCAGGGGTGATCAGCCTGCCGGTGGGGGGGTCCAAGGGCAGAGACAGCACGGGCATGCTCTATGCCTTCCCACCCTGCGACTTCTCACAGCAGTACCTCCAGTCAGCACTGAGGACATTGGGCAAGCTAGAGGAAGAGCACATGGTGATAGTTATAGTACGAGACACTGCCTAGCCCAAACCTATTTGCAGCTCCGCGTTTGTGTCACAAAAAGCAGTTATTTTAAAAATCTGGTCACTCCCTCCCCACGTCCTACCCCCTTGGTTTGAATTCTCTGCTGGGTTATTTTGGTTCATTGGATGGGGGACCAGAGTCCTGACCCCCACCAAAACTAAGTTCTTAGGTTTCTGGGGGGTATTTTTGTTTTTTGTTTTTTTTACAGCAATGAGAAAAGGGACTCCTGTCACGTTGATTTCTAGTGTACAAGATACTGTCTGCTGTGTTCTGTATTTTTTTATTTTTTGACTAACTGTATGGAAAGTTGTCAGTAAAGCCTTTGTCAGAGGATGGATTTTTAATCCTGTTCAGAGTCCTGGTTTAATCAAATTTTTCCTCCGTGAATGGAAGACTTTTCCCTGCTGCACGCACACAAATGCCCTACTCAACTTTGCAGCCCAGGTATAGCCCGGAGTCCTGCTGGGCTGGTGGCTCTCAGTCTCTCAGCTCTTTGGGCCCGGTCAGGACTACATACACGTTTGTTTTTAGCCTTGGCTGAGAGCAGGTTGTTTGCCTCTGGACCCTGCCCTGCCCGCCTGAGCAGAGCCCGGGAGGCTAAGCTCTATAGCCTCTGGTAGTTTCGGAGTTGTTGTTTTCCTGCCCTGTGTGTGTTCCTCGGTCTGAGCCGTAACCAACCCCGCGCCCGAGCTTGAGGCCTTCTGCAGGCAGGTAGTCTAGCGGTTGTGTGGTCTTGGAGCCACGGGGAACACTAGCACAGTGTTGACGCCACAGCGTCCCAGTGTCACAGATCGGACGCAGGCTCCCCCTCTTGTTCAGCCTTAACATGGCTGCTGTGGCAGCTCGGGAACAGCCGGCTGGAGGCAGAGCTGCCTCATACTCCCAGGGATGCTGGAGGCCAAATGCCAGAACAGAGGGTGGGAGGAAGCTTCTCTTGGCTAATTCTTGAAATTGACCCAGTGTTTGTGAGTTCTGGTTCTTCCTTCCTTGTTTGGGGGCTAAGCTTTTTAGGGGACACTGAACCCCTGGAGTGAAGAATTTTTTGCAACGCTGCAAGGGAACACGGTAGGTTAGGAAGATGCTCTTACCTGATGTACCGGTTTCCCAGGCGTCAGGTGAGAGCATGTGCCTTCGCCTCTTGCCCTGCTGCTGAGGTGGGACCACTGGGAGAAAGGTGCTTCTGTGGGGAAATGAAGTCACAGGGGCCAAGGTGTTGGGGCAGGCTAGTCAGAGCCAGCCAAGCCAAGCTGGGGAGGAATGTGGCGGCATCCTCCAGCTGGGAGGGAAAGCTGGCTGGAAAGAGTAAGATGCTGTCATCCCTGGTCTCCAGTGAGGTCAGAGGGCAACGGAAGCCAGCGCCGCCAGGGACCAGGGAGGGAACCCGTCAGTCGTACAGTAGCCGTCACGGTAGAACACAGTCCAAATGCACTCCAGAGTGCTCGTGAGGACCGCTGTCAGAGCTGAGGGACAACAGCAGCCTCAGTAAGAGAAACGAGCCAACTGGCCAGGAACTCCGGGTTCTGCTGGGCACACTCTCTGGGCCTGGTCCACGACCCAGCCCATGCAAGGGGACATGGGTGACAGCTGGGACGCTTTGAGAGAAACCATCCTGAGGAGGAGGATGAAGCTGTGTGGGCTGCCGGGAGGGTACTTGCCTCCACAGGGAAAGAGGGAGCTTTCTGAGACCTTGGAGATTAAAAATCCACAGGGGAAGGTTCCTGGGGAGGTACTGCTCCCTGGGCCGCAGCTGGTGCTCACAAGAGAACAGGCACATTCACAACAGAAAACATGAACAAAGGAAGCGTCAAGTGTGTTTATTTGTGTTTGTACTTGAGCTGTGGCCACAACTGCCGGTGTCTGAGCAAGTCTGTGGGGGACTCGCTGACCATAGCGCCGCCACTCCAGGGTCGCTGGTACTGCCAGAAGCTGGAGCGGGCCTTGGTCAGAGCAAATGAGGGAGGGGTGGCTTGAAGGCGCATTGCAGGGCTCCCTGCAGTTCTTCCGAGAAATGCCTGGGTCCCACACAGGCCAGAGTTGCCTTGCCCCGTGAAGTCCAAAACTTCTCTGGGCTGCTCACAGAGCGGGTGCTCAGAACCCAGAATCCTACACCACCCTGCAGCATTCCCAGATGTAAACCTGCTAGGAAATCTGTTTGGAGAAGACACTTCCACCCTTGCCTTGTCTACTCTGCAGGGATAGGTGTTGTCTGGCCCCAAAAAGAATTAGAGTTTTGGTAAAGAACCACAGCCCACTGTGTGACCCTCCTGCTCTTCGTTGGACCCTCTTCTCAACCACTTCCTTCCTTTGGCTCTTAAGACACAGCAGGTTCTGTTAACTCTTCGAAGGACCTAGCAGGTCAGGGGGTCAAGGCACTGATTGACTTCCGACGCCCCAGAGAGACCGGTTTAACTGCAGGTGTCCAGAGCTTCCACCTGGGGGTTCGGGGCCTGTCTATGGTGTTGCTTAAAGGAAAACAAAACAAAACCAGTCTGTGGCAAATTTTGCCTCATCGTTTGCTGGTATTGTACATGTTTCTTCTAAGTGACTCAGATCTTAAGCCCTGGTATAGTAAGAAAGGGCTGATGTCTCCTTAGCCTCTCAGGGCGTGTTGTCAAGTCAACCAGAACTTGGCTTCCCTGTCGGAGGTCCCCTTCTCCCCCCAGAGACCCGCAGGCACTCCCAGGAGCTGCTGGCAGAGTTGAGGGAGGCCGCCAGCGGCTCAGCTGAGTTCATGACTATTGAACAGTGTTTTTACTTCTTGACTTTTAACCTGCTTCCTTTTGATGCATCCAGCACCAGCAGTCGAGGCTACTCCACGGTTGGGTGTTAGCAGCCCATTTAAGCTGAGGCATGAAGCAACGTAAGGGCTGAGACCTCTGCTCTCTAAAGGACCGAGAGGTACCTGTGTGACACAGGCCCGCTTCAGTGTGTGTGATCAGCTGTGTGGTGCTCCGAGCCCAGCAGGGCTTTGCCAGCCCCTGGTGAGTTTCAGCCGTCTTGTCTTGCTTGTTTACTTCACAACCAAATTTGTCCCCTCTTCTCTCGGCAAAGGGAGAAAAGTCTTTAGCTATTTGATACCTACATAATAAAACCAAGAAGCTGTTATTTGGGCAACTCAAAGGAGGAGACTATCCTCTCCTATTCATTGTGGGAGGAAAGCAGGGTGAGGTGGTTAAGTGAAAGGTCAGAGCATGTGGCACTCTCCCTGGCAGTACCCCAGTTCCACCAACCACAGGCTGATTTCGGAGGCCCGAGCCCTATCCTACACCCAGCCCGCCCGAGCCCCCACTGCCCCAAACTGCCCAACGTGGAGAACAGCTCTGGTCTGCTGTTAACTCTCCCTTGAGGAAACAGTAATGACGGTCACCCAACCAACTATAGAGGTGGCCGCTCCTTAGCTTTGCCAGCATGTTCCTCCAAAACTTCCCAGCTCCACTAAATCTGTACTGCAGAGCTGCCTTCTTAAGTCCGAACCTGGGACAGAGGGACGTGGCCACGGGACAGCGCCTGAACACCTCCCCACCCCCAAGCGTGCTTCTCGGGCTCCTTGGGGGAGGGCAGCAGACCAGGGTTAGACACTGTGACTGAGCTACTTTTCTCCCCAGAGTGCTTTATTTGGGCAGAAGGAGTTCTCACCACCATCCTGGACTGCCTCTCTCGGAAGGCATCTTCTCTACTAGCTGGCTAGAGCTGCAGGGAAAGGGACCACCACACTTCAGTAAAAGAGAACAGGGAAAGGTATAAACAAACAAAGACAGACTTGTAGTTTATTTTGTATTTTTTTTTTAAATAAATACACTTTACATTAAAGAAAAAGGCCTTTGATTTGTAATTTCCACATTGGGGAGAAAGGGAAGAAAAAAATTTTTGAAAAACTGAATCACAAAGAAAAAGAGAGGGAGTGAACTTATATCCTAAGTTCCCTCTACTCCACAAAACCAATATCCACGACGACCTTGCCGCCCCCAAACCATGAAAGTGGGTGAACTGAGGCATTTACTCAGCAAATAAGCACTGCCTTCCTCCCCACCTCTGGCACGAAGGAAAACAACTTAACCTGACAGTATATGAGGCAACAGAACATGTTAAAAAATCATATATTATATTTATAATAAAATATTCTTAATCCTTATCAATTTAAGAAACCACGATTTTCCTTTTCATTTAAATACGTATGTAAAAATGCCTCTATATTGTTCTTTAGACATCATTTTCTTCCATAGAAAATGAAGTGCAGGGACAAGAGACTTGGTGGATATAAGTTCATACCCTCAGTTATAAATGCCTGTTTTTTTTTTTTTTTAATTTTATAAAAAACTATTTCTTGTTCTTTAAGTAAAGAACGTTATACAAAGAAAATATATTGTGAAATAACCCCAGAGACATGTTTTTTTTCCCCTTGAGGAAAGAGCTGTCCGTCCTAGGAGAAGGGGGAAGCAGAATCGGGCCTAACCCCTGTTGTCTTTTTTGTGGTTGTTATTGTTTTAGAAGGACCCTCAGATTCCAGTGAGGCTCTCTAAGCCATAATCCTCTGAATGCAGGGCATGCAGTTCCTTAAAAGACAGCCCTGGGAGAAAGGGAAAGGAAGGTGTTCTCAATTCATCTGACTCAGTTTCTCGCCTGTCAAGAATGTCTTCCGCATGGTGATGGCTCCTCACTCATTCAGAGATAAGATGATGTCATCTTCCAAATCAGAGTTGTCAGAGCTGTCAGCTGAAAGGTAAGAGGGATGAGACTAGATTATGCACCAGGCTTAGAGGAAGGACCTACACATTTCAGGAAGGAAGCACCTACACATACATACATTTATACCTGACCAAAGTTAATCACCAGTTTCCAGGAAAAAGAAAACACTTCAATTAACTGCTTGGAGCTGGCTCTGGAGAATATACTTGTTGGCAACAGTGGCCACGCCTGGAACCTGTTGCTCCTGCACCTTTCACAGAGCCTGGATGCAATGCTCTCTGCCTTCTAGAGGTTTTTCCTGAATGGGGAGAACTGAAGGGACAGGGCAAACCCCTCTGAAACTTCTGAATGGCTGCAAAAGGGGCAGGGCTGAGGGAGACATGAGTGAACCTCCGCAGCCCTTCACGTCCTTCTGGGACGGGCGCGCAGGCCTGCCTGACATCCCCCTCCCCCACACACACACCCAGGGCCACTAAAAAGGCAGGCTGAGCCCAAGCAAGAATGAGATTTCTTTCAACTCCTCAACAACACTCTTATCAGAAGACCTCATAAAGGCAGAGGCTGTCATGCCTCTGAATATAATCAGGGAACAAGTTCCCAAAAAAGTACAGGTCAGCGTGTGGCAATAACAGAGAAGGAGTACCTAGAAACCTGAGGCCAGAGGCCAGCAGGGAGCAGCCAGGACATCCTGGAAGGTGGCACCATGTCTCTGGCACAGGAGAAGCCCTCCACGGGACCATCTGCCTTCTCAGGCAGTGAATAGACCACATTAACTAATACCTCTGGAAGGATCCACTGAGGAGTGAAACTAGGCAAAAGAACCTTCAAAATGAGGTACACCATGCCTGGCTGATCAAAACTGGAGAGAAATATAGTTAGCTAGCTCCTAAGGATGCTGTATTTGCTGAGTGAAGATAAGGGAAAGGTCTTGGTGCCCCCTCTGATTACAGCTCAGGAAGCTGTGAAACCATTTTAATAAAGTCTCCCGGGAAGTGGGCAGACAGACTGTGAGCCCCAGGCTGTGGGCTTCTCGTGCAGAGAGGGACACCAGTGGTTCCACAGCAGCACTCCCCATCAGCCTCTCCCAGGCACCTGAGAATCAGCTCTCAGGAAAGCTGAGGCAAGAACAACCCAGGTTCCCAAGCCGCCTTTCATTCACTACAGTCTCCCTTACGAAGAAAACTGAAGTGGTAAAGGAAAATCAACAAACACATGGCTGTGATACAAGAAAGTCTTGAATGTAAACAAAAGAGATGTCTGGAAAAAACAGTCCTCCTGGGTCTAAAAGGGCACAAGCACAGCCTGACTACTGGTGAGGAGTGGGGAGAACACACACCTGACAAGCTGAGCTGAACAGCCTCGTCAACTTCCTTGCTGCAAGACCTCCCGAAGGAACTGCCAACAGGGAAAGGTAGGGTCTGCCCCCCCCAGAGCCGAGCACGGCACGGTGTCCTGGGCCGTGGCAGACCTCCAGAGACTCCCCCAGTGCTCCTGCGATCTGTGATTCACGATGCCAGACTGCCTGCCTGAGGCCTGGCCACCAGCGGCGCAGCTGCTAAGAGTCTTAACAACTCTGCATCACACGTACGGAGTATAAATGCCGCTGGAAGAGGACGGGGACACAATCTTCTTTACACAAGCAACTGTCGGGTGCAGTGTTTGAGAAAACCTTCAGGGCCTGGGCACAGACTCCCACTTGGTGGTCACAGGGCTCCTCTCTACCTTCCTCAGCCTTTTCGCATCCTCAAGTGTTGAAGAGACACAATCCCAGACCCTGGTCAGGACCTCTCCTGAAAGGTCCTTTGAGGCAAAGGCAGTCTAGATGTAAATAATCAATCCCTGCAATGTTTAACCTGTTGCTCTACACATACACAAACTAGAACAGAGAACACACAAAAGACTTCAGAGTCAAGGTGTTTTCTCTTCCTAGGTTTGGGGTTCTGCATCTGAAACCAATCACTGGGTCTCTGTGGGATCCGGGGCCTTGCAAAGTTATAGGGAGGCACAGGGGTGTGGTTTTCTACAGTCTCAGTGACTCGCAGCACATCCTAAAAGGCTCCATAAGCCAGAAAGGTTAAGAGCTAATGGTCTAGATGATTATTGAAGCAAAATATCAGCAAACCAAGGGTACAGAGAATGCTCCCTCTGCCTGCTCGGTTGTGAGCTCCTGGAGGCCTCTCTCAAACAGCAATGCAGGACACACTATTCGTGCCACCTCCACATCACACCTCCATTCTAGAGCCCAAGCTGCAAAGTCCTCAAGTTGCCAACTATTAAATATGTCTATTTAAATATGCCGACTATTTAATAAATATATTAAAATATGACTATTTTTACATCATAAATATTCCTACCAAAATAAAGGTATATCCTCGTTGCTAATGACTGAAAGTTTTTCCAGTACCTCTTAAGCCTAAAAGAAGGAATTTCCTAAACAGTTAAAGGAGGCAGTAATTTTACAGGCCAAATACAAATTTAGTGGCTTTATATTCAAATTAAGAATAAAAAAGTTAGTGCTACTCTCATACTAGGCATACCAGCACCAGTAGCTCTCCTGGCCTACCTTGCTACTTGGAAGGAAACAGAACTTGTACCCCACATGGTCCTATTCACAGATGACAAAAAGGGTCAGTAAAAACTGCCCCTTTACTCTTGATACTGTCATGTGTGGCCCTGCCCTTTAATCCCTCTGCCCTGGCTCCCTGACCATGACTAGGACAAGGCAAGTCCTCCTCCACTGAATCACCTCAATCTCCAAGTGTGGAAGCTGGTAAGCAGCAGATAAGCAGACAGAAGGCACAGGCCCCACAGAGCTTCCTCAATATACAACTTTGGCAAGAGGACTTATGTAAGAAAAAGTCTCCCCTAAGACATCCTGCCTTCAATTTGAGGACTAGAAGCACATCTACGATTTATCCCAAAGAAAATGGATTTGGGTCACTGTGGAATAGAATGTTTTATACATCGGCTTAAGTAAGTACCGTCACCCACCCTCTGATACCACACACATGTACACGCACACTCCTACCACCAAACACCAATGACTATAAAAACCAAGCATCTACAATCAAGAGGCTTGGCATAAGTTGGGCCTAGGCCAGCACAAAGAATTTCCTGTAAATGAATTTCATTTAAATGTTCTATATCTGTGTTCATATCTGTTCCGATATGGTAACCACATGTGGCTACCAAATACTTCAAATGTGGACATGAAATGAGGACATGAATTTTTAATTTAAATCTTAATGGCCACATGTGGTTACTGGCTACCACATCAGGCATCATACCTGCCATAGTATGTGAGCATTGTGAGCATACTGGCCTGGTTAGCTACATGAAAATGACTGGGTATCACAGGGATTACTCCCCAGTTAGGGTAGCGCAAAAGCCAGGACCACAGCAAGCACACATCTGTCAACAGTGACATATATCAGTGATGCTGCCAGAAAGATCCTCTTGAAGTGGGCAGAATATAACTACAGAGCTAGCAGACTCTTAGAACTAGTAGCTGGTTTATTCAGGATTCGTTAGCACAGTCAGGAGAAAACCTGACTTCAGAAACCTGTCCTAAAAGGAAATTACTAGAAAAATTAGAGCTTGTACTTCATAACTTAGAGGGAGCAAGGATGACAAAACAAGCCAAAGAGAAACACTTGTCACCTGGCCTTTAAGAGGGCTTAGGCAAAAGCACACAGGAAAAGACTCCTCCACAAGAGGGCTTTTACTTTGTAACTTTAGAAAGGAGCAGGCACAGCACCCCATAAACAGGCCCTGAGGAAGAACTACCCTTTGGCCTTCCACTCTAAGGCTAATCCTCTAGCAGGAGGAGTAGCAGGAGTCAACAAACTACGGCCCATGGGCCAAACCAAGCCTACCATGCGTTCTTGTAAGGAAAGTTTTACTTCTAAAACACAGCCATGATCATTAACTCACATCTGGTCTCTGGCTGCTTTGACACTGTAAGAGCAGAGACACATATGGCCCACAAAGCATAAAATATTTAACTGTCCAACCTTTACAGAAAAAGTTTGCCAACCTCTATTTTAAAGATGAGATAACAGCCTATTTGTAACACAATCTGGTGAGCGAGCAGAGGATCAGAGATGTGCAACTGCTTTTCCTCAAGGGGCCAGAGTGGTGAATCTACAGATATGGGGCACAGAACCCTGGTGGGGCTTGCTTGCTGGGAGAGTGTAGGGAAGGGACCTTCCCCTGGGTGCCAAGGCTCAGCCTCAGGGTCGGCCCTAGACTTACTGTCCCCCAGGATCAGTTCCACTTCCTCGTCTGCATCAGAGTCTTCATCCTCCCCATCCTCTCCCTCCTCTAGAAGGTTTGCTAGCTCCTCGTCAGAGGGAGAAAAGTCATTGTCCCCATCCTCCCCTGCGTTCTCGTTGTTGTCATCCTCCTCCAACTCCGCCTCCAGCAACTGGTCAGTGTCAAGCTCATCCAAGTCATCAGTGTCGTCATCATCTTCATCATCATCTTCTTCCTCCTGTTCTTCCTCTTCCTGGCAAGAGAGCATGAGGTCCGTTAGGAAAAACACAGAGGCCTAACCCATGTGGGCCACATGGGAAGTCTTTCCCTTCCCAAAGGACAGGGGAGGAAACTGTCAGTAAAGAAAGTGGTAATCTAGGTAATCTAATGAAGACCAAGACAGGCACAAACATGTTCCTCAAAATACTCAAAGCACATCTCAGACAAGGATTACTGGTCACACAGCCCTTACCCAAGAAAACACAAAATTCATTCACAGAGGTCTCAGCCATCAACATTCTAGATTCCTAAATAACTAATAAAACCAAGGAGCTCTTCTCTCTTCTCTCGCATCAACCAAACGAAGTGAAATCAGTTGGGCCACTGGAACAAAAAAGCAACGCTTTAACAAGACAGAGGAAGAACACAGCTGCTGAGTCAGCTCCAAAGCCTTGCTTCAAGGTCTTGCCCTTGATCTTACAACCAAGGAAGTGAGTAAACCTCTAACAGTGCTATCATAAGTATCCAATGATCTAACTGTCCAACAAAACTGACTTTATAACAGAACATAACATTTTCTGTTACAAGCCACACACATGAAAACACACAAAAAGTGTGCTAGAGAAACCGTCCTTCCCTCCATTTTAAGAGATCTTTCCAAAGTCAGGAAAACTACCAAAAAACTAATGAAATATATTACTGGCTCTGGGTACCCTGGGCTTTGAAAGGATACATTCTAGCCTCTGCCACAGATTTCAACTTTGTACTAGAATTCAAATTATGTTCTTTCCTGCTTGAAAGGAAACAAAGACACCTCTGTTTTGATAAGGATAACAGGTGTTCCCAAGTAAATGTGACCATCATTCACTTTTCCTTCTGCTCAAACACCAAGTGTCAACCTTGCCAGTAGCAAAAGGATTCTAATTCCTGCAACAATAAAATATAATATTCATTTAAAACATCAGCCTAATGAAAGTCAAGAAAGAACAAGCCCAACATACACAGAAAAAAAAAGGGTAAAACACATTTTTAAAAGTGCAGCTGCACACCAATCACTTAAAACCTAAAATTTTATCCTTATTTGGCCACTAGTGTTCATCAGCTATAATATAAAGTATGCTTGTGTTCAGCAGAGTAGCCATACTTTATGGACTTCTGATAATTTTGGAACCACCCTTTAGAGACTTTTTAATATGCTGTTTGACTTAGACTTTTCAACAATTTCCAGCAGCTATATGGGAAAGACTAACCCCTTTACTCAGTAAACCTAAGACTTGTACAAATGTGTGTATGGTCTAGACCAGAGCTTGCACGTGCTCATATATGAAAACACATATGACAGCCTGAGACCACTATTCCACAGCCTACACCACATTATCTCCTCCATACAGACGGCTACTAAGCATTCACCTACTGGAAAGGTGCTGAGAGTGCTTGGAGGCAGTAATGACAAACTGAGACACAGACAAGCTCCTTAGCCCCTACAAGCTTATCAGCTCATACAAATACTGGGAAAAGGGAGAAGGGTCAAAATTCAGGGAAATAATCCAAAGTGCTTACCAAGGGGAGAAGGGTCAAAATTCAGGGAAATAATCCAAAGTGCTTACCAGATTACAATTTTTACCTCTTTTTTCCAGGCATATTTTCATGGCCTTGACCAAAATTAGTTCTAATCCATTAATAAAGTACCACAGTTAAAAGCGAGTGCATTAAAGAAAAAATATCCAAAGCCCTGTGTTTCTTAAGCCTCTGTGGGACAATATAATTATTCATTTAAAATTTAAAATGGCATAACTTTTTTATTTTTGATTCTGAAATACATAGTTACTGATATGCACATTTGGCATTATTTAAAGAGTGGGACAGGAGAAAATGCCCAGGCTTTGGGATCAAACATGCCTGGGTTAGAATCCTAACTCTGCCAATTACATGGCATGTGAACCTGGGCAATTTACATAAATTTTCAATTTTCATAACTTTTAAAGGTCCACAGTTGAGTAATATATAAAAGGTTACATGGTTCAAACAGGCATCTATTAGCCTGTATGGAAACAGGCTAAAACAATGTTTAGGAAAACCATTCTTTTTCATTTCTGAAAACATCAAAGCCTAGCTGATCCAGGAGAAATGCAAAAAAGGTCCTAAATCAAAAGCAATCCCAGAAAAATAGGTCAATCAAGGTCTGAGCTCTGAACTACAGATAACATTTCAAATTCTTCCAGGAGACTACAAATCCAAAGCCTTTACTTAATCTTGTAGTAGAAGAAATAGTTTATATATATTCATCCTAGAAGACCATGAGGATTTATGTGACCATGACAAGGCCAGGGAAACGAGTAGGAAGGGGAGGCTCTACCTGAATTTCATGTAAAATACATCACTCCATCATTTAAACTCTATGGTTAATGACCAATGCTGGTTTAACATGTACTTTGTTACACATGGAGATGGCCATAAACTCACTTTCTAAATTTTAAATCTGAAACCTGAATCATGAAACAGGCTCACAAGATCTGTCCAAAATACTGTACAATCTGAAGCACCTGGGTGGCTCAGTCGGTTGAGCATCTGCCTTCAGCTCAGGTCATGATCTCAGGGTCCTGGGATTGAGCCCCTCATTGGTCTCCCTTCTCAGTGGGGAGTCGGCTTCTCCCTCTCCCTCTGTCCCTCCCTCCAGTACTGCTCGCTCGCTCTCTCTCAGATAAAAAAAAAAAACTTGAAAGAAAAAAGAGAGAGAGAGAAGGGGAGGGAGGGAAAACAAAATACTGTAGGATCTAATTCTGTAGCTGAACTCAGAAGAGAGTCTAGGAAGTAATTTTAGGAGCATTCTCTGCTGGTTTAAGTACCTGGTTGGCAACACGAGCCCCTCTCTTTCATATTTAAAGATTTAAGGAGTGATCAAAAAGTGGTTAAAAAAAAAACACGAAAGAAACTAAAAATGATTACTTAATGAAAAAAAAAATCTTGCTAAAATCCAGAATCATCTCCAACAACATTTAAATAAGGTTTTAGAGCTAGGAATATTACGGAGTTTTAAAAAATTCTCTACAATGGGGCACCTGGGTGGCTCAGTGGGTTAAAGCCTCTGCCTTCAGCCCGGGTCATGATCCCGGGGTCCTGGGATCGAGCCCCGCATTGGCCTCTCTGCTCGGCGGGGAGCCTGCTTCCCCCTTTCTCTCTGCCTGCCTCTCTGCCTACTTGTGATCTCTGTCAAATGAATAAATAAAATCTTTAAAAAAAAAAAAATTCTCTACGATTTTAAGGCCTTGGAAACAGAATTAGAGGGACTCAGGGCCAGAATGTTTCGAACTGCTAATAAATTCTACAGAAAGAATACCAAAACTCTTCTCAATTCCACTGTTAAGTCAATTTCATGGTTTTCCGAAGCCCCAAAGCCCTGCAGATTAACCAACCCACTCTCCTCCTGTACAGAGAAGTCAACTGGCATGAGCTCCCTCAGCTGCCCTCTGGTCCCATCTCCACATCTAAACCTGACTTAACCCTGGTCTGAGTAGGAAGCCAGCCTTCCACTCAAGCTCTGAGCGGCAGTCCTCTCTGGATCTCATTACCACAGCCACCCACCTCACCCCCCACACCCACCTTCACGCTTCTCTCCACTGGCTTCTCATCTTCTGTGAGGAGGGCCAGGTTGCCTAAACCTAACCACTTCATCCACACAGGCTCCACATTACCTCCACCTAAACCGTACTCCCCACCTCCAGGTCCCCCGCCACTTGCTCACTCATTCCCTCACTCTCTCTTCCTCCAACACTGGACAGTCTAGCTTTTGCCCACACCACTCCACAGGGCAGCAATTAATAGTGTTTGCTCTGGAGCCAAGCTGCTGCCACTGAACTCTACTGATGCAGTAACTGACTTAGGGATGATTTCCTTTGCCTCATAGGGTTGTTGTTAGCATTTAAAGGGGAGAAAAACGTGTATGCACGTATGTATATAATCTCTTTGGAAAGTATCTAGCATATGCAAAGTGTTCAACAAAAGTTTGCTGTTCCTGTTACAATGACTGCAACCTTCCTAAAGGAACAGGAAGGCCTGGATGGCCAACCAGGGGGCTTCTTTATGGTGACTGACAACACACTGGGCTCATCTGTACCTGGTCTCTTGCAGATCTCCTTCACACAGAGGTTCCTACAACTTTAATTTCTGCCTTCATATTTCCACTAATTCCTAAATCTTTCAACTCTCAGATGGCTCTATCCATTTGTACCATAGAAACTTAAAATCTCTTAATTCTAAAACTGAACTCAAAGCACCTTTAAAGCCAGTACCTTTTCTATACTTCTCCCAGTTACCAGGTGAAAATCTCAAACATCTTTCACTTCTCCCACTCCAATGGCTTCACACCCAGTTGACTACTGTTTCCCCAGGACTCCCTCCTATCCACTCTCATTACACTCACTGAATGCATTCTCCCTTCTCTTCCTCATCTCCAGGCTCTCCAACTCCCTATGGTCTTATCCGTTTCCAGATCCAAAACCCCAGGAGCTCCATCAACACTGCCCATGTTCCAGAACTACAATGGAAGCACTATTTACTGATCTAATGCCAACTTCTGTGAATCTCAATTTCTTGTTAAAGAGGTGATTTAATTCAATCAGTGGCTCCTACTCAGATGTGATCATCAGAAGCACCTGGGAAAAAGTTTTCCAAAATACGTATGCCTAAACCACACCCAGGGTCCAGGCTGACAGAACCAACCTAAGTGAAGCTCACACAGGTGGATTCTGGAAAGTTTGCCCAGGAACTGTGAAGGCAACCCTAATGAATCTCTGCACAAAATGTCCTCTGAGTACCTTCTGGTTCTAAAGTTCTCCTTTTCTATAATATACCCTAGCCACAGACTCCCAGTGACAGAACCAAAAAGGTGATTCCAGGTACTCCACTGAACTTTTCTGCTACATGCAACTGTCTTGTTCTCTAGGACTTAAACAATTTGATTTTTTAAATTAGTGCAGCATTTGTTTCTAGACCATTCAAAATTCTTCTTGAATATATGTCTCATTTTCAAGAGAAATAGCTTTTAGCTTATATTACCTTCAAAAATATAACCAACCTCTTAGAAAAACAAACCTCTGGTCATGCTTTAAGAACAGTTAATCTAAAAACTATGATAACTTTATAAAAATGTAATTAAAACCTGAGCCTAGGGGTGCCTGGATGGCTCAGTCAGCTGAGCATCTGCCTTCAGCTCAGGTCATGATCCCAGTGTCCTGGGTTCAAGCCCCACACAGGGCTCCCTGCTCGGTGGGGGCGTGCTTCTCCCTCTCCCTCTGCCTGCTGCCCCTCCTACCTGTGCTCTCTCTCTCAAGTAAATAAATAAAATCTTTAAAATAAATAATAAAACCTGAGCACACTCTCTTGACAATTCACTCAACGTGTCATATTTTATAAAAGGTAAACTCTTGCTTCTCCTTCTGACACTTGTTCCTGGTGTTAACAATCATTAAAAGGCTCATTACAGAGTCATAAACACTTGTGTTTTTCTCCTCACGGACAGAATCTAACTCAGAGACATTTTAAAATTTAGGGGGGAGAAGAAGGCCTTTCAGGTATCAATGACCAGGCTTACAGCAGGTGTGTAATCAGTAAAGACTCTTACCATCCGCTTCTAGGCAGTGGAGAACACACAGGAAGCACAGCACACAGTGTGTCCCAGATTCCAAAATGGAGTGGAGAAAAGAGAGCATTATTCCCTTGTTTTTGCTTTTTTAATTTAAGGTTAATTATAATTAGTTGAAATGTATTGCCTTTTCAAAATCTACAAACAATGATATATTACTAATCTTTGGTTTTATAATCTTCCTAAAAGCCAACATCAAAGTTGACTGAAATGATTTGTACAAAAACAACACAAGATACCAAAACTCCAATGGATAATATGACCTTTGATAAGTGACTGGCTTATCTCTGCTTTCATCAAACGCCTGAAGGCTGGAGAACTAGCAACCTTAGGAACTAAATATTTATGGATGTCAAATACATCATATATGTCTTCATTCAACAATATGTCGATTCCATTCATCCCTTCTTATTAATCTCCAAACTTATTGAAACATAAGGGTAAAAGACAACCATTTTTGTGGTATGTAAATTATATCTCAATAAAGCTTTTTAAATAAATAAATATTTATATAGGTACTTTATGCTGGACCATTTTATCAGGTGGCAGCTGATCATTCATACTTCTAATTTTATTTTGCTAAGGTGAAAAGGCAAATTCAAAGGTGTCAGTCACAGGTGCTGGCATCCCTGAGCCATATAAGTCATACCTGGGACATCTGAGAAGACCTGAGAGCAGATATCTAGACTAGAACAAAACTTTGAATGGCAAATGACTTGTAAGAAAATTAAATCTTTAATTTTAAAATTAGGTGAAGCGCACAAAGGAAAGTGAGTTAAAAATAAAATCAAGCTGGCACGGGGAAGAGAGAAATCTAATGGAGATAGTAAATACTGCAAAACACTACTGCAAGGTTCCAGGAGGATGTGTGAATCAACAGAATTCAGGATACATACGAAATATGCTTAGATAGATATGGTATATCCCACTAAAACACCTCTAAATCAAAATCAAAATGCCAAGGGCTTAAGAGTAAAACCAGTTCTCTAAGGAGATCCTTTAAATATGAAATGCACCAGATAATCCCTAAGGACAGTGGTGTCAGTATGTAATGAAACAAGCCTTGAAATCCAGAAGCAATGCTAACTTACCTACATTGCCTACAAAGACACCTAGTTCCCTCCCAGCTAGAAGCTTTTAGGCTCTTCCATGGACTGGGCTCTAGGACCACTCATTAGGGCCCTCTTGAGCCTGTCCTTCTTGACTTTCGCTATCCATGACAAGAAAGTCTCTATTTTTCCTTCCTGCACCACAGATATAGAAGCCCTAACAAATACTGTACCCACCCCCCTTTCTTTTTTTTCCCCCACCCCTCTTTCTAATCTCTTTCTCCCTTAACCTCTTCAAAAGGAAAGTTAAACAGAAGCACAGAAGAAGAATCAAGAAGTCCTTTCTCTTAAGTTGTTCCTTTATGGTTGTCTCTTGCTTCCACAGCCAGCCATGAGAAAATTCACCTCTCATCACTTCATGTCTGTAAGAAGAATGAGGCTGACCCCAAGAACGGCAGCCCTCCAGATCCCAAGGTGTCTAGGGCAACGCTAGCTTCTCTTTTCCTGACCTCTTCCTTAAAGATAACGGGTACCACATGGACTGAACCACAGGTCACAGTCCCAAGACAATTATTTCCACTCATAAACTGCAAGGATATAGGAGGGTAGGAATAATGGTGCTGATAAATAAAACCCAATGCCTGCTTCAGATTTACAGTACAGCATGTAACATCCAAGAAGCCTGAGACAACTGAAATGTGGTAATGATCTACAAGTGACAAGGGTAGTGATGAATGAAGCCAGAGGACGAGATGGGTCTGTACCATTGTAATATACTGACAAATAGTTCAACATCATCATCTATATCTGTTCAAGGATAAACTACATCGTGTTTCATGACAGCTATAGTGGAAAACAGTATGCATTAAGGGAGTGGGGTGACTAAGGTAACAAAAGGCCACAAGAATAAAAGAACAGACACTATTAAGAAACCAAACCAAGGCAACCACATGACGTTTGGAGGATCTAATACCATTTACAAGCTCTGCTACCAAGAAACACTACCAACATGTACAAGTTAAACAGTACAGCACACCCAAGAACATATGAAGATCCATGTCCCAAATAAACCAAAGATCTCAAAGAGCACCTGCGTGGCTCAGTCAGTTAAGTGTCCAACTCTTGATCTCAGCTCAGGTCTTGAACTCAGAGTTGTGAGTTCAAGCCCCACACTGGGCTCCATGCTAGGCATGGAGCCTGGTAAAAAAAAAAAAAATCTCAAGTATCCTTCTGCAGAACTCTCCCTTCTACCCATATCTCAGAACTCACATGAGCTTTAAACAATACAGGCTCCCCTCAGGCGCCTGGGTGGCTCAGCTGGTTAAGCGACTGCCTTCAGCTCAGGTCATGATCCCAGAGTCCTGGGATCGAGTCCCACATCGGGCTCCCAGATCCACAGGGAGTCTGCTTCTCCCTCTGACTTTCTCCCCTCTCATGCTCTCTCTCACTGTCTCTCTCTCAAATAAATAAATAAAATCTTTAAAAAAAAAAAAAAATACAGGCTCCTCTCACCCATGAACCAAAGAGATCACTGAGGACCCTCCAAGCCATGCACTGGAAAGCATTAACAGAAACCCTCTTCCACACTAGGGAATCCCTAGCAGCATTGGGTGAAGCATTTTGGTTCGGTTTGGTTTAAGATTTTATTTATTTATTTGACAGAGAGAATACAAGCAGGTAGAGCAGCAGGCAGAGGGAGAGGGAGAAGTAGGGTCCCCATGGAGCAGGGAACCCGATGTGGCGCTCAATCCCAGGACCCTGGGATCATGACCTGAGCCGAAGGCAGCCACTTAACTGACTGAGCTACCCAGGCGCCCCAGGTGAAGTGGTTTAAACTCCGGAGCCTAACTGTCCTTTTTAATAAATACATCATTCAAAAAACTATGGTACTGCTTCTGGTTTCCAATGTGGCATGTGAGCCATCCTTAAAACACTGAAAAATCCTTAAAACACTGAACAAACTGAAAAGTCAACAACTCTTTTTAGATTTGACAGAGAGGTGGGTTCACCAGGGCACCAGTGACCCCAAAACTGGAGACACCAACAAGAAAATGCAGAAAACTGTAACTTGTCAGAGCATAAATCCGAAAGGATAAACTTCCATAGGAACCAGTGCCAAGGTTGGGAAACCTGAACTATTAACTCACAAATTGCTAGACACAATTCTGAGGATAATCTTGAGAGAGAAAAACTCCTCAAGGACCCAGTCATCAGGGCCCCCACACTTTCGTGAGTTTGACCTCTAGGAACTTGACCAAGATCGCACAGTGAAAATTCCCTTGAGAAAAATCCCCTTGGGCTTCCCACAGAGGGTCGGTGGAAGGGGGACCATTTTGAAATACATCAGAGCATTCCATTCTTCTTAACAAGGCCTGCCCTCAGGAGAAACTATTTATCCAGAGCCTAACCTGCTGGGACATTATCAGAGCCTAACTGACCAGGGGGAAGGGAAATACACAACTCCAGTCCACTCTAGCCACCCTGTCCCTCCAAAAGGGGATGGAAAAAGTCAGAAGCATGTGTGAAGTTCATGGTACAGAGGTACAGACTCACTAAAACACTTCCCTTCTCCCACACCTTGCCATCACATTACTAAAGGCCAATTTACAGCAGTTCTTTTTACCCAGCACATCATACCCAGCTATCAAGAAAAAAATTATAGGGTGAAATTATAGGGTGCCTGCCTGGCTTAGTCAAGCACATGACTCTTGATCTCTAGGTTATGAGTTTGAACCCCAGTGATCTTACACACATTGGGTGTAGAGATTGCTAAAAATAATATCTTCGGGGGAAAATTACAAGACCTACTAAAAGGGAAAAACACACTGTTTGAAGAGACAGAGCAAGCATTGGACACAGCCCTAGATACGGCAGAGGTTATCAGACCAGGAATTTAAAACAACCATGATCAAGATGCTAAGGGAGCTAATGAATAAACTGGACAGCATGCAAGAAGAGAAAGGCAATGGGAGCAGAGAGATGGAAATCTGAAGAAAGAACCTAAAAGAAATACCATCAACTAAAAACTCTGTGACAGAAATGAAGAATAGCTTTGATAGGCTTTATTAGTACACTGCACATAGCTAAGAAAAAAATCTCAGAGCATGAAGATATCTCAAAAGACACCACCAGAACTGAAAAGCAGAGAGAACAAAGACTGAAAAACAGAACAAAATATCCAAGAACTGTGGGATGAGTACAAAAGGCATAACATACACATACAGGAATTCTAGAAGGAAGAGAAAAAAAGAACAGAAGAAATATTTGGGGGCAACTGGGTAGCTCAGTCAGTTAAGCCTCTGAGTCCTGATTTCAGCTAGGTCATGATCTCAGGGCTGTGGGATCGAGCCTCATGTTGAGCTCCACGCTGGGCCATGGAGCCTGGTTAAGATTTTCTCTCCCTCTTATTCTCCTCCGCTCACCTCTCCCTCTCTCTCTCTCTCCCCATCTTTCTCTAAAAAAAAAAAAGAAGAAGAAGAAGAAGAAGAAATATTTGAATCAATGATG
Organism: Potos flavus; assembly: GCA_028534135.1. Lineage (NCBI taxonomy): Eukaryota > Metazoa > Chordata > Mammalia > Carnivora > Procyonidae > Potos > Potos flavus. The sequence goes on from CM052898.1 coordinate 16,107,117, forward strand.
ACTGAAAATTTTGCCAAAATTAATGTTAGACATCACACCACAGATCCAGGAAGCTCTAAGAACACTAAGTTACATGTCCCCCAAAAAACCTACACATAGGCACATCATTTTCAAACTATAGAAAATCAAAGCTTAAAAAAAAAAAAACCTTAAAGAAGCCAGAGGGGGGAAAAGACCTTACTTACAGAGGTAAAAAAGATAAAATTATACCACACATCTCCTCAGAAACTATGCAAGGAGAGAGGGAAGTGAAATACTTAAAATGTTGAGAGACAAAACCACCAACCTAGGATTTCATAATCCTGTCCTGTGAAAGTATCCTTCAAAAGTGGAGAAATCGACTCTTCTTCAGACAAACAAAAATTGAGGGCATTTGTTGCCAATGGACCTATCTTGCAAGAAATGTTAAAAGAAATTCTTCAGAGGGAAGGATAATGATCAAGGTCAGGAACTCCAATCTATATAAAAGAAGAGCAGTGGAGAAGGAACAAGTAAAGGTAGAATAAACATTTTTCTTTTTTTAAGATTTTATTTATTTATTTATTTTGAGAGGAAAGAGCAAGTGTGCGGGTAAGTACGAGGAGGGAGGGGCAAATGGGAGAGGGAGAAGCAGACTCCCTGCTGAGCAGGGAGCCTGACTCAGGCTCACTCTCAGGACCCTAAGATCACGACCTGAGCCAAAGACAGATGCTTAACCAACTGAGCCACCCAGGCACCCCTATTTTTCTTAATGGATCTTTGTACAAGATAATAATAGTTTATTCAAAATAACACCAATAATGTGTGATTACATAAGATTATGTATATATGTACATATGCTTATGTATGTTTATACATAAGTATAATGAAGGACAACAATAAAACAAGGGAAAGGAGAGAAGAATTAGGATTATTCTATCTTGAAGTACTTGTACTACCTGTAAAGAGGTAGTGTCATTTGAAAGTAGACTTGGATTACTTGTAAAGGTATATATATAGCAACCTCTAGGACATCCACTAAAAAAAGTATAACTAATATGCTAACAAAGAAGAGAGTAGAAACCTAGAAAAATGCTCAATTAAAACCACAAAACGTAGGGCGCCTGGGTGGCTCAGTGGGTTGAGGCCTCTGCCTTCGGCTCAGGTCATGATCTCAGGGTCCTGGGATCGAGCCCCGCATCAGGCTCTCTGCAAAGCGGGGAGCCTGCTTCCGCTTCTCTCTCTGCCTGCCTCTCTGCTTACTTGTGATCCCTCTTTCTGTCAAATAAATAAATAAAATCTTTAAAAAAAAAAAAACACAAAACGCTTATAAATAGTAGCAAAAACAGAAACAAAAAACAAGGGCAACAAACAGAAATCAGTAACAAGTACAGAAATGAAGCCAACTATACCAATAATCACTGAGAATGTCAATACTCCAAACGCATCAATTAAAAGACATTATCCATTTGGATCAAGAAACAAGGCCCAACTACATGTTGTCCACTAGAAACCCACTTTAAATATAAACACACATACAGTTTAAAAATAAATGCATGGAGAAAGAGATACCATGCTAACATAATTTAAAAAGCCAAGATAACTATATTACTTTCAGACAAAGCACACTTCAGAGCACGGACAGTTATCAGGAATAAAGAAGGGCATTATATGATGATAAAGGGGTCAATGTTCCAAGGAAACATAATAATCCTTAACATATACGTGCCTAACACAGAGCATCAAAATACAGGAGGCAAAAACTGACAGAACAGTTGAATCCACTTACTGTAACTGGAGACTTTAATACCCCTCTATCAGAAATGAAAAGATACAGGGGGCACCTAAGTGGCTCAGTCACTTAAGCATCCGACTCTTTATTTCAGCTCAGGTCATGATCTTGGGGGTCCTAGGATTGAGCCCCACATCAGGCTCCGAGCTTAGCATGGAGTCTGCTTGTCCCTCTCCCTCTGCTCCTCCCCCAGCTTGAGCTCTCTTTCTCTCACTCAAATAAATAAATAAAATCTTTAAAAAAAAAAAAAAAAGGAAAGAAAGAAATGGAAAGATACAGCAGGCAGAAAATCAATAAGAACATAGCTGAAGTGATCAAACCATCTTATCAACTGAGTATAATGGACATCTATAGACTACTTTGTCCAACAACTCAATACACACACATTCTTCTCAAACTCACATGAAATATTCACCAAGATAGACACATTCTGGGCCATAAAGCACACCTTAACAAACTTAAAATAGAAATCATATAATGTTTGCCCTCAGACCACAATGGCTTTAAACTAAAAATCACTAACAGAAATATAGCTAGAAAACCCCAAAATACTTGGAGATTAAACAAGATACTTCTGAATAGCATGAGTCAAAGAAATCTCAAATGCTTTGAACTAAATGAAAACAAACACGCACTTATAAAATTTGCGGGGTGCAGTGCAAGTAGTGCAGAGAGGAAAAATTATAGTACTGAATGCCTATTATTAGACAAGAATAAAGACCTAAGTCAGTTATTAGCTAAGCTTCCACCTTAGAGAACTAGAAATAGAAGAGCAAATCAAATCTGCACCATGAGAGACTGTGGACTCTGAGCAACAAACTGAAGGTTTTGGAGGGGAAGGGGTGGGAGGTTGGGCGAGCCTGGTGATGGGTATTGAGGAGGGCACGTATCGCATGGAGCACTGGGTGTGGTACATGAACAATGAATCTTGTAACACTGAAAAAATAAAAGTATTTGGGGAAAAAAAATCTAAAGTAAGCAGAAGAAAAGAAGTAATAGAAATCAAGAATAGATATCAATGAAATTGAAAACAGGAAATTAATAGAGAAAATCAATGCAGTCAAAAGCTGGTTCTTTAAAAAGATTGATAAAATTTGAGGCGCCTGGGTGGCTCAGTTAAGCGTCTACCTTCGGCTCAGGTCGTGATCCCAGGGTCCTGGGATGGAGCCCCATGTCAGGCTCCCTGCTTAGTGGGGATCCTGCTTCTCCCTCTCCCTCTACCCCTCCCCTGCTCGAGCTCTCTGTCACTTTCTCTCTCTCTCAAATAAATAAATAAAATCTTTAAAAAAAAGACTGATAAAATCGATAAGCCTCTAGCCAAGCTAAGAAAAAAAGAGGACACAAATTACTATATCAGAAATGAAAGAGAGGACATATCACTATAGATCCCATGGACAATAAAAAGACAAAAGAATTCTGGGGCACCTCGTGGCTCAGTCAGTTGACCTGAGCTTGGCCTCTCGGCTCAGGTCATGATCTCAAGGTCATGGAACTGAGCCCCACATCGGGCTCCACATCCCACTGCCCTTCCCCCTGCTCACACATGAGCACTCTCCCTCTTTCTCAAAAAAATAAATTAAATCTTTAAATAAAAAAAGGATAAAAGAATTCTATGAACAACTGTATGCCCACAAATTTGATAACATAGATGAAACAGACCAACTCCTTGAAAGACAGACACCATTTGCCAAAATGCACACAACAGATGATCTGAATAGGCCTTTAGCTATTAAAGAAATTTAATTAATAATTAATAACCTTCCATGGGGCGCCTGGGTGGCTCAGTTGGTTAAGCATCTGCCTTCAGCTCAGGTCATGGTCCCTGAGTCCTGGAATCAAGCCCCGCATCGGGCTCCCTGCTCAGCAAGGAGCCTGCTTCTCCCTCTCCCCCTGCTTGTGTGCTCTTTCTCTCAATTATATAAATAAAATCTTTAAAAAAAATTAATAACCTTCCAAACCAGAAAACACCAGGCCCACATGGGTTCACTGATGAATTCTACTAAACATAAAAAAAGTACATCAGGGGCGCCTGGGTGGCTCAGATGTTAAGCGTCTGCCTTCGGCTCAGGTCATGATCCCAGGGTCCTGGGATCGAGTCCCGCATCAGGCTCCCTGCTCGGCGGGGAGACTGCTTCCCCCTCTCTCATTCCCCCTGCTTGTGTTCCCTCTCTCGCTGTGTCTCTCTCTGTCAAATAAATAAATAAAACCTTTTAAAAAAAAAAGTACATCAATTCTCTAAAATCTCTTCTAGAAGACAGAAGCAGATAAAATACTTTCTGATTCATCATATGAGTCCAACATTATCCTAATACCAACTCCAAAGATATTACAGTAGTACCCCCCTCCTTATCCAACAGGGATATGTTCCAAGACACCCCACCCCCAGTGGATGCCTGAAAATGAGGATAGTAGCAAATCCTATACATATATTTTTGCTAAATATGCATGCCTATGATAAAGTTTAGTTTATAAATTAGGCTCAGTAAGAAATTAATAACTTATGTGAATATGGTCTCTCTTTCAAAATCTGATTGTATTCTACTCACCCTTCTTCTTGTGACGATGTGAGATGATAAAATGCCTACATGGTAAGATGCAGTGAGGTGAATGAGGCACTGTGATGTAGGCTACTACTGACCTTCTGACCATACATCAGAAAGAGGATCATCTGTTTCCAGACCGGAGTTGACTGCAGGTAACTGCAACCACGGAAAGTGAAACTACAGATGGGGGGCTGGGGGGAGGGAAAGGGGGACTACTGCACGAGAAATGAAAACTACAGCCCAACATCTCTCATGAACACAGATGTAAAAATCCTCAACAAAATATTAGCAAATCATATTGCACACTGTATAGAAAGAATTACACACCACAACCAAATAGGATATATTACAGCTAAGCAAGGCTGGTTCACATTTTAAAAATCAATGTAATTCATTACTTCAACAGGCTAAAGAAAAAAGATCACATCAACAGATTCAGAAAAAGACTAACAAAACCCAACACCCATAACTAAAAACTCTGAGTAAAACAGGTGGAGGAGAACTTCTTCAACTAGATAAAAAAACATCTATCTATAAAGAAACCATAGCTAACACCATACTTAATGGTGAGAAACTGAGAACTTTCCTGCTAGGATCAGAATCAAGATCGCTACTTTTCAACATCATACTGGAAGTCTTAGCTAATACAATAAGGTAAGAACAGGGGAAAAAATGGTACAGACTAGGAAGGAAGTAATAAAACTGTCTATGTTTGCAGATGATATGACTATCTATGCAGAAAATCCCAAAGAACTGATAATGAAAACTGGAGTAAGCAATTATAGCAGTGCTGCAGGACACAAAATTAATTCACAATCTTTCCTGTATAACAGCTTTCCTGAACACCAGCAATGAATAAGTGGAAACTAAAATTAAAAACACAGTATCACGTACATTAGCCCCACCTCTCAAAATTTAATACTTAGGTATAAACCTAACAAAATATGTACAAGATCTGTAGGAGGAAAACTATATTACTCTGGTGAAAGAAATCAAAGAACTAAATAAATGAAGAGAGTCCATGTTCATGGACAGGAAGACCTAATACTGTCAAGATGTCAGATCTTCCTAATCTGATCTACAAATAAATTCAATGCACTCCCATTCAAAATCCCAGCAAGCTATGTTGCAGATATCAACAAACTGATTCAAAAGTTTATATGGAGAAGCAAACAACCCAGAACAGGCAACACAATACTGAAGGAGAACGAAGTTGGAGGACTGGCATTACACAACTTCAAAACTTACTATAAAGTGACAATAACCAAGACAGTGAGGTATTGAAGAATATAGACAAATAGATCAATAGAACAGTAGAGAGCCTAGAAATAGATCCACATAAACATAGTCATTTGAGGGTGCCTGGGTGGCTCAGTCAGTTAAGCCTCCAACTCTTGATTTCAGCTCAAGTCATCTCAGGGTGGTAAGATAGAGCCCTGTGTTGGGTTCTACGTGGGGCATGGAGCCTGCTTAAGATTCACTCCCTCTCCTTCTGCCCTCCTCTCCACCCCCCAAATAATCAACTGATCCTTGACAAAGGAGCAGAGGCAATACAATGGGGAAAAAGTCTTCAACAAATGGTATTTAAACTGGACATCTATAGGCAAAAAAAATGAATCAGTAAATCTAGACACAGACCTTACACCCTTCACAAAAATTAACTCAAAAAGAATCACAGACCTAAATGTGAAATGCAAAAGTATAAGACTCCTAAAAAATAACAGGAGAAAATCTAGATGACCTCGAGTTTGAAAACTTTTTAGATGCAACCTCAAAGGTACAATCATGAAAGAAATAATTGATAAGCTGGACTTCATGAAGACAAAAACTTCTGCTCTGTGAGAGACACTGTCAAGAGAATGAGAAGATAAGCCACAAACTAAGAGGAAATATTTGAAAATAACATATCAGATAAAATACTACTAGCCAAAATATTCAAAGAACTCTAAAACTCAATAAAAACACAAGGAACCTAATTTAAAAATAAGTCAATGGCTTTGACACCTCACCAAAGAAGATCTATAAATGGCAAATAAGCATGTAGAAAGATGCTCCACAAGATATGTCAGCAGGGAGATGCAAATTAAAATAACAATGAGAGCCTTCCACTTAGAAAGAAGCTTCCTGAAATGGGGGAGGAGCCCAGAGGGATTGTGGAGAAAGTCTCCTTCCTTTTGGTCTGGTACCAGCCATGAGGAAGGGTGTCAACAGGCTCAGTTAAATCATTTTCAGAAAACATTTGTAGCAGGTTCATAAAACTGAAAGACCTTAGTTCGTTTCTACTCCAAAAAATCAAACAACACATTTTGATTATGTGCAGAGGTTGTTCAACTAAAGGAATGTCTATTAATTTTTAATGTAATTAAACAGTGATATATACTACTACATACCTATTAGAATGTCCAAAATCCAAAACACTGACAACACCAAATGCTGGTAAGGATGTGAAACAAGAATTCTCATTTACTGATGGTAAAAAGGCAAAACGGTACATAGCCTCTTTGGCAGACAGTTTGTCATTTTCTTATGAAATTAAATATAACTCGTCCCATACAATCTAGCAACAGCACTCCTTAGTATTTACCCAAAGGAGTTGAAATTTATGTCCACAGAAAAGCCTATACATGGATGTTTATAGGAGCATAGAGAATGTGGTGTGAGCCCAGTTGACAGGAAAGATCTGCTAAAAGTCAGAAGTTTAAGAAATTCTTCAGAACGGATACTGACACACCACATAGGCAAGCACCTAGAATATGACCATAACTTAAAATCCTCTATGAAAAAAGACTAAGATTCTGTGAGACATACCATCTACCCACATTTAATAAATGTTTAATTTCCAAAAGCATCAAAATCTTCTTTACTTATAAGCTCCAATCCATTACTGTGAAAAAAGACTATGCCATAAAACTGAGAAAATGCAAACCAGATCTTTATAAAGATTAAGCCATTTCTAAGACCCATCTCAGAAGGCTGACTTTTCTGTTTTGTATTGACTCTGGGAATACGGGGGCTGCTCATCCTGAAGCCACACAGGGCACTGGTCCCAAAAGTGAGTTCAAGGAAGCCTCCAAAACAATTTCTGTGACTGCTAATTAATCTACAAATGGAACTCACAGGACCGTCAGGTACTGGGGTTAAAGTTTTATAATAACAAATATCTGCTTTCTTCTGAGTTTTAGTTATTTTAGTAATTTTATGGATACGCCTGCAGAATATGCCAACAGGAAGCAAAGGCTGATATTAAAAAATCTTTATAGTAAAAAAAGAAGAGCATAAGATATTGTTCTATAAAGCATTGTTCAGCAACAAGAAATCTCAAAGACTACTGACCTGGTCCTCCTCTTCATCCTCATCCTCTGCCAAACGTTGCCTGCCAACTTCATACAGCCTGCACACTGTGTCCATATTCAGAGCATCCATGCTGCCTTGGTTCTGAAAGAGAATACCCAATCCACAAAGAGCAGTGAGTTTTCAGAAGGCCCACATCTACATCTCAGGACTGGCACCCATGCACCTTGACTCTGTAACTGTCAAAGCTTCTGATACCCAAAATTCTTGAACTAACTCTGAAAATGTTATGCCTGGGACACAGAAAGGGAAAGAAAGCAGGATGAGAAGGCTGATCCCACGGCAAGGGATACAAGCAAAAGAGAGACCACCATCCTTGGAATGGACGATCTTGCTCTGCCAAGAGATTCAGACTCCTTTAAGAAAGCGATGACAGTGAATCCAAGATATTAGAAGATGGGACAGACTGTCCATGTTGTTTTATATTGGGATTTTATTATTTCTCTTACAATATGTATCTCCCCATCAAATGAGTAGGCTATCAATAACCACCTTCAGAAATGCATCGACTTTACAACATACCTTTGATCAGACAAAATGCCTGTTGTATAACTTGAAAATGATCCTAAAGATCAGAACAAAACAGCAGGGTTTCTGCCAGCTCCCTTTACCTCAATGACAGCAAGATAGCAGTCTTTGGTGTCTGTACACAGATCAAAGATGTTCCGTTTCACATCAATGGTTGCTGGAAAACAGAATGTGACAAGATTCATGACTGGACTCTTGCTATGACCTTAAAACCAGCTTTTCCTCTAAAGAAATTTCAAGGTGATTGTTCATAAATATTTCCATAACTTCTCAGCCTTTCAGTGAAAAATTACAGAAAAGGGAGGATCTTAAATAAGGAAAACCAAAAACACGACAAAATGAACAATGTCTGCTCCTTCATGCATACCTATAGGTTTGTAGTCAGTTGCATTAAATGTTCGGAAGGATGATCCAAAAGGGCTTTTCATCCTCTCTTCCATTAAGTCATCTTCATCATCTGCCTGCAGCATAGCTAATGGGGAGGAAGAGGGAAAGGGAGCCAAGGAGCAAAACACTATTAGACATCAGAAACATCCCCTATTCACAAGTGCAGAAATATTAATGGACAATCAAGACTTCAGTTTCCTTGCAGTAAATTCACTCTATCTAGTTAGTTCCTCTCAATGCATCCTCCTTGCATACCCCAAACAGTATCCTCAACCTCTCGTCTGGCTCTCAATAAGTATTACAGCTAAAGGCTTACAACATCACAAGGCCACAAAAGCAAAGATTCTTCAAATTCATAATGATATTGAGAGGATGATGATAGAGATGGGAAATTAATGCAAGAAATTTCTTTCTATACAAGATTTACTTGTTATCTTCAAAGCCAGTGGCCTTTCACCCTAAATCAACATTATTTTCATCAACGAACTTTGTCACCATTTGAGCTATCATTTTATCTTTTATGTTACAACCTTCAAATGCTTTCCAATTCACATTTGAGAGACATTTCCAAACAAAAAGTATCAAATTAATGAGGGGAAAAATAAGGAAGAAAAAGAATAATGTAGATAAGTAAAAAGTTTATTACCTCCATACATCACTGTCCCCGTGTGGTTAAACACCACACGACACTGATCCAGAGCAGGAACTGTGTGTAAAAGATGGAAGGTGCGAAGATCCCACTAGGAGGAGAGCAGTCAAGGAAAACTATTTTATACAAAATTTCTTAAGGAACCTCATTGGGGAAATTCTGAAATATTACTTTTTTCCGTTCCTGTGAAATATGAATGCTTTAAAGGTAAGTTGTTTTTTTTTTTTAAGTAAAATGAAAATGCTTTCAAAGTAAAACAAAAACACATAGAATGTGTATTATAGAATAATGTCCCTGAAAATCTCCTATGGGATCCCCTCATACATGAAAGCAACACAAATTCCCATCCTCTCAATAGTAACTCTTCATCTTATTCTTATGTCTAGCAATTGATTTCTGTAGTGCAAAAGTAAAATCCTTCTGAAGACATAAAAGCCAGTTTAATACTTGAAGAAGCACAAGGCAGGAATCTACTCACTCTTCTCAGTACAAAGAAAAACATGCTAGTCAAAGTCATTGGTAATTATCAACCACTGGAGATTAACTAACACTTCAAAGGAGAGGCACCAAATTATTACCTGTGTGGATACTTTGACAGGATGTTGGTAGAAAGATAAATTATTTCTGCATCACAAATCAGCTAACAAATGGAAAGTAAGACTCAGGTGTAAAGGATACAATCTCAGTATTAATAATGACCTCCAGTCCATTCGGATGGAAAACGCCACTGATGTTCATGTTGAACTTGTCAAACTTGTGGATGGCCTGTGCAGAGCGGACATCCCAGAGGACGCCATCATTTAAGACAAGATCATCTGTAGGATTAAAGGTGGCACAGTTCCTCTTGTAGTTGTTGGCAAGATCTGGGTTAAACAGAGTCAACAGCTTGTTGCCAGTCTGAATATCATAAATCTTTAGAGAAGAAGGGGTGGGAAGAGAAAAATCAGACCAATCCATCCGCTGACAATTCAAAGAGAAGTTGTGTAAAATTTCTCCATACTTTCCAAATCCCACCAAAATCATGAAAGCCCTAATATCATAAAATATCTGAAAAGTAGAAAGACTACACCAATCCAAGCAAAGTTTAAGTGCTTTGGTTCCCATTCAAGGTTTGAAAAGTCTCTTTCCCACAAGAAAATGAAAAGAGATATTGCAATAGATACGAAAACCCTCTTCTACCCCTACCCCTTTCAATAAACAGAAAATGTTTCTACGATTGAAATGGAGAAATTCATATGGACTGACCAATGATTACTCATGGAATACTATTAAAGGCCACTTTTTGGAGAAAGGCATCAATGAAATACCCTTTCTCCTTAAAATCTCCCAATATTTTAGCCCTGCAATACTAAAAGTTCCAAAGTCTACAATGTGCAACCCATACAGAGACCAGATCTTTCCCATCAGCTTACACATATGCTGTAATATTTCCAATCTTTAAAAAAAAAAAAATCCTCCTTTAATATAGGAACAAATAAGCAGACACCACAAGAAAACAAACAAATCGAGATCATGGGACAAGACAACTAGCCTGGTCTCTTCAAAAGTCAATGTCATGAAAACTGGAGAAATGGTTCTTGGCTTTAAAACATTAGTGAGACATAACAACCAAATGCAATGTGTGAATCTTGGCTGGATCCTGGTTCAAAAAAAAACAAAAAGCATTTGAAACCAAACACATCAGGAACAATGGGGAAAACTGAGTATGGAATGGATATCAGATGATATTTGGAAATTAGTATAAATTTTCTTATATTTGATAATAGAGTGTGATTATGCAGTAAAATGTCCTTATTGCTAGAATATGTATGCTGTAAGACTCGAAGATAAAATATCATATCTGCAACTTATTTTCAAATGATTCAGAAACACAAACATACATATTTAGACAGAAAGAAAATGGCAAAACATTACACTGCTGAATCTAGGTGGTAGGTATGTGTACTACTCTTTCAACTTTATTTATTTTAATATTTTCAAATGAAAAAGTTTGAGAGAAACCCTCCCTTCACAGCCCCATATTCTCCACACCCCCCTTTCCAAGCTACTACACCCCAATTCTCTGCTTTTTCAGCAAACACACTTTATAAAATTTGTCTCTACTCACTGTCTCCACGTCCCTGTTCTCTCACGAACCTACTCTAATCAGACTGTCACCCTGGTGCACAGAACTAGCTCCTCATGTGGTTAACAATAAACTCCATATTATTCAATCAAAAGTACCTCTCAATTCTCATCTTACATACCCATCAATAGTTTCTGACTCAGCTGATCAACTATTCCTCAAAAGAATCTTCCCTTGCCTTCTGTGGCACACCTTTTTCCTAAGGTCCCCTGCTGCCTTACCGGCCATTCTCCCTAGGCTCCCCTCCTAAGTCCCTCCTAATGTGGCAAATTTGAAATACTGGCACATGCCAGGACTGTCCCCACAGTTCTCTTCTCTAGCCTCCTTAATGATCTCATCCAGGTTCATGGCTCTAAAGACTATCAACATGTAGATAACTCCTGTATTTATATCTTCTATCCCAGACCTCTCTCCCGAACTCCCATTCCCTACTTGAATGTCTAATAGAATAACAAACTGCATGTGTCCAGAATCTCAGGGCCCAGCTGTATCACTTCTATCCACCTGCGCCATGCCCACCTGGGCCCAGCCCCCCTGTAGCCCTCACATGTGGGCTGACACGACATCCTCCTAACTGGAAAGCCTGCTCTTGCTTCTCTCACAGAAGCCAGAATCACACTTTAGGAACTTTACATCCAATCATGTGTCCTCTGCTCACCCTCCAGTGTCTGCATCTCACTCAGAGGAAAAGTCAGAGGTCCTAACAACACCCTATAAGATGCTACTATGATATGTGTCGCCCCCTCTCCCCGACACTGACCTGTTCCCCCCTCCTCTCTCTCCCACCTCCCAAGTAAGGGCTTTTCCCTTGACATTCCCTCTATCTTAAAACACTTTTCTCCCAGATAACTAAATGACACCCACACTTCCTTCAAAACACTCCTTAAACATCACCCAATCAGTGACACTGATTACCCTAGATAAAACACACAAGTCCCCCACATCACCACCACTCCTACCTCGTACTCTGCTTCTTTTCCTTGGCAGCACTTACACCTAACATACCATATATTTGCTTCTATATTAATTGTCTCTCCAGTGAGGCTTCATAAAGGCAGGGACTTACATTTCACCTAAAACTAAATAAGTATTTGGAAATAAAGTTCATGTTTGGTCCCATATAGCTTAAAACTACTTTACTACACTTCTAGATTCTATCTAAAAAGAATATCACTAAGTAATCTGTTGTTGCCCTTAGGACTGTCCTTCAGTCCAGAAGCTTTGAGTACAAACGAATGGGTATAATTAGCTTGAAAGCAGTGCATTCTAAAGTACTTACGTGGGCAATGTCTCCTTTTGTACCTATGACCCGATCCTGAGAATGCTTACTGAACTCAACATAGTGATCTTCTGTGAAGGAATGCCTACAAACAACAGAAGTACTTAAGTGATGGACCTTCAGAACATACTCACTCAACTGACTGAAAATAAACATGATTCTTAGCCTCCTGCCTGACCATACCCATCTGAGGATTCCCAACAACCAAAGAGGAAAAATTGTACACTTAAGATTAAAAAAAAATTCTCCACGTTTGACCAAAAAGATCCAAAAGAATTAATTATAAGTAATTAATAGGAATTACTTGGTTTAAAAAAAAAATGGCTAATAGGCCCCACATGTCTTTGAAATATACCCCAGCAAAGAGTGCAACTGTCATATGTGAACATGAGAAAATACACAGATGTGCCATTTTGGATTAGTGAAGGGTCAGCTGTATGATGGGAGTGGTAAGAATACTTGATAAGAATATCCTGGAATTAAAAAGGATACAGTCTTATTAAACATAAGCCACAGATAAGGAAGAGAGAAATTAGCAATAATACACAGCATTCATCTTTTCCCAACAGGCTTCAAGTTGAAGAACTGGATGAAGGGGAATATAAATTAGGTAAATTGTAGAACAGAAAGACTAGAGATATAAAAGTAGTTACATACTTCATATCAAATACTGATTTCATTCCCCAAAGTGCAGACAGAGGCTGGCTCCAAGTAGCAGATGTCAGCAGTAAGGACCCATCCTAAAAGGAGGAGGAGGCCCACAGTGGGTAATCACGTATTTATATAAATGCTATCTGCCCTTAGCATTTTAAAATACAAGTTTTAAAAAATATTGTCGTATCATGTAGAAAATAGAAAAACTCCAAAGAACCAAGAAATGGTTGAAGCTGCTAGAATTTAAGTATGTGCACATGCAATGTCCTAAAAATACCTAAATTTAAGAAAATACTAAATCCTCCTGACCTAGTAACAAGAAATACAACAGTTCCAAGGGTAGGGGAAGAAAAAAGTTGGAAAAATATCAAAGATGGTTCCTCCTTTTTTTTTTTTTAAAGGTTTTATTTATTTATTTATTTATTTATTTGACAGAGAGAGAGAGAGATTACAAGTAGGCAGAGAGGCAGGCAGAGAGAGAGAGGGAAGCAGGCTCCTGCCGAGCAGAGAGCCCGATGCGGGGCTCGATCCCAGGACCCTGAGATCATGACCTGAGCTGAAGGCAGAGGCTTAACCCACTGAGCCACTCAGGCGCCCCAGTTCCTCCTTTCTTAATATTTGGCCATATTCCTCAGTCTCCCTCATCTGAAATATCAGTCAACTGAAAACATTTGCTAGACTTTCTTAGCTATAGACTCTTAAAATTAAAAAAAAACAACTAACGAAAACAATAAAAACTGAGTCTTCTTTACTTGAAAATCAGGAAAATTATCCTTGTCATCTTAACAGTCCTGACTTTTAGAAATAACAAAGGTATCAGTTCCATCCACAGAATACTACTAATAAACCATGACCCACTAGAATCCTATAATGCTTTCTTCCTAAAAACTCACAGTACTTTGAGATTTCTTCCTGACACAAAAGGAAAACTTCTGTGATCATAGTTGATAGACTGTTTCCATCTGAGGCAAATTAAAAAAAAAAAAAAAAAATCACACCCACACACACCTCCCCCTCTTAGAAGAGAATTGGTAAACTTTTACTTAAAGGTCCAAACTGTAAATACATTAGGCTTTGTAAGCCATATGGTCTGTGTCACAACTACTCAACTCTGCCATTGCAGCACAGAAGCAGCCACAGACCATGCATAGCAGATGAGCATGGATATGTTCCAACAAAAGTTTATATACAAATAAGCAGCCAGCCCATAAGCTGATAGTTCACCAACCCATCTAAGAAGGATAACTGAAAACAACCTAGGGACCCTTACCCTGGAAGGTTCAAGATGTGTGATAGCCGAGTTGTGACAGTTATAGCTGGCCTCCTCCTGTCCACTAAACACATTATAGAGCTTCAACTGCCCAGTGCAGGTGCCAAGCATCAGGAACCGCTCCCGTGCTGAGAATGCACAACAAGTGAAGCCACTCTCATCCTCATTGGCTTCCCTGAACACTGAAATAGGACGGAACCTAAGCAAAAGAGAATCAGAGACAAAGAATGCACAAGGACTCTGAAAAAAGAAAACTTTGCTAGAAGGATGAAAGAAAAAAAAACCAAAGCATTTATATTTCAAATGGGTACTTCCAAAATATCACGGTGACCTTCAGTGGTTCATTTCCGTTTTAAGCGAGAGAAGAGCACCTCTACTTCCAAATTTAAACAGTAACAAAAATCCCCATGTTTAAAACCTGCAATTCCATCATCTTTATGTGAGATTTGTGAAGAATCAGAATAGGAGACAACTTGAACCAGCATAAAAACAAGTTTGGGAGTCTAGTTAGGCGCAGCAGGGTGCATGGGTTCTAGAAAAAGTACTAGTTGTAACAAGAACACAGAGTATCTTAACAATATACAACAATCACACAAGGAACCCATGGTTTGCAAAAGGCGGTACAGTCACATTACTCTTGTATTTACACAAAGTGACAATCATTGGTATTTCAGGCCACAGGACTGGCTTTCTGGATTCATCACTCTATGCTGGTATCACCCACACACTTTGATTTAAATAGAAGAATCATTCCAGTTCACGGGAAGGTGGCCTCTCCTTACCTGCTAAAGATAAGGTGCCTATCAAAGCATCCGCCATCCACCCCTCCATACTTTGGAAATGATGCCCTGCGGTTTAGCCTTGAGGTAAAGTTTATTGGCGCTTGCCGCCTCTGTTTTGGCTCAGGACATTGATGAGGAGTAAAGAGAGAGAAAGGTGGGCAGGTGGCAACTGGGTTCTTGCAGCGAGCATGCTGCTCTCTAAGATATTCTGTGATGATACTGTCCAGCGTAGGTGGGGAAGGAAGATGTCTGTCCAACTGCTTTTTTATGGCTGGGCTTTGGCTGTAGGCGCCATGGTCCGACTTCTGCCGCAAAACTCTGATTTTCCTGCCATTGCAGGGTGATGGCCTCTCTCTGATAAAACTGATCCTACCAATCAAGGGGGAATTGCCTGCATAAGATGGGCCAGGCAAAGCTAGTGAACCCTGGGGGGGCCGTGGCTGAGGATGGGCAGCAGGGGCAGGAGGGGCGGAGGCACCCACAGTGGCATGGCTGCCCAGTCGAGTTGCAATGCCATTGGCGATGCGAGGGGTTCGGGGAAGAGAGACAGGAGAAGCAGCAGCAGTGACTGGGGTGAAGGCAGATGAATGAGAGGCAGCAGTCATGGGCAAGTCAGCCTCTTTCGTCAGCACAGTTGCTGTCTCCCCAAGCCCTTTAGAAATGAGATGGTTTCGTATCAACAGAAGCAGCTCTTTCTCAGGGAAGG
Source organism: Potos flavus (assembly GCA_028534135.1). Lineage (NCBI taxonomy): Eukaryota > Metazoa > Chordata > Mammalia > Carnivora > Procyonidae > Potos > Potos flavus. The sequence continues at coordinate 16,123,141 of CM052898.1, forward strand.
AAATCCTTGATTGGGCAACAACATCTGCTTTTTGCAGTCGTGCCAGAGACACGTCAGTGCCAATGAGAAGTGGCTTTCCTGACACTCGTTCAATGAGCTCAGCGGCATACTTGCAGAACTTGACATGGTCACTGCGCTTGTCCTGCAGGACAGGCTCCTTCATCAGCTGCTGGATCTGGCAGCTGCTGAAAAGAGGCAGTTTGCTGATGATCTGCCGGACAGTGCTACTGCGTGACAGGCCCACTAGGGCCTTGCAGGCCAGAGCCCTTATCTGGTCTGCATCGGTGATGGGCATCTTGATGGACAGTAAGGACAGGAGCACCTTGATGCCATTGTTGGACTGGACCACATTCCACATCTTGGCCAGGGTGTGCTCGCTGCTTTTGGGAGTCTGAGGCAGCTTTCTCCGAGGAGTTCCAGAGATGAATTTGCCAATGCTGGATATTCTGTTATCTGGGCCACACACACAATTGATGATAATCTGAAGTGCTGATTTCTGAATTTCAGCATCATGGATGAAGAACTCACCCTCAGCCACTCCCAAAATAATGCTGATACCTACGGGGGAGAAATACAAAACATTTTATATTGTTCCTCATAAAACTAACAGCCAACTTCAATGATTGTTCCAGAGTCAAAATGTAGACTTCTATTCATTTTGTTCCACTTAAAACTACCAAACCTTTTTATTAAAGTATAAGGAATTGTTTGAATAAAATACAATCAGTTCTACTACACTATGTCTTCATGATGCAATACCTCATATGCAGTTGTTAAATAGGGGAATGATGTCAGTATTATGTGGAAGTCACCAAGGGTCATGTGCAGTTTTTCCTGAGTAAAGGGAGCAAAAATAGCAGGAATAAATTAAAACCTTTAGCAGAAAAGGGAAAAGCCCTCAGCCGAATTGCCACAATGGCATCAGGAACCCTTTCTGCTATGTGAAGAAAGTTAAAAAAAAATGCCTGCACACCTCAGGCTTTCTCCCTGAAGTGGTGGTGCACCCCAAGACCCACAACCAGTCACACCACTTTGCATGCTCACCTTAGCAGAAGCCCTTACCATAAGTCCTGTTCTTAATAAAGTGTATTTTCTAACAAACTGTACTTTCCTTTTGTTCTCATGTATGATAGCTTTTGTCCATTCTGAGCGGCTTGCCAATTACTGATTTTGTTAGGGCTCAGACTACAAATCTGCTTTAAGTTTTTTATTGTCTGCCCCAACCCATTTTTCCCATAAACTTTATTTTTAGCACAAGACCCTGCAGAGTACAAGGTTTTCAAGAATGAATACATCCCATCATAGCACATGTACCATTCAGAAAACCTGAGTTCACTAACATGACTCCCTTATATAAAAGAGTACACCACAACTTAGATGGGACAAGGCACCCTCCACTCTACTTTCTGAACTAATATTGCAAATTAAGTAAACAGACATGGCGAGAATAGTAAACAAAAACAAATCCAGACAAAGCAATCACAAAAATGAAAAGGTACAACCTACCTACAGTGGAGACAGTGGAGCCAGCCTCATCCAGCACATCCACTGATTCTGCCAACTGGAGCTGGATTTTTGGCACAACAGTGAGAATAGCCAGGACATCCAAGGCAAAGCGCACAGTGTCATTCCTGGACAGGAGAAATAATTACTCAAATGGAAACTAGGATACAGCCAAAAAAAACAAAGTTAAAAGAGAGAGAGAGATACACAATGGATCAGAACTACTACCTGTGTAGCTCTGTCCCTAGCCATGACATCAAGAAAGGATTTGTAAGTCACCATGATATTACTTCCAAAACAATGAGGATGGAATTTTCAGCACACAAACTGCTAAGATTAAAAACAAGCGATAATCCCCAATGCTGGCAAGGATGTATAAAAACAAATGCTCTCGAACTTTTGGTGGGAATAGAAATAGGACCCTCTTTTGAGAAAATAATCTAAAAATAGGAAACAAGATTTTTTAAATGTGTGTAAGCTTGGGCGCCTGGGTGGCTCAGGGGGTTAGGCCTCTGCCTTCAGCTCAGGTCATGATCTCAGGGTCCTGGGATCGAGCCCCGCATCCCCGCATTGGGCTCTCTGCTCAGCGGGGAGCCTGCTTCCCCCTCTCCCTCTGCCTGCTTCTCTGCCTACTTGTGATCTCTCTCCTCTCTGTCAAATAAATAAATAAAATCTTAAAAAAATATAAAAAAATAATAATAAATGTGAGTAAGCTTTAGCCCAGGAATTTCACCTGGAGGAATCTGTCCTAATCAAAAGTACGAACAAGTATTTATGTGTTATGATGTCCATTATCGCATCATTTAAAATAACAAAAGAATCAGAAAATCTACAAAGACAATAAGAATACGTGTGTGTTAAATTATGGTGCACTCATATGATGAACTACTCTGCAGCTACAGACAGGTGTTTTCAAAGAACTCTAAAGGACAAAGAGAAAGGCTCAAAATACAATATTAATGAAATAGAAAACATAAGATATAATTTTATGTCGGACAATACCAATTATTGGGAAGAAGGTAGAGAAATGAAAACTCCCATATCCTGCTAAAAATGATACACATCTACTAAATATGAAATGCAGGCGCCCTGCAATCCAGATTATATTCATCATATCCCCAAAGAGACTCGAAAAGGAGGTCTGTGGTACCATTCACTTGATAGCAAAAAAAGAATTAACAAGCACTAAATGTCTATCAATAGGATAATAAACTAGTATAGAAATACAAGAGTTCAAATATCACATATAAATCTCAGAAACATAAGGGTGAAAAAAGCAAGTTGCAAAAGATGCATACAGGATAATACTTATAGAAGTTAAAAACATACAAAGAAGTACATTATTGTTTACATATACACATATGTATAATATAAAAACATGGAGAGAATCCACTTAATTAGACTGGTCACTGTGGGGAGGCAGAAAAAGGAACTGAGAAAGAAGTAATGCCACGACATGCCAACCCTGGGTACTGAGTAGTCTCTGTACCTTTTTGTATTTTGAATTATTTCATAAAAAAGATGAATTTGGTTAAATGCTATGATCTCAATTATGTATACTTACATATATTATGGAAAAAAGACTGGAGTAACTAACAATGGTTAAGAATAATTTTCTTTTCTAAGGTTCTGTATATTCTAAACAGAAACAAGTATTTAATTTTATTTTTAAAAACAAACTTTTAGGAATGCCTGGGTGGCTCAGTCAATTAAGCGTCTGCATTCGGTTCAGGTCATGATCCCAGGGTCCTGGGATCAAGTCCTGCATCAGGTCCTTGCTTAGCGGGGAGCCTGCTTCTCCCTTTGCCTCCCACTCCTCCTGGTTGCGTTTTTTTCTCTCCCTCTCTCTCTATGGCATATAAATAAAAATCTTTAAAAAAAAAAAAAACTTTTGAAGGATATATTCCAAACATATTTATATTTTCTTAGTAATCCAAATATGGATTTACCACTCAAAAAATGTATTTATAATCTTCCTCTTCCTAGTCCTCTTTAGAGCTTTCATCATCTTTTCAGCAAAGTTCAAGTAAATACAATAACCTACTTTAATACTCTAATAAAACAGTGGTTCACAAAGTGTGCTTAGGGAACTCCAGGGATCTCTGAGGCCCTTTCAGAAGGTCCTGTTATGTAAAAACTATTTTCATATTAACACTAAGATGTTATTTTCCTTTCTCACTCTCATTCTCTCACAAGTAGATACTGGAGCTTTCCAGAGGCTGGGTCATGTGTGAAGTCACAAAAGAGTGAATACAGAAGCAGATATGAGGTATTAAGCAAACATTTAAAAACCCTACTGAAATTATCTGGTTTTATTCTGGAAATTTTTCATTAAAAAATGCTAATATGTAATGGGTTCAAATTATTTTTAAGTAAATTGATAAATATTTTTAAATTTTCTCAGTTTTATTTTCTAATTGTTAAATATCAAAAGATTTAACACAAAAAAAGCTCTTTGAGGTTCTCAATAACTTTAGTACAGTAAAGGTGTCCTGAGACCAAAATGTTTGAAAATGGCTGCTCCAAAATATCTCCCTAGATTTAATATCCTGACATTTCTCAAACAAGCCATATGCATCCTAAATAAGCCCATCTTGGCTTTAATGGCAATAGCTGGATAGAGAAAGAGGTAAAGAACCACTCTTTATAAACTTTGTTGCTATCTTCTCTCCAGATCCTATCATTTCCAAAATATAGTTTTCATTCTTTTACATCATCCTCAAATAGAATCCACCCAACTCCTGATTCTATCAGCTGTCCTTTTCTGAGCCTCATCCTGCTCTGCCTTATCAGCTCTTAACTGAATTGTGAAAATCGTAACACAAAAGCACAAAATAGTTTTTTTTCCTATTTAAAAAAAAAAACAGCTTTATTGAGCTATAATTCGCATACTATACAATTCACCTACTTAAAGTGTACAGTGTAAAAAAAATAATAAAAAAATAATAAAGTGTACAGTGTGATGGTCTTTAGGATATTCACAGAACATAATAGTTTTATGTGGGAAGAAGATAAACATTACATGTGGCTGTCAAGCAGTAGAGAGATATTTAAAGTCTAAATACCAAAAAATACCGGACTGCAGTCTCAAGACAGGACTTCAACCCCACCTCTGCAGCTATGTAAAGCATACAACTTCTCTGAGAGTACAGATGTTGATCCCTGCCTATCATGCAGTATTCATCATCAGAACCATAAATATAAACAAGTACTCTATAAACTAAAAATATTATCCCCTAAGCACCTGGGTGGCTTAGTCAGTTAACCCATCTGCCTTCAGGTCAGGTCATGATCCCAGGATTCTGGGATCGAGCCCCACACTGGGCTCCCTCTCCCAGATCGAGCCTGCTACTCCCTCTCTCCCCACCCCCTACTTGTGCTCACCGCTCGCTCTCCCTCTCTCGAATAAATGAAATCTTTAAAAAAAAAAATCCTCCTTAATCTAGTTTCTCAGATTCATGCCCAAAATTTCAATTCAGTTCAACAAATGTTTGCTAACCATACGCTATATACAAACCAAAATCAACTTTACCAAAAAGCAAAATCTAATTTCATTTAAAACTGCTCTCTAATCCCACCTTGCATAATAGGTCTTCCAATTGCAGGCAATAGAAATAAGCTGCAACAAGAGTTGAACACAAGAAAGTTTGAGGAAGACTTCAGCTGGTTCCCAATACAGTTGCGCTGGGCCATACTCTATCAAAAACTCCATCATTTCCACAATCTGTTCATGAGTATATGAACATGCCTATAAAGAGAGATACATATTATTAAGAAACTCTATCACTTGCCTGCTACCTTCTCCATCACAGCTCAATGGCCAACAGGTTTTAATAAAGCTAAGTAATAATAGCTTTCAAATTCCACAATTGAGTCAACAGCCCACATGTGAAATAATGAATATACGTTTAACCTTTTATTTATAATCAGACTTACATTTTACCCAAAAAAGGTAACAAAACGTTCAATTTGTTGGTACATATGTTTCACAGCTAAAGAAAGAAGTACCACATAAAATAACTGGTTTCTTCTCAATTTGTGATTTTTAAAACATGCAGATATTAATCTTCACTCCAAAACACAGCAAGTATGTTCAAAAATGATAGAGAAGTGGAATAACAGATGCATCCTTTCAGAAAAAAAATTCCACACAGAAGGAGGTAAAATATCTAGTACTTTTTATAAAAGGAAGCCCTTTTATACACACTCCACTTCATCTTTTAGTTCTTATATCCCAGAGAAGTAGCAACTTACAACAGGGAGCAAAAAAGTCCCTGATACACCCATTTTTCAGTATTCTGCCTCTACACAGGGCAAGTATAATCCAACATTGGACATCCACATTGGACATGCCACAATGATCTGAGTAAGTTTCAGGCCTAAGACGCTATGGAGAGCTAACAACTTTCCCTTTTAAGACAAGGTCCTCTCACCTTGTACGGGGGTTGAGGATGGACGAGAATGCCACCCTCAGTCCTCTGAAGTGACTGCTTCACTTGTTCCAATTTAATGGCCAGGTGGGCCTCAAAGTACTTGCGCAAGGCCATGCAGGTGTGTTTCCCAGTTTGGCGGCTGGCAAATATTTCATCATCGCTCAGAAGTGCACCCTGGTCTTCCAAGTTTAGAATCTCCAAAGTACTGATCTATTAAGAAAGAGACAGAATGGGGCAAAAGAGAAGCAAGGGAAAAACAAAAAGAGAAAAGTAAAAGGAAGAAAAGGATTACAGTAAACGTTCATGCTCAGCAACGCTGACAAACATCGAAGCTTATCTGTCTACACAACATGCTAAGAGTACCCATATAAAAGCAAACCAGTTATTGAAAATAAAGTTATTGAAAAATTACATAGCTTGGGACACATGGACGGCTCAGTTCAGTTAAGCATCCGACTCTTGGTTTCAGCTCAGGTCATGATCTCATTGAGCCCCACGTTGGGCTCTGTGCTCAGCAGAGTCCGCTTGGGATTCTCTGTCTCTCCCTCTGTCCCTCCCCCTACTCACACACTCTCTCTCTAAATTAAATAAATAAATCTTATAAGAAAGAAAAGAAAGAGAGAAAAAAGAAAGATTACATAGTTTTTAAACATGTTGAAAGACATTCAGTCCCAAAACCATTGCTTTTAGGAAGATCAAGATTATCAACACAATTCCCCCTATGAGATTACTATATTCAAGACAAGTCGACAATGGCACAGAGTTCTCTAACCACTTAAGAGGAAGAGAAACTTGTGAATGCAGGGTCATTCACAAAGAATGACAGGGATGCCTGGGTGGCTCAGATGGTTAAGCATCTGTTCAGGTCATGATCTCAGGTTCCTGGGATCAAGTTCTGCGACAGGCTCCTTGTCAGCAACGAAGTCTGCTTCTCCCTCTGCCTGCCGCTCTCCCTGCTTCTGCTCTCTCTCTCTCCCTCTCTGACAAATAAATAAATAAAATATTAAAAAAAAAAAAAAAAAAAACAAAGAATGACAGCAAAATTCCTCCAGTCAGAAGCTTCCTCTCAGGGTACCTGGCTGGCTCAGTTGGTGGAGCATATAATCAAGTCCCACACTAGGTATAGAGATTACTTAAAAATGAAATCTTTAAAAAAAAAAGGAAAAAAAGCTTCCTCCCCCCAACACTACTGAAAGGCAGCAAAGAGAAGTGGGACCCCTATTCCTCACAAACAGAAGCCACTGAAAACCTCACCAAATTCACCAGACGACGAAGACCATCATAGCGGTCAAAGAGCTCCAACACAGCCCGGAAGGAGAAGCAAATCGAGAAAAACATGGTAGCATGGCAGCATCCTGAGGCATGAGAACATTCCATTAACCACAGGGTATAGTTCACCACATCAGACAAAACATTGTGCGGATGCATACAAACCTGCAAAAAATAAATAAATAATAATTTTTAAAAATTTCAGGCAAAGGAACTCTCAAAAGGCATGAAAAATTCACCAGTATAACTAGGTATCTTTGCAGAATGCAATGATCATTACTGATTCAGTCATTCTGAGTTTAAAGCTTAAATTTTAACAAATGAAATTCTGTAACTATCTATTCCAAACCTGAAAACCTAAACTTAGATACATACTTAAATCTGAGATATATTTATTGAGTGCCAAATTTTGCAAATATTTATATCCTTTAATGCTCTCAATGCTTAGTTCCATAGGTATTAAGATTTCCCCCTTAAAAGATGAGAAAGAGGGGTTCCTGGATGGCTCAGTCAGTTAACTGTCTACCTTCGGCTTAAGTCATGATCCCAGCGTCCTGGGACTGAGCCCCATGCCAGGCTCCCTGCTCAGTGGGGAGCCTGCTTCTCCCTCTGCCTGTGCCCTCCCCCTGCTTGTTCTCTCTCTCTCTCTCTCAAATAAATAAAACCTTAAAAAAAAAAAATGAGAAAGAAGGGACTAAGGTAAGGGACTTCCCCAGGGTGATAAAAATGACTAAGTCTTCTGATACTAAAGTCTACAAGTTTGTTATCCAACACTCACTGATTCATTTCACACACATTTTGATGTCTCTTATAGGTCAATGAATTCTAAAGCATTGTCCAGGTTTATTTTTTTACCTTAGGCATAATTTTGTATATAAACCCACAGACTAGGTTACTATTCTCAAAAGACTATATATCTTTGCATAATGTTGCTCTCAAGAGGGAAAAAAATTAAAACTAAAACGTTACCTTATTAATAAATATGCAAAGATGAACCAAGACATAGCCCAAGAAGAATTTACCAACTTCACTCCACCAGAAAAGCCACACCACAAGGAATATTAGAAAAATAGTCCAAGCACAGAAATGATAAAACCTTCCCTAGGTCTGTCTAGAGACCCATTGTTTTTCAAATGTAACTCATAATTTTTTTTTAATCACTAAATAAAAAAGTCTTAACTGGAAAAACAGAAGAACGAAATGGGTAACTTCTGGAGCCCTGAGAACAACTGGAATTATTTTATCATCTCCACCACACATTATTTGTTAACATACACAAAGCCTCATCTACTGTTTTTATTAACAGACTGACTCAAAATGCAAAATATAACTTCATGAGGGACACCTGAAAAGAGCCCAAAAACTAATATTAATTCAACAGAAATGGCAAAAGCTAAATAAAGCCCCCAGATCTCAATCCACCTTGCTTGTTTTTATTCATAGAGTAAAAAAACGGGAAAAAATGACCTTTTGTAAACAATTTTACATTTTAGAATGATTTCTAAAGGTCGTATATTCATGCTCTTTGCTTCTTTCACTAAAATTTACTCCAAGGGGTACCTGGATGGCTCAGTCAGTTAAACGTCCAACTCTTGATTTCGGCCTACATCATGATCTCAGGGTCCTGGGATTGAGCCCCGCAGCGGACTCCAAGCTCAGCAGGAATTCTGCTTGAGGATTCTCTCTCCCTTTACCTCTGTCCCTCCTCCCCCTCGCATATACTCGCTAATATAAGGATAAATCTTTAAAAAATAAAAATAAAATTTACTCCAACTACTCATTTCTTTCTTACCTAAAAGTCATTCTGTGAATGTGCTAGAGTGTTTCCCCACCCAATTCCATTCCCATACCCTAAATGGACTGGACTTACTCTCTCCATGGCATCTTGGTTGTAGGACAGGTAATACAAGCACATGGATACACCAGTTGCAGCCATAGAAGGACGAGGAATTTCCAGTAATTTCTGTACTCCACCATGTGCAACAAATTCTGTGGCAAACTTGTTATGGAGCAGGAGAGATGCAAGGTGCTAAGCAAAGAGGACACATGTCATTGTGAAACAATCTAAAATAATCACAAAATCACTTCACAAAACATTCAATCAAGCTGCTAAATAAAAGGAATCCTCTGAAGTAGACAACCACTCCCTCGAAACAGAAGTAAAACAAGTACTGCTTAAGGGAAACCAACAAACTCAAAAAACTCTTAAGATTTCTTAACATTCCCTTCTAATACCAAAGGTTTTCGTAAAGGTGAAAAATGAGAAATGAAAAATACCACTATAAATAACATAATTCCATTACCACTTTATTAGTACATAGCTTCCCTAAAGAATTTTTAACCTTTCCATTTTAATTCTTTTAAACATAATCAGCTCTATGTTCTGGTTTTGGCTCAGTCACTGACTCATCATCTAATATAATGACAAACTTTGCCTTCTTTTATACTGACCCTAAATATATATATAACTCCATCTTCAGCAAATTACCAAGATTAGTAAAATTTCTGAAATTTATCAGAAGGCACCTTAAATTGACCTTTCAAAGTCTGTTGTCTTTAGGGATGCCTGGATGGCTCAGTAGGTTAAGGGTCAATTCTTGATTTTGGCTCAGGTCGTGATCTCAAGTTCTCATGGGATTGAGCCCCATGTCTTGCTCCCTGCTCAGTGGGGAGTTTGCTTCTCTGCCCCTCCCCCTGCTCTCTCTCTCCTGCACTCTTGTTCTCTCTTTCTCTCAAATAAACAAATCTTAAAAAAAAAAAGTTTGTTATCTTTAAAACTTTGTTAACTTCCTGTTCAAATCCCACTAGCCTCCCCAGGTGGACCTGATCTTCTGGATGGTCCTGATCTTCTGGGCAATTTGAAAGGCAGAAAGTACAATGCGAGCAGCAGGCTACTTGATGACTCTAAACCCAGGCTAATGTGGACAGGGCCTCAGAAGAACTAGAGCTCCCCCTCCTGTTTCTTTTTCCAAGGTGTCTTCTGGGTGGTGACAAAAGCACAAAGTATAGACAACACAGACTGGCAAGTACGGAATTTGATACAAACTTTGTCAAGGTCAATGGCAAAATCAATAGGCATATACCTTCTTTAGAAGTTCTCTCAACACCCATACCCAGACTAATCTTTATATGTAATTCAAATCCCTTCTCTCGTTACTCTTTTTGTCTGTTACACAAGTCAATCCCCCAAGAAGTAGCTAAACCACATATGGTTTCCCTCCAACCCTTAGGCCACTGCATGTAGTTTTTCACGTCACTACCATAAAGTGGCAGTTCCACTGCCAGGATAGGTAGGTAGGAAAACAGAGTAAGCAGGCTCAACCTTTACCAATACAAAGCCTATAACCTAGATCACTTCACTAGTGTAAGCAAAGACTCTATCTTCTCTCCTTATGTTGTGTCTCCATGAAAGGGCAGGTTCTTCAAATTACTATTTTAATCCATTTTGTTTCTACTAACTTCAGTACCTGTCCCTCTTCGTATACAACTGAGTCTTCCTTTTGAATAAAAGAGTACACATCATTCTACATTTTTTTAAAGATTTTATTATTTATTTACTTATTTGAGAAAAAGAAAGAGAGCCCAAACAGGGAAAGGAGAGGAGGAAGGGGGAGAGAATCTCGAACAGACACTACACTGAGCGCAGAACCAACACAAGGCTCGATCTCACAATCCTGAAATCACAACCTGAGCCGAAACCAAGAGTAATCAGCCACCCAGATGCCCCATATACATTATTATTTCCCCATAAGAAAGATCTCTTTTGTCATTTTTCCCTGTTCACCCTTATTTCATTTTTAATCCCTTATACGACTCTGCATAGAAACAGTTGAATAGTGACACCCATTATAATTCCTCATACATTACCTATAGATATAGCAACTGTCCAAATCCTTTCTTCCACTATATCCTATTTAGAAGAGGATGCTGCACTGAAAAGCAAAATCTTTGGACTGGAGCGAATCCTGACCTCCAGCTTCATTTCATTGTTCAAGATATAATGAATTTACACATACACACTGCATCCACAAAATATAATGAATTTACACACACACACACACACACACACACACTGCATCCACACATAGAAATATGTTACCCCAGTATATATCTGACCTCCTCCAAATTTAAAATCTCTGGGATCTGAAAGGCAATCTTCCTCATTTCTATTTCATTTCAAAATACTCTGGAACTGTATCATCCAATGCAGTAGTCACTGGCCAAATGTGGCTAATTAAAATTAAGATAAAAATTCAATGCCTCAGTGTCACTAGCTACATTTTAAGTGCTCATACAGCCAGCTGCCACTGTGATTAAACAGCAGAGACAGAAAATTTCCATTATTACTAAAACTTCTATTGGACAGCACAGCTCTGGAATATCAAGAATAAAGCTGCAGCTTTTTTTTTTCCCCCCTTAGAGTTGTAACTTTAAAGAGCCAGAGGGAGCATCATTTCTTTTTCAGAGGTGTTTTCTGGAAACATTTCTCAGGAAGAAGAAACCACCCCTTCCTTTGTACCCCACACTTTTTTTCACAACATCTATAATATCTAAAAGAAATCACAGACAGTCTCTCTTAACCAAACCATAGAGACTTGATTTATTTATCTTAATATTGTAAACAGCCCAAAGGTACTCTGTTCATAAAGTTACCTGCTTGGTAGAACTGTATGACAGCCACAATGTTATTCATTCAACTTCTCTCTGTCCATTCAGATTCCCTTTATTATCATAGTGGGCTAGACTAACCTGTCCTCCCATATTTAGTGCCTCTACAATCTAGGAAATCATTTACCTCTACTGAATTAGGGTCTACCTCTATTTCTTTACACATTTTCTGATTTATATTTTGTTCACGCTAGATAATCTAACATCACACAGTAAATATATATATAATTAAGAATTCAGAAAAAGTGGTGTTGGCTCAGGGGGAATATTTAAAAAGTAGTAGGATATAAGGTACTACACACAGTTTTCCATTCCTATTCAACAACAACAGAGGCAACTCCAACATTTAGATCCAGGTTCTACAATATTCAATCCCCGAGGACTGACCCCTGAATTTCTGTGAAAGCACTTGGTAAGGCTCATCTTTTTTATCTAAATAAGAAATTTTCACTTGTTACCATTTTAACAAATCTGGCAATAGAAATGCCCTGAGCAATAAAACCCAGAGATGTTACATACAGAAACACATGGGTAAGTCCATGTCAATAAAATAGTCTATATGTAGTATTTTTAAGAATTTTACCCTGAGTGGGGCACCTGGTTGGCTCAGTCAGTGAAGTATACAACTCTTGGCTTCAGGGCTATGGGTTTAAGCCCCACACTGAGTTGTGGAGATTGTGTAAAAATAAAATCTTAAAAAAAAAAAAGATGGGGCACCTGGGTGGCTCAGTGGGTTAAAGCCTCTGCCTTCAGCTCAGGTCATGGTCTCAGGGTCCTGGGATAGAATCCTGCATCGGGCTCTCTGCTCAGCAGGGAGCCTGCTTCCCCCTCTCTCTCTGCCTGCCTCTCTGCCTACTTGTGATCTCTCTCTCTGTCAAATAAATAAATAAAATCTTAAAAAAAAAAAAAAAGAATTTTACCTTAAGGGCCTCAAACGTAAGCAGGACATCATTAGTCTGCTTCAGGTCAATATAGAACATCATCAATTCCCGTGATCCAAGTTGCATGAATATGGGAAGTAACTGAAATGAAGACAAAAATAAATCTTAATACTGGCTTTATTTTCACATATTTCTTATTCCATTATGAGGACAGAAGATTTTTAAAAATGAGGTACCTCTCCCCCACTCCTTTATAAAACATACACACTTTTATCAAAAAGACCTGCATCAAGTGACCTAAGACTTTATCAATGGCATAAGACTTCACCAGTTTGGGGCAAAGACTTTTCTGTATTACAGTAAAAGAACATCGAAGTATAAAATGCTACCATAAAATATCTCAGAAATAAGCACAATAGTCCCAAAGTGAATGGTATTCTTTCCAATAGGCTTACCTCCTGATATTCTCCTAGGGGGGTCAAATATTGGAGAATAAGTCGCTGCTCAATAGCAGGAGTCATAGGATAAAGGGTATAATTGGTGCCAATCACCCAAGGCGACATTTCTGACCAGCTGCTATTAGACAGCTCAACAAACATGCGATCTGGATCAGATGTTGAGAAACCTAACTTCTGCTTGGCTTTCCTAAAATTCTCTCTGTCACCCTGTTTTGCTGCCTTATTTTTCCTCAATCCTCCTTCTTCAGGTTTGGCTGCTGAGTTCACTCTACTACTGGTCTTGTGGCCTGAATCAAGATGAAAGGAGATCTCCATGTCCCCAGAGGCTTCCTCTTGTTCACCATCCACTACATCTACAGCCATGTCGCCATAGTCCATATCCACAGCTTCTTCATCCAGAGGCAAAAGAGGTTCAGAGGAGAGCTTTCGTGGGCTGGGACGCTTGTTTTCTTGCCGCAAAGCCACTTCCTGAAGCTGTAGCTCCCTCAATCTGCGAAGTACTATTGCCACCTATCAACAGATATTGGAATAAAAGGCTTTATTTCTTCTGCATATTAATTTAAATGATTCTTAATAAATAAATCTTATTTCCATTTTAAGGACAACTAAATCCTCATGCAGTTATCTCAGTATCTGGAAATGGTAAAGATTTGATCAATATTTTTACCTGATTCCTATAGCTTTATAAAATAAGCCAACAGCTAAAAGTCTCATTCCTCATAAAATGTCCCAAAAAACCCAAACCACATTTGCACATCACACATCATTCACAACTGATCTATCTGGATCAAGCTAGGCTAGACCATCACACCTGAAGAGGCAGACACCAGACATATCCATGATTTTTTAAAAGTGTCTTTGAAAATAAAACATGAAGTCCGTGGAATTTAAGAAACAAAACAGATGATCATAGGAGAAGAGAGGAAAAAATAAAACAAGATGAAATCAGAGAGGGAACAAACCATAAGAGACTCTTAATCACAGGAAACAAACTGAGGGTTCTTGGAAGGGAGAGAGGTGGGGGGATGGGGTAACTGGGTGATGGACATTAAGGAAGGAAAAAAAAAAGAGTAAATTTTACTTTATGTAAATTATACCCCAATAAACCTGACTTCAAAAAAAAAAGAAAACAGGAAGGTTTCTTAAACTTGTACCTGTTGTAAATTGTATTGTTAGACACTGCCACCTATATAATTACATAATCTATTTTTCAAATTCACCACTTTTTCCTTTTTTAAGTACTTATTTTTTGAGCCAAAACTAAAAGGTAGTATTATGCTTAGTTTAAAAAAAAAAAAAAGAGAAGTTATCTGCAATTTACTTTGAACTACATAAAAAAAAAAAAAGGAATGGTGGATGAATAGAAGGAAAGGTGGATGGATAGATGGGTAAACAATAAGTATAGTAAAATGTCCACAAACAATTTAAGTGGTATGTATATAGCTGTTCTCTGTAAAATTCTGTTTTGCTCTATGTTTGAAAATTTTCATAATCCAAATGTTGGGAAAAGAAAGGGAATGGTACTTATTCTTTACCAAGTATAAACTATCGTAATCCTTGACAAGATGAAAAATGGTTATTTTCAAGTTAAAAAAATAAAAATAAAAACTTGTAAAAAGTAATCTTGAAATGTCGAAATTATAGCTACACTCCAGTACAAGGTAATGAATAAGATCTACCTATTTGAGTTCAGGTAGCAAGAAAGAACTTGTGAATACTCTCCCATCTTATACAGAAACTAATTCTAACATAGTTCATACCAGCTGTGAATTCTCATCCCTATAGTTGGCAGCAATATCTTGATTCTCCATAGCACCTCCTAACAGTCCAGTAGAATACGTCCTCAATGGCTGATCAGCCTCTCGGGCCCATTTGAAAAGATTCTCGACGATTCCCTCCTATAGTAAAGGAAATGAAATAGTACAATTCAGCAAAGACCATTTTCATAATTAAAGATATAAAAGCAAAGATTCCAGTCTTGTGTAAAAATTTAATAAAATACTTCAGTGTTGCTCATGAGATTAAAAAATGCAAGTAAACTTGCAATGCAAGTTTAGTTTAGTTAAAATAGCTGTGCATCTGTGGTTTAGTTAGTTAACTAAACCACTAAAATGGTTTAGTTAAAATAGCTGTGCATCTGTGAAAAAGATTCCTATTTAGCCATCAATAATCACATAATATAGTCCCACTTTAGATGTTTAAGACCCAAAATGTTCAATACCCAAGCAGGGAGCACTAAAAATTCTATGTCCTTCTTTGAAGTTCATATCGCACAATTAACATTATTAATGAGAAGTCATCCACCAAAAAGTACTTAACTCCACATATCCCAAAATTATTTTAATTAGTTAAGAAATAGTACATACAAACACGTAGAGTTCAAAGAAAATGAAAATCACCCACGATCTACCACTGAACTTGACAGAGACCTTCCATGTGTTCCTCCTTGTACCACCTGTATCCTCCCTACCCAAAGGGTATCTACAGTTACTTAATTTTAACAATTTTCCTCTTAAACTTTTGTTAAATGTTACATGCTTTGAACTGTATAAACCGCATGGTACTGGAAGTATTTTTCTGCAACTTATTACTCAACATTATGCTTTTTACATTCACCTATAGTTACATGTAACTGTCACAAATATTCAACGTAAGATAGCCTTTACACATAACAAAATAATTTCTCATAACAACCTGATATGATTGCTTAACTATTTGCAGAAGAGAAAACCGAGTCACAATGAGGTTAGGTAGGGGCACCAGGGTGGCTCAGTGGGTTAAAGCCTCTGCCCTCGGCTCAGGTCATGATCTCAGAGCCCCGCATCGGGCTTTCTGCGCAGCAGGGAGCCTGCTTCTCCCTCTCCCTCTGCCTGCCTCTCTGCCTACTTGTGATCTCTCTCTGTCAAATAAATAAATAAAATCTTTAAAAAATAATAAGAAGAAGGTTAGGTAACATCAGTGGCAGACCTGGGGTCTGATCCCTGGCAGTATACCTCCACATGTTCTTCATCTCCATATCTTGCTGCTATTTTGTTAGTTTAAGCAACTACAACTATTTTTGTGCAAGCATGTCCCTAGGATGGACATCTAGGATCAGAACTGCTAAATCACAAGATATGTGCACACTCAACTTTACCAGAGGGTGCTACGCTATTTTTCAAAGTGACTGCAACAATTCATAATTCCACCAACGGTGACTAGTTCTTTTTTTCTACATCTCTGCAGAACTTGGCTACTGTCACACTTTTTATTTTCCATAGTCTGGTGGGTATAAAAATAGCATTGCAGGGGCACCTGGGTGGCTCAGTCGGTTAAGTGTCCAACTCTTGATTTCAGCTCAAGCCACAATCTCAGGATCATGAGATCAAGCCTCGTGTTAGGCTCTGCACTAGGTGTGGAGCCTGCTTCAGATTCTCTCTCCCTCACTCCCTCCCCCTACCTACTCCCATCCCCACTCACACGCTCTCTTAAAAAAAAAAAAAAA
>CM052898.1:16139936-16159550 GCA_028534135.1 Potos flavus
ATCCACGTCGTTGCAAATGGCAAGATTTCATTTCTCTTGATGGCTGCATTCCATTGGATATACACATCTTTTACCAGTGTTTTATGATAAACATAAGTTCTTAATTTTTATGTAATCAGAGTTAACAATATTTTCTTTTAAACTTTGTGCATTTTGTATCTTAATCTCTTCTCTAGGGTCATGGAGTCATTATCCCATACATTTCTAAACATTTTAACCTCTTTTCAAAAAATTAACACTGAAAAGTACATTTTGAGTGTTTTAAATTTGTTTTAAAATATTTGACATGGGGGTGCCTGGGTGGCTCAGTGGGTTAAAGCCTCTGCCCTCGGCTCAGGTCATGATCTCAGGGTCCTGGGATCGAGCCCCGCATCGGGCTCTCTGCTCAGCAGGGAGCCTGCTTCCCCCTCTCTCTCTGCCTGCCTCTCTGCCTACTTGTGATCTCTCTCTCTCTCTGTCAAATAAAGAAATAAAATCTTTTAAAAAAAAGTTCTGATTCTTTTACATCCAATAATTTTGAACCTTATCAAACCATTCTTAAGTGTACAATTCAGTGGGATTAAGTACATTAACAATGTTGCATAACCATCACCACTATGTATTTCCAGAACTTATTATCCCAAACAGAAACTCTGTTTCTATCCATGGATAGAACAACCAAATGGATAGAACAACCAAACAAAAAATCAGTACAGAAACAGAAGAGTTAAACACTATTATAAACCAATTAGACCTAATTAGACCTATTAGACCTAATAAACCAATTAGCCCTAATAGCATATTGAGAATACTCAACCCAACAAGACCAAATATACATTCTTAAGTACACATGGAACATTTTCCAGGATAGACTATGTTAGGCAATACCATGGTTAACAAATTTAAAATGAATAAACTCTTATAAAGAATTTTCTCAGGGCACCTGGGTAGCTCAGTCGGTTGGACATCTACCTTTGGTTCAAGTCATAACCCCAGAGTCCCAGGATCGAAACCCACACTGGGCTCCCAGCCAACAGAGAGCCTGTTTCTCCCTCTGCCCCTCACCCCACTCATGCTCTCTTTCTCTCTCTCTCTCTCTCAAATAAACTTTAAAAATTTAAAAAAATAATAATAATAATAATTTTCTCCAATCACAATGGAATGAAATGAGAAATCAACAACCCAAGGGAAAATGGACAATTCATATGTGGAAATTAATGTACTTTTAAACAACCAAGGGGTCAAAGAAGAAGTCACACAGAAATTAGAAAATTAAAAAAAAAAAAATGAAATTAGAAAATTCCTTGCAATGAATGAAAACAACACAACATACCAAAATTTATGCCATGTAGCAAAAGCAGTGTTTTTAAGGAACTAGAAAAAGACCACACGAAACTCAAAGCTAGAAGTAATGCAATAATAAAGATTAGAGTGGAGACAAGTAAAGCAGCAAATAAGAAAAAAAAAAAAAAAACAGAAAATGAAACCAAAAGTTGTTTCTTTGAAAAGATAAAAAAAACCTAACAAATGTTTAACTGGACCAAAAAAAAAAAAAAAAACCCAGACTGAAACAGGGGACATTATTACCAATTTAGCATAAATAAAAAAGATTATAAAATACTATTAACTACTATACACCAACAAAATGAGTAATTTAGATAAAATGATAAAATGAACAAATGATCCCAGGGTCCTGGGATGGAGGCCCACATTGGGCTCCCTGCTCGGTGGGAAGCCTGCTTCTCCCTCTCCCACTCTCCCTACTTGTGTTCCCTCTCTTTCTGTGTCTCTCTCTCTGTCAAATAAATAAATAAATAATCTTTAAAAAAAAAAGGCATTTTAGAGGAATCTTAATGTTGCAGAGTTAAAATCTGGGAAACACTCACTTAGAGATGATACTTTGAGACTTCATTCTCTCTGATTTTATCCCTCCCACCTCCAATATTTTAAGACAACCCAAAGAGGAAAATGTTAAAGCAATACTCAAAAAATAATCCCAAAGGTCCTGATCTGACTGGATTAACAGCATACACTGACAAATTTAACAATATGAAAAACCTAGTACACAAACGATATTACTCAGTTCTGAAGAAAATTACATAAATAATTGTAAATAAAAATAAAATTTAAAGCTATTTGACTACTTCTGAAAGTACAAATAAGCAACTTTTTAAAATAGTGCTAGAATAAAATCAATTCAGTAACTTGCAACTACCTCTAAAATAAAAAGGAAATGAAATAGAAAATATAAAAAGGAAATGAAATAGAAAATATCAGAATGCACTGCACAAAGAGTAAACCCATGTTCAAGAAACTTCTTTTTCATACATATGTAATGGGTTGCATGTAAAAACATATTATGTCTCACAGAGTTTGAGAAACACTATATAATTAGATGTTTTTTAAAGAAGTAAAATATTGATTCACACCAAAAAATTTGCATAGGAGGGGCGCCTGGGTGGCTCAGTGGGTTAAAGCCTCTGCCTTCGGCTCAGGTCATGATCTCAGGGTCCTGGGATCAAGCCCCGCATAGGGCTCTCTGCTCAGCAGGGAGCCTGCTTCCCCCTCTCTCTCTGCCTGCTTGTGATCTCTCTCTCTCTCTGTCAAATAAATAAATTTTTTTTTTTTAAATTTGCATAGGATACTTTATTTTTTTTTTTTAAGATTTTATTTATTTACCTGACAGAGAGGAGAGAGATCACAAGCAGGCAGAGAGCGAGAGGGGGAAGCACGCTCCCTGCTGAGCAGGCAGCCCGATGCGGGGCTCGATCCCAGGACCCTGAAATCATGACCTGAGCCAAGGGCAGAGGCTTTAACTCACTGAGCCACCCAGGCGCCCCTGCATAGGATACTTCTGAAGGATAAAGATCATCATGTAATCCAACAGTAAGGTCTCACAACGTCAAAGAAGATTGTAATCTGTGTTCTAGGACACTGGATTCAAGGTTATGTTATTTCCTATCTAATTTTCCTTAATAATTCATTAAATAATTAATGATTATTAATTATGTAATTAATAAGTAATTAATAAGTCATAAAATAAATTAGTTATTAATAAACAAAACTGTTGAGGTGCCTGGGTGGCTCATTTGGTTGGGCTCTTGATTTCAGCTCAGGTCATGATCTCAGGGTTGTGAGATCAAGCCCTGCATCAGGCTCCATGCCCAGTGTGGAGCCTGCTTGGGATTCTCTCTCTCCCTCCTCCCCTTTCCCCTTCCTTCCCCTGTCTAAGAAAAAAAGAAAGAAAGAAACAAAGCTGTTCTTAAATTGCAGAAAGCTTTATTATTCAAAATATCCCTTAGTGTTTCTGATATCCAAAGGGTATTTGTTTAATTCTAAACATACTATGATGAAACTATAAAGAACCAGAGATGATTTTCCAACAGTGACAACCAGGAAAATTTTACAAAGCAGAGTAAAATCATCTGTACTCTTCTGAAAATCTTGTATATACAAATACACTGCTATAAATGCTTCATTTTTATCGTGGTTTTCAAAAGAATTCATATTAAAATATTTCTGACAAGCATATAGATATTTTTGGTCTCCCACAATGGTAAACTAACTGGAGATTTTTTAATTTAGTCTGTATACAATACTGCAACTTATAGTATTAATTACACATCGTTATTTTCTAAAAGACTTTATGTGATACAATTCTGTAATAAAATTTTCTTAAGTTAAATGAAAATCTATTTCCAGATCTTTCATTTGGTTTATACATTTAACTACACTAAGACTTCCAGACTGTTTCAGAAAATTAAATTTTAATATCTTTGGGAAAAAAAAAGCCACATGCAAATTTTTAATGCTGAAAATACCTGTATTACTTCTAAAAATAGAGCAACTAATTTTTGATGTTTAAAGTATACACACACACATAGTCGCTATCAAATTATCATTTTCTGGTCTTCATAGTATTTATCCTTATTTGAAATTATCAGTTTATTTGTGTCTGCCTTCCCAAATATATTATGTGAATGTAAGCTCCCATCTTGCTGACAAAATATTACCAACACCTAGCATAAAACACAGCACAAAACACGTCTTCAAATATTAACTAAGTATAAAAATACCATCCAGAAAAAAAAAATTAAAAATTAAAAACTAAATACCACCAAGAGAATGGGCTTCCTCAAGGCAGAAATTCCTTCCTCACTAAGGAAGACAACTCAAGAATAAGAGTTTGAATAAGATCATAAAACCATTCTAAAAACATATGATCTTAAGATTTTAAGACATACTATAGCACCTAAGCAGCACGAAAACAGTTATTCTTAAATTTTTCTTATTGCTTACCTTTATTTCTTACATTTCTACAACATATAACTATTATTATAAAAATCTATAATTATTTTAACAAAGACAAATCAAACACATCAACTTTCAATTTAAAAATAAAACGATGACTTTTCTTTTTATTATATACCTTTTCTTGAAAGACAACAGCAGTTTCCAGCCCTGGCATGATGTCAAGTAGGAGTCTGCAAGCTGCAGTGTTTAAAGGGGGCTCTCGGCTTGTCATCACATATGCATTCACCAGCTATAAAAAACGGAGGAATACTTTTCATCTGAAATTCAACCCGGTCAAATTAATGAAGTCTAATAAACTCTTAATATATTCCCATCATTCGCCTCAGGGGTATTAAGAACTAACGATTACTAATTAAACCTTTATTATAAACAGTTACGATCCTGCTGAGCCATGATGGGATCATATATTATTTCTTCTGTATCTTTAAAATCAAATCCCCCCAAAACAACAATCACCACAGAATCAAAGCTTAAAGAGTATCAAGAAAAAAATCACTCATTTTTTTTTACCCCTTATTCTTACATACACTTTTTCAGAAGGATAAAGCAGGGCAAGAATCTTGACAATGGTTAACGAAAACTTGAATTTTGTACTTACACTGTAAATACATTTAATATTACACATAAATTGTAAGTAAGTGTATTAATAAAACTTTCATTTCAGCGCTCAAATACTACTCAGTCTCCACTACTAAGTGGCACTGTGTTATGTGCTGGGTATACATCAGTGAGTGAGACGCAGTCCCACCATCAAAAGGTTCATAATCCAACAGAGGTGACAGCTGGAAAAACAAATATCATTGAGTACAGGATGCTACAAAAGCCTGTAGGAGGCCACACAACTCCCGCGGAAGAATCAGAGAAGACTTTAGAGGGGAAGGGATTCTAAGCCAGAATGTAAAGGACAAGTAGGAGTAGCTGAGGAGGAGTAGGGATGAGAGGAGAGCCAAAGGGCAAGAACTTAAAATTGAGAGGACAAACGCCAGAGAGAGATGGGGTTTATATTTCAAACAGAGGAATTTAAAATTTATTTTGAGAGCAACGGGAAACCACTAATGGACTGTAAGCAAAAGGGTGCCATCACTTTTTGCATTTTAGAAATATTTCTGGGCTACAGCGTGAATAGGTTGGAGGAGAACAAGACAAGATAATAAATCAGTTAAAAGGCGACTGTAATAGCCAAGAGAGAGATGGTAGTAGCTAAACTAAGGTCTGGCAACAAAGGCAAAAAGAAGTAGAGTGCTTTGTGAAGGTTAGTGGAATGGAAATGATAAGACCTGTAAGTTCACTGAATAAGAGAGCTTGGAAAAATAAAGGATAACTTCTAACAAGCTAGACAAGGACATCATTACTGAGCTAGAGAACAAGAGAAACAGATAGCAGAGCAAACAATTAGAATTCAAAGTGCCTGTGGAGGATATGCAGGTAGAAATATCTAGAAGGCAGTTGGAAATGATCTGAGGTACAGAAGAGACACTAATAACTGAGAAATAAAGAATAATAATAATAGTAACTGAGAAATAAATCTGGGAGTTAATACAATACAGACAATAATAATAGCTAATACTTACTGAGCCTTCATGTACCAGGTTCTGTGCTAAGCACTTTTCACGATTAATTTCAAAGATTACAAAAACATTTTAAAGGTAAGAACTATCATCCCTATTTTATAGATAAAGAAAATAAAGCTTGGAGAAAATGAAGGTTGTTAGAGGCTTAAGTTACCTCAAGATTAAACCATCAGCGAACAGTGGAGCTGCATTTAAACCCAAAACATGGACCCCAAAACCCATGCTCTCAAGCATCATGCACTCCGGCCTCCAAAAACAAACCTAACAGCTACAACTTACTGAATAATTACTATGTCGAAGGAGCTGTGAACACTGGGTATATTTTCCCTGCTCATTTACTTCTCAACAGCCCAGAATTAGGGAAGGTATCTTTCTCTCCCTCCACATACCCAATGCACACACCAAAGTGTTGGTGCAAAATCATGCCTCATATATCACTCTTAGTTTTCTATTCAGAAACACAAGGAAATGTCTATATTCCCAAACTTAAAATCATCTTGCCCAGGGATGAGCACAGATGCCTTGTGAGTCCTTGTCAATATTCAACTGAACAAAGTATGCACCGAAAAGAAAACACTTTGGCTACACCAGGACTTTGGTAAGAAAGAAATCCAGGATGCATAACTCATTGAACTAATACCAAACAAACAAACAAACAAAAATCTACCCAATCTATTCCCAATTCCGTCAAGACCTTAGGAGAAAGCAAACTATTTACAAACAATAAAGGTATAGCATCTGCTGATGATAATCTCTGGAGAAAGTAAGAAGCAAACCTACTGCATTCATGAAATCATCATTCTTGAAGAGTATTCTCAGCAAGTGGCCCAGCATACACTCTGGATCAGCTCGACCTACCAAAAAGAAGAGGGGAGGAACAAACAAGGAATAAGTAAGTCATCCCAGTCAAGCAAGTTAACCTCTGGAAAGGCACCTGGGTTGTTTCAAGTACTATTAAAATGCCACAAAAATAAATGGAAACAAAGAAAAGATTCTTTTGATGAATTAGATTTCATAAGAAACATGCTCTAAAATTAAAAGTGATGATATAAAAACTTGAGACACTGCTAACTTTCCCATCTCCCAGAACATTGCCTACGCAGCAATGCTAAATTAAATAAATGTGCACTAGACCCACCCCAGCATTACTAAGAGTACACAAGGTCTAAAAAAGAATCATAAAGGCGACTTAAGAGATAGAAAAACCCTGATTTCCCAGCCAGAATAAGGCAGGAAGCAAAACTTCTTTTGATGGGTGGTCTGGAGAGGATAAGACTCCAAGTCCAACCTCCCTTTCAACTATAATGCCAACAATACTAGAGATGCATCCTCAAACCTGTAATGATACCTGAGGTGTGGGGGTAGGGCTCAGGAGGGAAATTCCACTAAAAGCAATCACCAACTCTAAAGATAGAGTAATCTTGGCCATCTTAATTTTCCGAGTTCCTGGGGAAAGAAAGGCCAGGAACCTAGAATCTACTCAACACACAGCCTAAAGGTAAAGGAATTACTTAATGATTGGGACAATTATTGGTTTTTAAAACGGATACCATCTATTTTAATCTTCCTGTAAGTTCATTAGAGCGGCAAATTTAGTCAAAGGATACAATTTAGGATGAAGAAAAGATGTGAGCTACTGATTCGAAGTTTCTACCAAGCTATAATTAATATTCCAAAGTAAATTACAAAAAGAAAAGTTATAGTATCATAAAAACTAGATGAGGACCTCAGATTACCTAACTTTCTCTGTTTATAAATGATGAAACTGACACTCTCACTTTCATTTAAAGAAATTATGCCTAATGACAAACATTGCTTAACATAAGAGGTAGGGAGGAAAAAACAGTTTTTAAATTTTCTACTGAAAAAAAGTGTATCATTCTGTCTCTCCCTTCTTCCTCATTACCATTTCATCCCTTCCAAGCCCCTTCCAAGGTCACTAAGCATGATCATCTCTCTTTTAATTCTTTTCATAATCCCATACAATAACCTAATTTCTTATTTCACATTCACATTCATACTTCTTCATGCTTCATGATTGCTTTACTGAAGAATTAAATACGTGAATAATACTCTAAAGTCACAAGTGGGGATGTCTAGAACAAGAGCAACAGGTATCACATAAATAACTGGATACTCATCTGAAATGCCTAGCTTACTTATATTTGAGAACAAAAGTCTAAGAGATAGAAATTAACCCTGTACCATTCAGGTGGGTATACAATGTTCTTATTTTTGTAAGTCTCACTCATTCTCATATCGCTCCACGTACAGTATCTCTTTTTTCTACAAAGGACTGCTTCTGACCTTACACAGAGAAAGTTTATATGCAGCATGGGCCCATGTATGATTTAAGCTTTGCCCACTGGTACTCCACCTTAGAGAAAACATAAAATGGCGAAGTCTCAAGTCTCATATAGCTCTGTATCATACCAAATTCCATGTCAAAGCAGACTGGATTGTCATGGCTCTAATTAGCCCAAAATAAAGCCAAATTAAAATGAGATGGCATACTTTAGCTGCTGAAATACTAAAGCAGACATCAAGAAACCTGTTTATTATTCAAAGTTCCAAGTATCAATTTCATAACTAAAAACAAGGCACTGAATGCATTTTCTACTACATTTCCTCATTAGTAAAAGAATAATTATCCCTTTTTCTCCTTCAAAGAATCCAAGTTCATAACTGTTTCAAATTGTTGTTTGAAAGATGAAGGCACAAAGGATAATCTCTTTGGGGTTAAAAGTCAGAAAGGGAGAACATTTTTCCCTTTTTAAGTAACATACCAATGGTGTCAGTAAGGTATACCTACATGATTTAGCTCCTTGAAGTTAGTTATCTTCTCTTTGATATGTAAATATTACAAATATTTCCATTTTTCCAGGAATTTATTTTCCTCACTACCCCCACCTTGAGCAATATTTTAACAATTAGATGATCTTACAACTTAGAAGGAAAGATGCTATTTCAATTGTAAATTTTCCTAATAAGCTATTTTCTTTTGTAAGAAAATTAGAGCCAGGCTTAAGAGAACACAGGTCTCACCAGGATGTCGGTCATCAAATGGGTCTGGATCTCCCTTACGATATTCTTCAGTTTCTTTTTCAATCAATTCAGACATCCTAGCACAAAGGGAAGACAGGGTCAACTCTAGACAAGCATACAAAAAAATGTACCACCACCTACAATAGTCAATTCAACAATCAAGGCGTAAAACAAAAGCAAAAAGTTAGAAAAAAGATATTTTCCCGATGAACACAGAGATCTAAACAACCATCTCATAAAAGAATGTCCACTCCCAAACACATTCTTCTCTCCATTTTCCTGTCCCAAAAAATAGCACTACCATCCCCTCAGGAGCCTAGGAGTCATCATTACACCTCTTCTCCTCATCCCCCACAACAATAATTCCTGTTAGCTCTACCTACAAATATTTCCTGACTTCAATCATTTCTTTCAATCTTGACCATTCTTATCCTTGCCCAGAACACCATCAACTGTCTGAACTACTTGGAATAGCCTTTTCTCCAACTTCTTGCTTCAGTGCTTGACACAAAATTCATTCTCCAATTTCCAATGATTTACCACAATAACTTCAATTATACCCAAGTACTACCATGGCTTACACTAACCCAGCTTCTGTCTATATCTCTGACTTCTTTCCATTCTCCCTTTATTAAGCTTCAGGCATATGGCCTTCTCTGCTCTTCAAAGAGTCCAAGTTCATAACTGTTTCAGGGCCCAAGTGCTATTACTTCAGCCTGTAACAGTCTTCCCCCCACCTAAGCTCCCAGCCTTACCCCAAGCAACCGATTATCTGCTTTCTCTCACCAAAGATTAGTTTTGCCTGTTCTAGAATATCATACAAATGGAATCATATATACTCTTTTCATAACTGGCTTGTTTAGTTCAGCATATTTTGAGTGATCCACGTTGGTTGTTGCATGTATCAATCGTCTTTTTTTATTCACACTTTTTGAAACAAGAAAAATCATATTTTGAATACCCTAACCAAGAATGATAATTTAACCTATTATAATGACAATCAAATACAAGGCTATTATACTTTCCAACATCTATCATGCTCTGTCCTGACTCAAACTCTCCTATATGTTCTATGTTCACAAAACCATACTTCCTATGCTGGCTCAGTGGGTTTAGCATCTGCACTCAGCTCAGATCATGATCTCAGGGTCCTGGGATCCAGCCACACGGGGCTCTCTGCTCAGCAGGGAGTCTGTTTCTCTCTCTCACTCTCCCTCTCTCAAATAAATAAATAAAATCTTTAAAAAACAAAAAACAAAATACTTCCCAGTCTTAAAAGCTAAGCTCCCTGCAAAAACTCTTGCCTACTCTGGCATATTTTTCCCCATTAAGGCTCAAAAATATTTCTACTTTTCTACCCTTCCCTTTAGACTCTGAAAATTCACTTTGCCACAAAGGGCTACCACACAAAATGTTTACAATTACACATTATAAGATCTACTAATATCTTCTGTTGAAACTAAGTAGTATAGCACAGTGAAAGTTAATGGATTCTGGAGCCAGCTGGCCAGGGTTCAAATCATACTTCTTCCACTATGTGTGACTCTGGTCAAGTTACTTAACCTTTCTGTGCTTCATCTGTAAAATAAGAGTAATAGTCCCTACCTTATAGAGTTTCCTTAAGGTTTAAGGTAATACATGTTCTCTGCTTAAAACAAAACCTGACACGTGAGAGCTAGATAAGTATTGTTACAATGAAAACGGAGAATCAAAAACAAATAGAAAAACAATCTAAGGTAGATTTGACTGGGACAGGACAGGAAGGAGCCTTCTGGAGGCAGAACTCAAGTTCTTTAACTTGATGTAGGTGAGTTTTGCAAGTAAAGAATCCATCAAGCAGAGTATTGTACAATATATATCTCAATAACATAAAAAAAACCAACCACAGAATCTGGGTAATGCTCACATAGCTTGGCCCAAAGCCAGGTCCTTTTCACAGAATCAAGTCAAAGTCTTGATTATAATAAATAAATAGCAATACAAATAATAAAAAATCAAAGTTATAAGAAGTCACACATATTTTTCTTAGGAAAACTGCCAAAAAATCATGAAAGTTGCGGCCAATAAAAGAATAGGCAAGTCTGAAATTCATTGCTTTTCATGGGATATACCAAAACACCTATACTTGCAGCCAGTGAGGTGGGGGTAAGGGAGAGACCACAGACATGTGACAGAACTTTAGGAAATATTCAGTGAACTAACACACCCACAATCTGGATGAATAGGAATTGCTCCTTTCTAAAATAAACTTTTAATTCATTTTACTGTCTCTTAACACTTCCTGTCTAACTTTGAAGATCTTTTAAAGATCCTGCTTCATGTAACTTTATTTTCCAGTCCTACCTTATATTCACCCTCCACTCTGGTGAGGCCCATTTCCTCACTGCCACAAAAACATGTCCCAGTTCCTTCTCCCGTCAATGCTTTTTTCAGTCACATTTTTCACTTTCCCTAGAAAACCCTGACTCTCTGCTTTTCATCAAGCTACATTCTACCAACTTTCAAGTCCCTATTCCAAAAAACCTTTACCACATCCTGTACTGGAAAGTCCACTGGAGTTAGAAGTTAAAAGCCAAAATTCCAAGCTTAGCTTTCCACTATCTGGCTATGTTGTTTTTTGCAAATAGCTCCAAGGATGGCTGTTGTTTAACAATGTAGCTCTCAGTGATACTTTTAGTGACGAATGAGGAAATTAGGTTCAGGGAAGTATCTGACAGTTCCCACATACAAAAGGTCCTCAAATATTTGCTGAGTATATAAAAGAAACTGACTCATTCACGTTCTTTTCATTCTCGTAACTCATGCAATATTTAGGAATCATACTGCCCAATTTAGCACTCATTATATACTAATTTATACTATTCTGCATTGTTTCATATCTGTTAGTTGCCTCCCAGATGGTTATCTCCTTGAAGACAGAACCCCTCTAGTTTAGGCTTTACACTACTGAATATCTAAGCACAGTGACAAAGCTGAAAGTCAAATATGATTATGGATGTGAAATAATCTTGAAAATAAAACACTATCTTTGGTATATGTACTCAATATTTTTTCCAATTAAGCCAATCTACCATTAATGTTATCATCCCCATTTATGACTCTCTCCTCTCACAGTTACACCAATAATCCTCATTTTAACTGCACAATACTTAGATTCTTTAAATTCACTGTGGCTGCATTTCAAGTATCTTGTGATTAGTAGTTCTTAATCTCCAATGCCCCTACAAATTAAAATCCACTTTCCACCAGTCAGCAATAATCCTATTCCTAAAAAAACTGTACTTTTTACATGTTCCCCATATATCAAGAGCAACAAAACATTTATCCCCACTTAAACTTTCATAAGATCATAGTTCTCTTTATTTCTACAGAATACATCATTGCACAAACAAAAGGCTTTTTTCTCTGCTATATCAAAGATTAAATGTTAAAGATCCCCATGTTCCAGTGACCTCCTCCTTAGAAAAACCATGGGCATCCCTCTCCAGCCTTTATTTTTCACTCTCCTGTTTCACACATCATTCAGTAAAATTATGTCCCATACAGTTACTATGTACCAGGCATGCACAAGTCATTGTCTGAGGAGACACCAATAAAAAGGTGTAGTATATGTCTTTAAAACAACTTTTAATTTAAAAAAACAAAACAACAAAAAAAACCCTTACAATTTAGTGAAGTAACACACGCAAAAAAAAAAAAATTATAGTACAATGTGGTTAAGAGTTAAAATGGGGGGAATTATAATTATACATTTTATATATACGTTTGTGTGTGTACACACATACACACACACACACACACAAATACACACAAATGACTGGAGTATTAAAAAAGAAAAAAAAAGGAGTGCCCTAACCTACCTGGAGATGTCAAAGTCAGAGAGTTTTATAGACATGATTCTCAAACTGCTTCTTAAAAGGATGAGAGTTTGCCAGGCAGACAGACATACCAAGGAAAGGCATTTCAGGTCAAAGGAACAGCAAGTATAAAGGCACACAGACATTAGAAAATATGGTACTATTCCTTTCTGAAGGAGACTAACACTATGAGTCAGAAAAAGGAGGTAGAGGCCAAATCATAAATGGCTTCATAGGCCACTCTAAAAAGTTTACATTTTATTCTGTAGGAAAAATAGAGCCAGAGAATAAGTATGATCAAAGGTATAACAATCAGATTTGTGTATAAGGAAGAAGACTCTTTCAGCAAAGAGGAGGACGGATTAGAAGAGGGTAAACTGGAGATGGAGAGAAAATTTACACTGCCTAAGAGGCCAGTCAAAACATGATCAATATCTAATGAAGGAAGTGGTAAGGGTGAATGGGAAAAAAGAGAAATCCTCAGGGCATGGGGACTAAACTGCTAGTATAAGAAGACACTGTACGCCAAAGTGGAGAGTACAAAAGCATAAACTGTGAATGAGAAAGGAGGTAGGATGAAGATGATAAGCTCTACTGTCGACATGGTATGTTTAGGTGTCTGCAAATAGCCAGGTAAAGATGTATACACTAAGCAGCTGAGAAAAGGGTCTGAAATTTTTAAAAAGAGGGATCTGAAGTAGAAATAGCAATCTGAAAGTTAACCTAAGAATAATGTTTTAAATCACGGATAGGAATGAAACTATCTAGGTGGAATATTTAAAGTGAAGAGAAAAAAGAACCACCAACAAAACCCTAAGGGTGAAACACAGACAAGAGAATAACCTACGAAGGAGAATAAGGACCAACAGCCTAAGAGGTAAGAAATTTAAAGAGTTTCAAGAAGTAGTGAGATAAAGACTGGTTCTGAAAGAAAAAAACAGGCTCAGAATTCACAGTCAAGATGAAAATGTTCCCATACCATCCTCCAATTTTTTCCTTTTTTCAAACGAATTTATAAAAAAACGTAATTGTTCCTACCTGGTAAGGATAGGTACCATGTCCTGCCCACTGCCATGTTCCTTTTCCCACTGCTCCAGCAGGGTAGTGAGCTCAGCTTTGGAGTCCACATGCACCACTACTGTAGTCATGGCTTGGCCTAAGGAATCAAAAATATACATAAATAACACATGAACACAGGCAAATAAACCTGACATACTTCCTACAAAAAGTGAGAAGGGAGGAAAAAAGGGATGAGCAAGCAACAAAAACTTAACTCCCTACCCTTCAAATAATTTTATTTGTGGTACAATGGGAAACCCAGCACTGGGAGCCAGGATACTCTTCAAATCCTTTCACCCCCTCCCAACGTCAGTTTGCTTAACTGTCAAATGAGACAAGGAACTAGATCAAAATCGTGATTCTCACCATTTCTAGGATCAGAAACCCCTCTAAGAAACAGACAAAAAGCTAGGGTCTCTTTCTCTCCTCAAAAATGCATACGACTGGGGCACCTGGGTGGCTCACTGGGTTAAGCATCTGACTCCTGGTTTCAGCTCAGGTCATGGTCTCCGGGTCATGGGATCAAGCCCCACACTGGGCTCATTGAGGAGTCTGCTTCAGATTCTCTCTCCCTCTCCCTCTCCTTCCCCGTCTGCCCCTCCCCCTCCTTCTCTCTCTAAAAACAAATACATCTTTTTTCAAAAAATGCATACACCTACATATCGCACATACACACAAATCCCTACTCTAGCTCTCTGAGGTCTAAAACTTTGAAGCTATGTTTTTTAATAGGAAATGTGGCAAAAATCACTCCCCAAAATATTTTGCTCTTCTAAGTCTTCGGGGGAAAATTCTATGAAAGATAAAGAATATGTCCTTGTCAATTCTTTTTTTTTTTTTTTTGAGAATGTATTTGTTTATTTGAAGGGCGCCTGGGTGACTTAGTCATTAAGTGTCTGCCTTTGGCTCAGTGTTCCTTCTCTCATTGTGTCTCTCTGTCAAATAAGTAAATAAAATCTTTTTTAAAAAATTATTTATGTATTTGAGAGAGACAGAGCTAGCAAGCGCAAGAGAGCATAAGCAGGGGGAGCGGGAGAGGGAGAAGCAAGATCTCCACTGAGCAGAGAGCCTAATGCAGGGCTCCATCCCAGGATCCTGGGATCATGACCTGAGCCAAAAGCAGACATTTAACCAACTGAGCCACCCAGGTGCCCCTGTCCCTGTCAATTCTTAACAAAAAGCCAAGAACTAAAGTGGATATCATTACCAACACAAAAGTTTGGAAGGAGCATAATTATAAGCCCATTTGTCCTTCAGGCTTCCTAACCTCTCTCATAGCTGATTGCCTAGAAGGAGCATGAGAGGCTGGAGATAGAGAAGTTTCTGGGTTGAGTGGTCAGCCCAGGGATACAGAACAAGAGCTGAGACAAGCTTTGGGGAGCTGCATAAGAAAGCCGTATGAGGAAGAGAGGCTTATTTATAAAGGGCTCCAAAAGGGATAAACGAGACCCAAAGGTTTAGATGGTTTACAGATCAACTTCTTTGCCAAAGTAGTCTTAAGATCAAAATGTCAGACCTTCCACGCAAAATTTATATTTTCACAGAAATAGCAACAATTCTATAAAAACAGTCTTAACACTAAAAAGAGATTACTGGCTGATCTAGGATTATTACTGACTCTTCTAAAGATACCTACCGTAAGACCAAAGGAAACACTTGTGAAAGATACCATCAACTCTCTAAAATGTAAACATTTGTGTTTTAATAAAGTAGAGGCAATTCTAACAGTGAATAGTTACTCATGTCACCAAAGAAGAATAAATGTTTCAAAAAAATTTTTTTTAATTTAAAGCCTTCTTTTCTACAGAGAAGAACCCACATTTTTAGTCTTTCTAGCCAGAGTCACAAAAAGGAAATGCTGCAGGTGTGACTAATATGGACCTCTGACTTTAACTTAAAAACCGAGGCTGTATTTTTGACCGCAATTGACTATGCGTTTTTTAAAATAATCTTATTTGGAATAATTTTAGATTTACAAAAAAATTGCAAAGATACTAGAATTCACATATACCCCTCACCCAGTTCAGTTTCCCCTAATGCCACCATATTATTTTATTGTAGAATAATGTCAAAATTAAGAAACCGAACATTGATATGTTATCATTAACTAAACTCAATTTGATTCAGATTTCACCAGTTTTTTCCATTCATGTCCTTTTTCTGTTCCAAGATCTCATCCAGCTTACTACACTGCATTTAGGTGTCATGTCTCCCTCATGTACTCTGGTCTATGAGTTTTTGAGTAGTTCCTTGTTTTTCATGACCTTCATAATCTTGAGGAATACTGGGGGGGAAGAGTGGGGGCATTTTGTGATAAAGATCTAGAAACCATGCAAAGCAGTTAACAGCAAAATTAAGCTCTTAAGACACATCCTAAAAGTGTAAGAGAGAGAGAGCTTTACTGGTGAACTCTAATGTTTAAAGAAAATTAACATCAATCCTCAAATTCTTCCACAAAATCAAAGGACACTTCCTAATCTATTTCATGAAGCCAGCATTACCCTGATGCCTAAACCAAATAAAGCCATCACAAAAACACTACAAATATCCTTTATCAATACAGATGCAAAAATCTCAACAAAATACTAACAAGCTGAGGCATGCCTGGGTGGCTCAGTGGGTTAAAGCCTCTGCCTTCAGCTCAGGTCGTGATCTCAGGGTCCTGGGATCGACCCACATTGGGCTCTCTGCTCATCAGGGAGCCTGCTTTCCCCTCTCTCTGCCTGCCTCTCTGCCTACTTGTGATCTCTCTCTCTTTCAAATAAATAAATAAAATCTTTAAAAAAAAAAAAAAATACTAACAAACTGAATACAGCAGCACATTAACGGAAATATATATCATGACCAGGCAGGTTTTATCCTAGAAATGCAAAGGCAGTTTGACATACAAAAACCAACCAATGTAATATAATAGGATGAAGGAAAAAAATGCATGTTCATCTGACTGATATAGAAAAAGCATCTGATAAAATCCATTACCCCTTTGGGGAGAGAGGGGAATACTCAAACT
Organism: Potos flavus; assembly: GCA_028534135.1. Taxonomy (NCBI): domain Eukaryota; kingdom Metazoa; phylum Chordata; class Mammalia; order Carnivora; family Procyonidae; genus Potos; species Potos flavus. The sequence goes on from CM052898.1 coordinate 16,156,772, forward strand.
GGGAACAGAATAGAACTTCCTCAACATGGTAGAGGGCATTTAAAAAAAAAAAACAAAAAAACCCACAACTAACATTATACTCAATGGTGAGACTGAAAGCTTTCTCCCTAAAATCACAAAAAAAGACAAGGACACCTGCTTTCACACTTATATTAAACATTGTACTAGAGTTCTAGCCATAGCAATTAGGCAAGAAAAAGAAAGAAAAGGCATCCAAATTGGAAAAGAAGTAAGATTATCCTTATTTACATGTGACATGATTCTATACAGAGAGAAACTGCAAAAAAAAAAAACAAAAAAAAAAACAAACTATTAGTGCTAATTAACAAATTTTAGCAAAGTTACAGACTACAGATCAACACACAGAAATCAGGTATATTGCTATATACTAGCAATGAACACTCCAAAAATGAAATTAAGAAAACAATTTCTTTGGGGCAGCTGGCTGGCTCAGTCAGAAGAGCATGCAACTCTTGATCTCACGGTTGTGAGTTTGAGCCCCACACTGAATGTAGAGATTACTAAAAAAAAAAAATTATAATAATAAACTTAAAAAAAAAGAAAACAGTATCATTTATAATAGCACCAAAAATAATAAAATATTAAGGAATAACTTTAACCCCAAAAAGCACAAGACTTATACAATGAAAACTACAATACACTACTGGGATAAATTAGAGAAGAACTAAATAAATAAATGGAAAGACATCCTATGTTCATGGATTAGAAGACTTAATATTGGGGCCCCTGGGTGGCTCAGTGGGTTAAAGCCTCTCCCTTCGGCTCAGGTCATGATCTCAGGGTCGTAGGATCGAGCCTCGCATCTCACCTCACATCTCGCATCGGGCTCTCTGCGCAGCAGGGAGCCTGCTTCCCCCTCTCCCACTGCCTGCCTCTCTGCCTACCTGTGATCTCTCTCTGTCAAATAAATAAATAAAATCTTTAAAAAAAAAAACAAAACACTATGGTACTGGCATTAGGATAGACGACACATACACCAGTGCAAAAGAACTGAGAGTCCAGAAATAAAATCTCACATTTATGGCCAACTAATTTTCAGTAAGTGTGCCAGACCATTCAATAGGGAAAGAATTTACTGAAAGACCAGTAAACTGTTAGTAGAAATACTAATGGTATTTCAACAAGTTGTGCTGAGAAAACTGGATATCCACATGCAAAAGAATAAAGTCAAATCCTTGACTCATACTCATTTTTGAACAAAAAAATTAGTTCAAAATGGATCAAAGACCTAAATGTAGACACTTAAACTATAAAACTCTTAGAGGTAAACATAGGGGTAAATCTTCATGACCCTGAAACTGGCAAGGGATTTTTACTTGTGACACCAAAAGAATAAGCAACAAAACAAACAGATAAATTGGACTTCAACCTTTAAAACTTTCATGCAGCAAATGACATTATCAAGAAAATGAAAAGACAAACCATGAATGGGAGAAAATATTCGCAAATCATATATCTGATAAGGATCCTGGATAGGATATATAAAGAGCTCCTACAATTCCATAACAACAACAACAACAAAACAAAACAAAACAAAAAACCTCATTTAAAAATGGGCAGAAGGGCGCCTGGGTGGCTCAGTCGGTTAAGTGTCTCCCTTCGGCTCAGGTCATGATCCCAGTGTCCTGGGATCAAGTCCTGCATCAGTTTCCCTGCTCAGAGAAGAGTCCGCTTCTCCCTCTGCCCTTCCCCCTAGCAAGTGTTCACTCGTGTGTGTGCACACGCTCTCTCTCTCTCTCTCAAAAATCAATCAATTAATTAATTAATATGGGCAGAGATCCTGAATGGGCACTTCTCCAAAGATACAGAAATGGCTAACAAGTACATGAAAATATGCTCAACATCATAAGCCACCAGAGAAATAAAAATCAAAACCACGATGAGATACCACTGATACCTACTGGAATAACTATAACCAAAAAACCAGAAAATAACAAGCCTTGGCAGGATGTGGAGAAACTGGAATGCACACTGCTGGTGGGAACATAAAATGACACAACTACTATGGAAAACAGTCTGGCCCCTCCTCAAAAAGTTTTAAGAAAAAGTTAAATATAGAATTACCATATGATCCAGCAATTCCACACCAAGGTATATACCCAAAAGAATTGAAAAGAGATATTCAAAGAAACATTTATACACAAATGTTCAAAGTAGCATATTTGCAATAGCCAAAAGGTGGAAACAACAGCCAAAAGATGTTCATCAAAGGATGAATGGATAATCAAAACATAGTTACATTCATACAATACACTATTATTCAGCCATAGAAAAAAAATGAAGTACTGATACATGTTAGCGCTACTAATGAAAACTGAAAATATGCTAAGTGAAAGCAGCCAGGCACAAAAGGTTATATGTTGTAGGATTCTACTTATGTGAAACATCCAGAATAAGTGAATCCATCAGAAAGCTGCCTCCTGGTTGCCAGGGGCTTGGGGAAGGGGAAAATATGGAATGATGGAAATGGGATGATGAAAATGTCTTGGAACTAAAAGAGGTAAAGGTTGCACAACATCATTAGTCTACTAAATGCCATTGCATTGAACACTTTAAAATGGTTAGTGGTCCGTGTACCCGAATGTTTATAGCAGCAATGTCCACAATAGCCAAACTATGGAAAGAACCTAGATGTCCATCAACAGATGAATGGATAAAGAAGATGTGGTATATATACACAATGGAATACTATGCAGCCATCAAGAGAAATGAAATCTTGCCATTTGCAACGACGTGGATGGAACTGGAGGGTATTATG